>JAHWFO010053610.1:364391-382616 GCA_023313115.1 Rhysida immarginata | reverse complement strand
ACCGCATGTGGCCAGAAATGTCCTCGCCTTTTTCCAAGCACATCAGACGCCCTTGTTCCCCTGGCCTGCTCGTTCACCAGACATGTCTCCAATCGAACATGTGTGGGACAGGGTTGCTCATCGATTGGCTCGTCAGACTCCTGCAGCAACAACTGTGGATGAACTGTATACCCGTGTAGACAGAGCATGGCAGGACATTCCCCAGGCCCTTATTCAGAGCTTGTTTGACTCAATGCTACGACGTTTAGAGGCTGTAATTGCATCCCACGGTGGTTTCACCCGATACTAATGTGACAATAAAACGCATTGTATTGACCTGAAAATCTAATGGTTTCTTTTCTGACCCATGATATGCAAATGCTCCAAATTTAATGCAGATTGGGCTATTCCATCAGGGTATTGCGATTTTTATAAACAGTAGTGTATTATCGAATACTCGATATTGGAAAAAATATCGAGTATTCACTCGATATTTAACATTTTTTTTTTAATTATCAAGCTTTTGAAGTTAATAGTTTATGGTGGAAATAAATATTAATAATTAAACACTAATAAATTAAAGCAAGTTTTATTTTTCATTTTGTAAAGAAACAAAAGAAAATTACAGAAACTAAACATCACTTAATAATTCCAATATGCATGGGACAAACTTTGCAAAAAAAATATAGTATTCGCTTTTCTAGAACTCAGTCTGTTTCCTGTAGGACTAATGAGGTTTCCTGCTTTCGAAAACAGGGATTCACTTGGAACGGATGTTGCACATATTTTTAGGTACTGTATTGCAATTTTGGATACATTCATATACACGTTTTGTAAATGTTTCCATTCTCGGAGGGGGCATGCTGTTCGTTTAGAAAAAGACTGATTTAAAAATTGTCTTAACTCCACCGAAGTACCCCCAGCCTCATCATCATGTGATGCTTTCTTGACCATTTCATCATGCATTTCCCATAATGAACGAGAGTCGTCTTTTGTTTGTGTAGAAGAATTTTCCACAGTGCTACTAGTTTCTATCACAGAATGTCCGATTTTTTTTAACGGTTTGTTTATTTGTTGTAATGATCGTGCAACACTTGCTGCTGACAAATGCAACTTCTTGAATCTTGGGTCTAACAATGTACTTATCTTCTTCTTCTATATCTCTCAATGGGCGAGGTCAAAAATGCAAACACCGAGTTGGGTTGGTGAAGCAATGATTATTGCTCGATTGTTAACGTATTGTTGACTATCGTAGCAACAATGATTATCTTCACTAACTCAACTCGGTGTTAGGATTTTTGACCTCGCCCTCTATATATAAAGAAGGATGTTTGTTTGTGGGTGGGTTTGTTTGTTTGTTTTTTATACAAATCTACAGTTTTATTCCGATCTTGATAAAATTTCGCATACATGACCTTTAAAGCATGAGGTGTACCTCAGATTTCGAAAGAATAATAATTATTGATAAAAAATCGATATTCATGGTTATGGCAGGGCATATTAATGAGAAATATCTCATGACCAACAATGCAAGGCAAAGTTTTTGCAACGATAGGTATCAACAATAGTATAAACACGCAATGCATAAACACTCTGCACGGACCAATAATATATACCTCATGACCAACAATGCAAGCAAAGTTTGTGCAACAATAGGTACCAACAATGGTGTCAAAACACAATTCACCAATAACAATGAGCACAAAATTATTCAAAGAATTATAACAATGAACATAAAATAATGATGCAATGACAGAACATTCGTTTCCAAGAATTATTGATAATGAACAAGAATTGGATATAATAGACGATATAGATAGGGAAGTCTCTCTCGATGAGGCAAAGGAGGTACACGTGTCTTCCTTCAGCTCCCTAACAAGCGTTCAAACGATTGGGAAAAGTGTGTGTGTTTCTTTGTGTATGTGTGTGTATTTACCTACAAGCGTAATTATCCCGGGCAACGCCATCCATCCTTGGAGAGGTCCATCCATTGTGAGCCTTTAAAATTTTTTTTTCGGTAAATCAAGTCCCGGTATATCACCTAGAATGGATTTTTTCAGTGAAGAGGTAAATTCCTGTATTTAGGATTTTTCTTAGAATGGATAGTTCCTTCGCTTTATATTGTAGTGATTGAGTTATTATTTAACCAATTTGGAGGTTTAATTTAGCTTTTTGAGGTTGTTCTCTTTACATACAAGCGTAATTATCCCGGGCAACGCCGGGTCCTCTGCTAGTCTTCTATATATATAAAGAAGGATGTTTGTGGATTTGTGTGTGGGTTTGTTTGTGGGTTTGTTTTTTATACAAATCTACAGTTTTATTCCGATCTTGATGAAATTTTGCATACTTGACTTTCAAAGCATCAGGAAGGTCACTGTCTACCTCAGATTTTGAAAAAATAATAAGTATTGATAAAAAATCGATATTCATGGTTATGGCAAGGCATATTAATGAGAAATATCTCATGACCAACAATGCAAGGCAAAGTTTGTGCAACAATACTTATCAACAATGGTGTCAACACGCAATGCAACACTAGGCAGGGATCAACAATATATATCTCATGACCACTAATGAAAGGCAAAATATGTAACAATGCATAGAATTCCTGTTATTCAGGCTTTTCTTAGAAAAGAGAGTTCTTAGTACTTAACAATTTTTGGAAAATCTTTAAAGATGATTAGTAACTGGAGATAATGGAAAGTTAGCAGACTATTGAGAAAGAGTGCAAACGCGACAGAGAAATCACTCCCTTAGCTCCGTGAAGAATCGGCGAACGCTAGACTACAATAAGAGATGAATTGCCAAGTTTTGATTCAAGACATCGAGAGAAGAAAGGGAATTGCTACAACATCAAATGTGCATCTAAAGTAAGATTACGTGAGTAAGAAATTATTTAGACTGGCAGTGGCATCCTTGGAGAAGTCCATCCATTGTGAGCCTTTAAAATTTTTTTTTTCAAATGTTTATTAAGAATTTTTACTGTATTAATATTAAGCGTTTTCATGTGCTTATTTTTATGATATTTCAAAATTTATTCCAAAAAAAAAATTCCGAGCCACACAGGGGTTACAAAAGCTTATTTGGTAACACAGCAGATCCAAACATTTCCTAAAAATATATTTTGACTATATTCTGTGGGAAAGTGTATATTTTGGAAACCTAAACGTTCGTTTCCAAGAATTATTGATAACGAGCATAAAATGATGATGCAGTGATAGAACATTAATAAGGAAGCGTCAATTGATCAATCAAAGAAGTCACGCGTGTCGCCTTTGAGCTCCGGTATATCACCTGGACTTCCTGTTTTTCGTATTTTTCGTAAAATGGATAGTCCCTTTGCTTTGTGTTATATTGATTGAGTTATTATTTAAGCAATTATGAGTTATAATTTTTTTTTTTGAAATCTATCTCTTTACCAAGTGTAATTAACCCGGGCGACGCCGGATACTTCTGCTAGTCTATCTATATATATAAAGAAGAATGTTTGTTTGTTTGTTTTTTATACAAATCTACAGTTTTATTCCGATCTTGATAAAAATTTCGCATACATGACCTTCAATGCATGAGGAAGGTCACTGTCTACCTCAGATTTCGAAAAAATAATAATTATTGATAAAAAATCGATATTCATGTTTATGGCAGGGCATATTAATAAGAAATATCTCATGACCAACAATGCAAGACAAAGTTTTTGCAACAATAAGTATCAACAATGGTATCAACACGCAATTCACAAACACTCTGCACGGATCAACAATATATACACTGAGTGGCCAAATTATTATGACCACCTGACAGTTTAAGGCAAATGAGCTATTGCGTCACAGCGCTGCCGCTAGAGGGCTAGATAGCTATAAAAAGAGAACGCAGGTGAGGAAATTCCTGTCTTTCGGATTTTTCTTAGAATGGATAGTCCCTTCGCTCTTTGGAGGTTTAATTTAGCTTTTTGAGGTTGTTCTGTTTACCTACAAGTGTAATTATCCCGGGCAACGCCGGTCCTCTGCTAGTTGCCAATAAATGACATGCTTCAATTCCTGAAAAATATTCCTTTAATTTTGAAATTAATTTCATTTTAAATTCGGTTGCAATTACAAAACTTTTTCTGCCAAATTAATCAGAGGTATCACTAAACTAGCTGTGGCATAATTTTGAGCTGATAATTCTCTTGTTACTTTTTCGAAAGATTCAAGGAGTGCTAGAATTTCTTTTGTCTGCTCGTTAATATAGGAAGTTTAAGAAGAATAATATTAACTACTTCACTTAGGTGAATAAATCTTTCCAACATATAATAGATGGAATTCCACCTTGTACAAATATCATGTTTAAGTTTTAGAATATTGCCATCAGCAACATCCTTTTCTTTTTGCAACCTCCTTAGCATGTCTGACGATACTTTTTATCTTCTCTATCAACTGTTTAACGTCTCTACTTTCTGCTACTGCATTCACCATAGTTAAATTGATCAGGTGAGCAGTGCAACGCAGATGTTTGTTTCTGCCAAACATATCAACTGTAGCTTTGGTGATGTTTGCACCTCCATCAGTAGTAATAGCTACAACTTTTTCCTTAGGAATTTTCCATTCTGTGCATATCTTTTTAAGCTCATTTCGCAGATTTTCAGCTGTGTGGACATTTTCTAACTCATGCACACCAATTACAACAGATTTAAACTGAAAATCACTGATAAAATGGGCTGTTAACCCTAAATAGCTCTTAGTGTTGTGAACCTCTGTCCATATATCAGTGGTTAATGAAATAACTGGAGCACTGTCAAGTGCTGACTTTACTACTTCAACTAGTGCACTACTATATTTATCTTCTAAAATTCTGGATAATTTCTTTTTACCCGGAGGTTTATACATTGGTAGCATTACTTTGCAGAAACGGCGAAAACCTGGAGTTTCCCAGAATCTTAGTGGAAGTCCTTCTTTGCATATCATATAAGCAAGAGATTCATTTGCCTTCAGATCACTTACTCCACCTTATAAAACATAGGAATAAATGAGAAAAAAATCATTAGCACAACAGGATGAGACAATTTTTTTTGGAGAATTCTAAGACAACATTCACGTATGAGACTTTACCTTTAAATGAATTCATCCGTTCAAAGGATGATAGTATTGTATTCATACTGTTTGTAGTAAAAGTAGTGGAACTGGGCGATGAACTGGACGATGAAGTGAACGAAGGAAACACCAACTCCCAGTCTACATCTTTAACACAATCATTCATTTCTATATCCTCGATATAACTTGTCTATAGCAGATTATCAAAATTATTAAATAAAATTAAACTATACTGACAAAACAGCCTTCTTTAATTAAAACGATACAAATTCGATTCCTTACTGTTTCAGTTGCATCCATGCTCTACGGATATCAGAGAACCCAGTGTGTCCCAAGAGAACACACCCCTGGCCAGCACTCCTCCCCCACCCGCCTGTACGGTTGTCTGCTGACAGGATGGGTCCATGGCCTCGTGCTGTCTGCGCCAGATGTGCAGTCTGCCGTCCGCATGATGAAGTAGGAACCGCGATTCGTCGGACAAGGCGACCTTCTTCCACTCATCCAGTGTCCAGTGGCGATGCTTGTGTGCCCATAGCAGGCGCGCTTTCCTATTTTGCGGTGACAGCGACGGTACATGTACTGGCCACCTGTTGATAAACCCAGCTCGGTGCAAGCGGCGCCTCACCGTGTGCTCCGAAACGAGTTGGGATGCTTCTCATTGAACTGCGCTGCAATTTGTTGGGCTGTTGCTGTCAGAGACTGTTAAGATAATGAGACTGGACAATTTTCACTTTTCCCATACTAAAATGTGTAACCGTTTTTATTGGTGGCTCCCTCTGGAAAATGTTGCTCAAACTTAAGGGGTTGTTATTATATGACGTATACCAGCTATTATGTGATGTGTACCTCTTCCAGTTGCTTCCATCCATCTCGTTTATTTTACTGCATCTTTATATTCGTTATATTTATTAATTTTTATTTACATAATTTATTTATATTTTTATACAATTAATGGTGAAAAGGAACTTACTTTTTTTATATTTCCATTAAAAGAAGAAAAGTGACTGAGAATGACTGAGAATAAAAGTTTTAAAATCACATAAGCAAAGAATGAGTAAAAAGTCCAGAGATTCGTTTCCTAATGTTCTCGGATGATGTCTAATTCATGCTCTGAATTTATTTGCGTTATTTATGTAGCATATATCTGTTTATCATTTGCATTAATGTCTCTATGGCCAAATGTTACCTATATTCACCATCATGGGACTTACGTGATTTTTTTCCGCGTGAATTTCTCAAACAGTTAATTTATAAATAATATGGTAAATCATTTACTTATTACGTAGAGATCACACGCTAATAAAATTAGAGCACGAATGCGACAGGAATGACCAATATCATCTGAGAAAATTAGGGAAGGCTATTCAATATGTGCTTATGTGATTTAAAAAATTAAATTCTCACTCACCTTTCTTCCTCTAATGGAAATCCAAAAAAAAGAAAGTTCCTTTTCACCATAACGATTTTTACAATATTTTGCCGCACAAAATTTACTACCCATTTAGGGTTGTTTAGAGTAGAGGAGAGCAAACTAAGCACGTATCAAGATAGTGCGAGAATGCTGTCGGCCATCTCTCATTTTCACGCAGCGTTTAAATCAGAGACAGTCGGAGAAACAGTCTCTGGTTTAAATCGAAACAAAAACTGTAAATTCAAAACTTATAAGCGCCACCTGGATAATGTTGCCTAAGCTCTAAAACAGGAAATGTTTACACAAAAAATGATGAATTGGGCAGTCTCCTTCTCCGACTGTCTCTGGTTGCTGTGGGTGATTCGTGCCAGTCGCCGTTGGGCTCGATCATCCACGGCCCTGTTTCGTCCGGAGTTGTGTTTGTTGGAGGTTGTTTTTTGGCATAACTGCCATTCAGGGAATACCCTGGACACTGTTGCATGGGAAAACCCGAGGCGGTTCGCGTCGAGCTTCAACGATCATGCCTCGTTCAAAGTCGGTCAAATCTTTGGATTTACCCATATTCAGTCCACTTCTGCTGCTGACTGCAACTTGTGATCTAATGCATCCTCTTTATATATCGCTTTGGCCTCTTCCATTGTTTGTGTGTCACTGGGAGGCCGATCCATTTTCCGTAAGAGGTGTCTCTAATAAATTGGTCATTCAGTGTATATGAGGGCATTAGGCCAAACCTGATCAAAAGTTTTGCGAACATCCAAAAAGACAAGACCACCGTACTTAGAGCAGTTACGAGGAGCTTTTAGATCAGCAACCAGCCTTCAGAGCTGAAGTTGGAAGGAGTGACCTGGGCGTAAACCGAATTGCTCCTCACGGACAAGATTTTGACAATATAGAAATCGTTAAACCTCTTAAGAATGACGCACTGGAAGCGATAGCATCACCGACAGCACGAGTGATAGTACTGATATTACTCTTGATATCCTCCTTATCGATAGCCTCTTTTATGAAATGCTATCTTCTCTAAGAATATTTTTAAAGAATTTCCAGTCCTGCTTGGAGCTAAGCCCAATCTTCTTAAGCCGGTGGTTAGAAAACAGGTCGTCTACTCTAAATATATTACCCTGTGTGTATCTAAGCCTATGTCACAAAATTATGGTGATGATTCTCCACAATGAGATGAAAACAAAAGTTCATATAAACATAGTTCGGATAACGAATCGCTTATGAGATTTCCACAGTTAAAAGTGAAGCTTCAGCAGCTGGTTTTGTACTTGTGGATGGCAGGTGACATGCGGAGAAGCTACAACAGATGTTCAAAATGACAACCGTGTTATGCAAATGACTTACGCCGCAGTTTAATAACCTCACCTGGATCTAACACAACCGTTCAGGGGGGGAGGGGGGGGTCGGATAACGAACCGTTTACTACAGTACCCGTTTCATCCCCTTGAATGGTTGTTTAAGTACATCTGAAGTTATTAGCAAGCGCACCTGTTAATAACCAATAAATGGGACGTTATTTGAAGAATTTGTTGTAGAATATTGTAAAATATATTACAATGAGGTAGCAACACGTTTGAAGTCTGAAAAACTAACAACCTCTCTGTACACGCAATTTAAAACAAAAACGTGTTAAACCGTATGTGAAACTGTAAAAATTTCTCCTATTTATATATTCGTGGAGCAGTTGACAAATCCAGAATGATGACATTTTTTTCACATAATATTCCCACTTATGAGTGATTATTTAGAGATATGCTGTTTAATATGAACAAATATCGCCTGTGTTCGAACTAGTTATGCCCACCCTGAATTGTTGATTTATGAAATAACAAAAAATTAAAAATATAATTCTATTGTCTAGTGTTTTAAGAAACTTTGTATAGGTGCAACATGGAAGATACATGGATGTTAATACGATTAAAAGTTTCAAACATTATGAAAAAATTTCTCTGCATATCACATGCCATCCACAGAATAGAAAAACCAGCTGCTGAAATTTCAGTTTTTAACTGGGGAAATCTCATAAACGGTTCGTTATCCGAACCATGTTTATATGAACTTTTCTCACAAACAGTAGAAAATTAAGAACTTATTATTATTGTCTTCCTTTTGAGTTATACACTGAATGACCAATTTATTAGAGACACTTCTTACGGAAAATGGATCGGCCTCCCAGTGACAACCAAACAATGGAACAGGCCGAAGCGGTGTATAAAAGGGATGCATTGAATCATAAGTTGCAGTCAGCAGCAGAAGTGGACTGAATATGGGTAAACTCAAGGATTTCACCTACTTTGAATGTGGCATGATCTTTGGAGCTCGACGGGCGCAGTTGAGCATTTCGCAAACCGCCAACCTCCTCGGGTTTTCCCGTGCAACAGTGTCAAGGGTATTCCGTGAATGGCAGTTATGCCAAAAACAACCTTCAAAAACACAACTCCGGACGAAACAGGGCCGTCGATAAACGAGGCCAACGGTGACTTGCAAGAATCATTCACAGCAACAGGACGGAAACAGCCCAACAAATTGCAGTGCAGTTCAAAAAGGGAACATTCCAACCCATTTCGGAGCACACGGTGCGGCGCAACTTGCACCGAGCTGGGTTTAACAACAGGTGGCCAGTACGGCTATCGTCGCTGTCACCGCAAAATAGTCTGCTATGGGCACACAGGCATCGCCACTGGACACTGGGTGAGTGGAAAAAGGTCGCCTGGTCCGACGAATCGCGGTTCCTACTTCATCATGCGGATGGCAGACGACCGTACAGGCGGGTGGAGGAGGAGTGCTGGTCAGGGGTGTGGTCTCTTGGGACACATTGGGTCCTCTGATATCCATAGACACATCCCTGAATGCGACACATTATCTGAACATTGTTGCCGATCAGGTGCACCCGTTCATGATGACTGTGTTCCCTGGTGGTGACGGACAGTTTCAGCAGGATAATGCTCCCTGTCACCGTGCTCGAATGGTCTTGGCCTGGTTCGAGGAACATGGCGCGGACTTCCACCTGCTTCAGTGGCCAGCTCGGTCGCCCTATCTCAACCCGATCGAGCATTTATGGGATGAAGTGGAGAGAACCATCCGACGCCTTCTCATACTACCGTCCAACCTGCACCAATTACGGAGCGCTGTGATGTCAGTCTGGGCTGCTATTCCTCCGCAACGGTTTCAAAACCTTGTTGAATCCACGTCAGCACGTATTCAGGCAGTTCTCGCCGCTAAAGGAGGCGCAACACGCTATTAGCAGGGTGTCTCTAATAAATTGGTCGTTCAGTGTATTTAATTAATTTATTTGATGGTTTAAGGCGATTTGCGAGTCGAGGGCTTGCTCTGCCGATTGAGCTGCTTGGTGGCTTCATGGAAGCCCATTTCCATTTGGATGAATTGTAACAGCATGGCGCTTCATATCTGCGGTAGCTCAATAGTAACAGCAGTGCCAGCGATAGGCATGGTCTCTGATTCGAGTCCAGGTCGCGGAATTTTTCCTTTTCTTTTCTATTTGTTATTATGAACTTTTATTTTCGTATCGATGTGGGGAATCACCACCAGAAGTTTGTGACAGGGGTTTAGATACACCCTGGTATAATGCTTGAAGAAACCTTTAAAAAAAGCAATGCCCAGCACGTTACCTACAGGTGAGTGGTCGCAATAATATAAACCAGGAGATGGTGACAGATTTCAGGACGTGATCTTCTCGTTTATACCTCTGAGAGGACTGAAAGATGTAAAAGTGTTGACAAAACTAAGGGAAAATTTGACCAGTCCCCGCGTGACTTTTATATGGAAATTTTAATTTCCATTTGTATAAAAACTATGTGTTTCAGGGCGATTTTGACGGTGCTATCATGTTCATTAAAAGAATATTAAGAAAGACCCTTGCAGCAGAAGACGATAGGGATAAGTGTTACAAGTGACCAAAGGGTTGAAATGATCACGTGATCTTGAGAGGAAAAATGGCAATTTTCCGCGTGTTTTCAGATGCTATCAATTAAAAGTATGAAAGGTATTATCATGAAACGCCGATAATAAAACAAACCTGGCGTAAAGTTTGCGAATGCTCAAGTGAGATTAAGTCCGGAAATATTTTGTGAACATTTTTTCGTGATTTTATTGAATATAAAATGAAGTAGAATATTAATTTTATAATGTAACATGTTCATTGAGCAAAACGGCATAAGTGTCGAGCATGTCTATCATATTAAAAAGAATTAAAAAAGTTGTAAAAGACATGAAAATTTCCGTCATTTTATTTTTAAGGCCATTTGGCATTCAACTTAAGAATGTTATTTTAAGCCCCCATAACAAAAGGCTTAACGATTGATAATACCAAGCACGAGGAAAAACATGAAAAATGATCGCAAACACTAAGCAAGCCGTTCCAGGGTTTACAACAAATATTTTGTGATTTTATTTTTTATGTTATTTTGTATGCAGCTTAAGAATGTTGTTTTAAGCCTTTTTAACGAGTTGCATAACGATTAATAATGTACAACATTTATAACAATATTGAAAAAAAAACTGTACAGGGTGTTTCAAAAGTACTTTTACAAACTTTGGAGACAGTTTCCTTACACCAAAACAAGAAAAAAAGTTCATATTGTGACGTTTCACCTGTTGTGTTGAAAATATCATTTCAGGAGAAACTTGGTCATTAGAATAATAGCTTATATTATTCAGTTTAACAGTGGGAATAAGAAAGTATAGAAATTTTTGTAATGAGAATTCATAGCGTTGATAGAATTAGTAATTATAAAATTGGATATAAATCGAGGATATACAATTGTGAAACAGCTGGAGGGAGGTGCTGTGACAGGATGAGACTGTCTTTTAGGTTGTATTTAAATACAGTTAGTCTTTGGATCCTTAGGTGAATTGAAGCATTGAATTGACTGAAGGGTAGTTTATGTTATGGATTTTATGAAGAGTTAGAAATGATAATGATTTCTTCATTTGTTCTTGTTGGATTTTAATAAAATGAGAGAGGGAAGGGGGTCCGGAAATGCTTTCCGTATTTAAGAGAGAAACGAACAAAAAAAGCTTATGAGTATTGCCGAGTCAGTTGTTAGGTGGAGGCTAGGCGCTCTCCGCTCCATCGATCTATATATATGTTAGTATATATAGATCGATGCTCCGCTCTGAGTGATTGAGGGGGGGAGGTCAGTTGAAGTGCGTAAGGCTGCTGTGAACCTCCCACAGCATGTCGAACCGACATGGTGGCCTCTTCTTCCGATATCAGGACTCGTGGTTTGGTTGGTTGGTTTGGGTGGTATTAACGTCCTTTTCAACTGCTATGGTCATTTCAGGACGGCGTTATAGGGGCCGCAAATTTTGCCTCGCAAGGGTTCTTTAACGTGCAGCCGGCAAACGACTACACGGGACCAACGGCTTTACTTCCCTTCCGAAGGAAGTGCGTGATCTCAGGATTTCCCCCTGAAAAATACTCGTCGTCCTCGGCCGGGATCGAACCCGCGTACTCGGGCATCAGAGGCGATCACGCAACCGCTGAGCCACCGAGGTCGATCAGGACTCGTGCATGCTCATCACTAATATGTTAATGGTAGGACAATTAAGAAGTCCAAATGAGTGCTGCTGTGTTGATAGTAGGAGGGAGGCTCCGCTCTTGACTTTATGGATGGGGGGGGGGTTGTCTACGACATGTAGGGCTGCTGCGAATTCCACGCAGCATGTTATTCTGTCTGGTGGCCTCTCTTTCCATATTAAGGTGTGCGCAGGCTCATCACAATTAATGGAGGGACAAAGGTGTCCAATAAAAAATTATGCACGACTGAAGAGAAGACATCGATTAAGAAACCATCGTGATCAAGTGCCTACCATTGTGAAAGGAAGACATCTTCGCATTTAAAATCTTCTGCCAAACTTAGTGGGGACAATTTGAGACCACCAGTGTGTTTTGTGCTTCAGGGTAATATGTGATTAGTGAAATATAATGGCCTGTTGATATAAAAAGTGTTAAGTGCCCAAAGTTGGAATATGTGTGATCACAGATCTGCAGAAGTTTTTGAAACTACATAACTGTAGGGAGAGTGAAACATTTTGATAAATAAGATTTATGTGTAGTCATGACATGTATGTGATAAAAGAGGAGGAAAACAATTTAAGTGAGCTTTATTAAACTGAGCCTTAAAAGATTCTTTCTGTTCACAGAGTAGTTGAAAGAACTAGAACTTTGGCGATACATTTATTAGATTTCACACTTATTGAATATTGCATGTTATCTTAGACTTAAGTAATTGGGAATTTTAGGATTAACTTTCCTCTTGAATATTAAGAGCTATCACTTCTTTCTTAGATTTAAGATTTATATTATTCTTTGTATCTCATTGGTATACTTATTTAAATTTGAATAAAAAGACATTTAATTCTAAAAAGACATAAGATATTTAATTCTAACCCTTGCCTATCTTATTAGAATAGAAAAGACACAACCTGCCACTTTTTTAAAGAACCCGACCTTTGTCATTGATTGTTAATATTGAGCTAGCTTTTAATCAGTTCTTTAATATTGATTCTTTTAAGTTAGAGTGAGAAGCAGAGAGAAGGGGGGGAGGTCCAATCAAACAGAACGACGTAGGTCACAATGGCGCCCAACTGTGGTGCATTGTGATGAGACTATCAGGGACGAAAGGTCGCAATATAAACATATGTCCAAAAATCCTTCGTTTTCGAGTTATTAATGAAAGTTTATAATGTAGGTTATTGGAGCTTATCCACACATAAACTCATAATAAATGCTCGAAATGCCCTCCTCTTGCTTCTAAACTCGTTGAATCATGGACTGTCACACCCAGCCCTGGATTTATACATAAGCACACTAAGCACGTACTTAGGGCCCCGTTAGACTAACCATGTGAATAGGGGCCCCCGAATCCTCAGAAAAACAGGATTTATACTGAGAAAGGTGTGTAGTGCTTAGGGCCCCTAAAGGTATTAATACTGGTCACACCCTTTCAAATACTCCCTGACGGTTTGGAATGGTTTCGCATGCTCCCATGACACATCGATGAAGAGTTTCTGCATCCGGGTGGTCTGTTACATACACTAATTGTTTTAGGTGACCCAGAGATAATAATCCAAAGGATTAAGGTCGGAGGAACGTGCAGGCCATGAACTGGTTCTCCTCTACCTATCCATCTGTCATGGTAGATACCAGCCAGTGCATCTCGAACACAGAGACTAAAATGTCCTGGAGCTCCATCATGCATAAACCACATATTTCTTCTTATTTGCAGGGGCACATCTTCTAGTAGGTACTGGAGGGTGTTCTGAATAAAGTACTTGTAGATAGCACCTGTAAGACGTACTAGGAGAACGTATCGCCCTACCAGACAGTCACCTACAATTCCAACCCACACATTAATCTTAAACACAATGCTATCTTAAATACAGTGAGTCAAACAAACATTAATTAATAACTGAATTTCGGACATATGTTTATATGAGCTTTTTTCTTGTTTTAGTATAAGGATCTTGCCCATAAAG
The DNA here is from genome assembly GCA_023313115.1 of Rhysida immarginata. Lineage (NCBI taxonomy): Eukaryota > Metazoa > Arthropoda > Chilopoda > Scolopendromorpha > Scolopendridae > Rhysida > Rhysida immarginata. The sequence continues at coordinate 368,654 of JAHWFO010053610.1, read as the reverse complement.
TTTGTAAGAGTATTTTAGAAACACCCTGTGTAATGAGTCTTCAAATTCTTTTTTGAAAAAAAATTTCTGCTAAATTGAACATCTCTGTTCAATTATTTTTTAAATAAAATTTTTTTTCTCAGGCTGTTTTCTCTGAATAACAAAAAAACCCAACAGTTTTTTAATATAAAAGAATATTTTAATAATTTAAACAGATTTAATGAAAAAAAATTGTTACTCAATATTATAAGTTTATGTGAAGGGATTGTAAACAGCTCGGAAGAAATAATTTATCATTTGTATTATACATCACTATATTATTTTATCTTGATTCATTTCAAATTATCTTAATTTATTTAAAGTACTTGTTTGTCAAAATATTAACAAATTTTAAGGAAAAAGTATTTAGCATTAACAAAGCATTTTTGATATGAAATGTAAAAAGAAATTCGACATAAAAATAATGCCTATTTAATAGTATCTAAATTTATAAATAAATCAGTTGCTGACTAAACTGTTGTTGTCGTCGAGAGTGCGACGTCGGCAATATTATCATCGCCGGTTTGTATAGTGTCGACGTCGATAACATTGTAGCCTTCGTCGTCCGAGACCAGCATCAATAGTGGTTTTAGACGAATTTGAAATACAGGTTTGTGAAGTTCTCTTGTTAAGTTCCCTTGTAAGTGTCAGACTGATTTAAAACATAAATTTTTCATGGTCTTTACTTTTATTTTTAAAGATTTTTTTTCGGAATTATACAATTTTTTTCATATTTTTTGATGCTAGATACTATTAATTGTTATTCTAGTTGTTAAGAGGGTCTTAAAGTAGCATTCTTAAAAAATCACAGAAGATTTTTTGTAATCATTGGACCAACGTTCTTAATGTGTACGCCCTTTTTGTATGTTTTTGCATATGTTGGATATTATCAGTCGTTATGCTTTTTATTAGAAGGCTTAAAATAACATTCTTAAGTTCCATCAAAATGGCATAAATAATAAAATTACAGAAAACTCATTGTAAACTTTGGATCAGCTTGCTTAATGTTTGCTATCATTTTTCATGTTTTTTTCACATGTTCGGCATTATCAATTGTTATGCCTTTTGTTATAGGGGTTTAAAATAACATTTTTAAGTTGCATGCAAAATGGCATAATGGCACGAGGGTACCGGTCAAATTTTCCCTTATTTTTATCAACACTTTTCCACTTTTCAGTCCTCTCAGAGGCATAAACGAGAAAATCACATCCTGAAATCTCTCACCATCTCCTGGTCTAATGCGTGTCATCAAGAGGACCAGCAACTAAGGTATCAATCTCGTTCAAAGTACATCCATATAGGATATTCCGTTTTGATTGGAGCATTTAGAATTCCATGAAGGGTGCTTGGCATTCAAGTCACCCGCCATAATAACTGTGATGGGCCCAGACACAAGTTAGTCAAGCTCGTACGGACCAAGATTGTGCTTAGCCGAATTATATAAGGAGATGAGCTTAATTTCATCTGCGTCAGCGTCATTTATAATCACGGAAACTGCTTCCATTCCTGCATTATCTGGAGTGACAGTCTCACAATAATAAATGCCGTCCTTGACAAATTCGGTGCTCGACCAAACGTTTGGCTAGCCTTATTACCCAGATGCCGATCCTCGCGATAAACATGATAATCAGGCAAATTGAAAACTTGTGTTGATTTCCAGTGCGACTCGCGCACAAAATCGATATCGACATTCCAATTTATAAGGAAATGCGCTTACGATAGATTCTCCTTGTATTCTATATACTGCAACAAAGCTACCCTTGGAGTATTGTTCTGTAGGGGTATCTGGCATTCGTTAGTGTAAACAATTTCTTTGTAGCAACCGTACAGAATGAAATCAATCAGGTTAAGGTCGGGTGAACGTGGCCGCCTCGCCCAATCACTTTGCATCGAAACGTGTCATTCGACCATGGTCAATTCTTACTTTCGTGGGATGCAAACAGTGGCACTACTTCGCCTCTCTCCTTGAAGAGGTTTAGCAAATTTTCCAGACTCCTATAAATGCTCGGCAATTGGTTGTCATCAACGACAACTGTATCAGCAAAGCTTTGGTGCTTTTGAGCCTTTTGACTTTTGGAATATTTAGGACACATGTTTTAGCTAGAAGTGTACTGACCATCACAACGGATATATTTAGGGGGGGTCTTATACTGCAACAAAGCTACCCTTGGCATTGGTACTATCCCGCGATTGGTGGTCGCCAGCGCACTTATTACATCGAAGCGATTCGGTACAACCTTAAAGACGTGACCAGAATGTAAATAGTTGCAACATTGCAAGGGCCTTTTGTTACCTCTAAATAATCTACAATAACAGCTAGAAAACGGACTTATTATGTTCTTTGGCATTTCAACTACACCGTTAGCTTTTTTAAGCCTGACTGCCTTTTCTGGAAAATAATTAGCCTTCCTAAAGTCTTCGCAAAAGGTCATAAGATGTACCAACAATTCGGACAACGTATTTCATCATTTTTTCGGACTTAAGTTGATGATGCTGGATATTTAGCACATCGTTGCTTTTCACTCGAGACACCAGAATTTTAAGTGTTTCTTGTAATTGTGTGGGCGGTGGTTTATCTAAAGACACGTACTCTGTGATCTCCTCCAGAATTTCCTTGATTGTTTTGTCATGGTGACCACTGATGATCGGGGGAATATAAATATCACCCTTTTCATGGGTGAAAATGCTTTGTGAATTACTACGATTAGCTTTGTTACCATGAAGCGCTACAGAGATGCCGTTGTTGATATTGACAGTGGATTGAAAATTATCGTTCCTAACACCTCTTTTGTTCTGTTTATTCCGTGCAATATGCCAATTACTTCCATCAATATCAGAATCATTATCGTCCCTCCTCTTTATGCTAGCTCTTACTGAGGAGTTTCCGTCATTGACCGCTTCCAGGCCAATAGGACTTTCTTCGCTATTAAGTAGGGAATCAAGGTTAACCACAGTCAAGGGCGAATCGGATGTAATGGGAGAGCCCGTTAATTCCTTGGTAGTATTGTCAAGATTGGCAAGGCCGTTTGTAGTCTCTAAATGTGCACTCTCAACTATCAGTTTTAGAATTCACACTACTAACTTCTTATTATAGCTATAATGTGCACAGTTTCAAGGCATTTTTTTAATTTTTATTACTGATCCTCATTGAAATTTATTAATTTTCTCAAATTTTTGAAGGTATCTTTAGACGTCCGCAAAGCATTAAGACCCTTCAATTTATGGGAAATCATAAAATTGTTTACATTTTTGCTGTGTAAAGTGTACGTGTCAAACATTTACTTTATTGACGCAAAAAAAAAGTCTTCAAACCCTTGTACTAACACCACGGAGGTCCTGCATCAAATATATTGTGGTCCATTGGTATCAAAACCGCTCCACTGTATACAGGGTGATTCTAGAATGGTGAATCAAAAGCACCTAGCGCTGTTCTGTGGGTCAAAATGAACATAAAGTTCCTCATGCAAATGTCGAAACGACGCGAAGCTTAAAACCTCGGGAAATATTGCCATCGTTCCGAAGAAAATCAATCTTTCCTTATGTCATTGAAAGTTTTCATCGTCACCTTTGCAGAAAATAAACGCGCCGTATTCCATCACAAAAAGCTCTTCGTACTGGGTAATCCCCAGGTTGCAATGATTGCACTCGCTAAATGTGGAACGGGTGTTGCAGATTATTATGCAGAATCCTCCATACCGTTGCCTCAGAAACGTCTAACCCACGAGCTACTGTGCGAGTACTCGTCGAAGGGTCCTCGGCCATATTGTTAAACTTGTCTAAGGCTCATTTCTTGGGATAACGAAACTTCGCAGGTTATAACACGCTTCGCAGGATGTTTAGGGTTGAGATTTTGGCATTTTGCATGAGGAGATTTATGTTCATTTTGACTCACAAAACAGCGCTAGATACTTTTGATTCACCATTTTAGATTCACTCAGTATAAGGAATCTCATGGAAGTGCTGAGAAGAGCGGAAAAAGAGAGAAAGCTGTTGAACATTACTAAGGAAAGAAAAAAAAAAGAATCGAGCATTCATGAAGAAGGGAATGATAGAAGACACGGTGGAAGGAAAGACAAGAAGAAGAAGGATGAGATTAAACATGTCGGATGTTAAAGGAAAAGAGGGTTGGTATAAAGAGATGAAAAGAAGAGCACAGGCATAACAAGGATTCACCCTGGGCATGGCGCCCTGGACATGGTATTCAGAATTTCACCCCGTATTCTCAAATTTTGTTTTCATGGGGGG
>JAHWFO010053610.1:343755-364291 GCA_023313115.1 Rhysida immarginata | reverse complement strand
CCCCCCCCCCCCCCCGCAGACTTATCATAAGTTTTGTATGTCGTGATATCTTGTCCCAGCTGCGATGCTCGACGACTTCATTTCAACATGGCCAATCGGGTAAAACGTATTGGTGGTTTATAAAGTCGTTGCATGAGCCAGCAACATTAATATTCACCTGCTCAATGTTAAGGCTTTGACAATTGAGACAAGGCTGAAATTTATTTGAAAATATATATACAGGGTGTATCAGGTTCGATGGTCATAAAGTACCTAGCGTTGTTCTCCGCATAATTCTAAGCATCATTTTCCTTATCCATTTTTCAAAATTCTCAAAAAAAATGCTTGAAATCGTTATCCAAAGTTTGGCTATTATGACGTCAGAAGGCTATCTAAAGTGGCTCCTGGCTATTATGACAGGAGCCAGGAAAAAATTATGTCATTACAGCATGGATGAATTACGTCAGACGGCTTAGAATTACGTCATAATAGCCAAACTTTTTTTTGAGAATTTTGAAAAATGGATAAGGAAAATTATGCTTAGAATTTTGCGGAGAACAACGCTAGGTACTTTATGACCATTGAACCTGATACACCCTGTATATAAAGTCTTATATACAGGATGTCCGGAAATAAATGGTAAATAATCATACACGTGAGAGAACATGTATAAAGAAGCATTTTTATTCCTATGAACATGGTGTCGCAAGCCAACCCCCACAGAAATACAGGGGGATTAAAGTATGTTGCGCTGCCTGATTGTTGGCGTCCTGCGAGCGACTAGGCAATATGGTGCAGCCCACATCTGTCCAAGAAATGGCGCCTGCACATTATAGCATTCACGTACGACAACATCTCAACGCGACATACGGCCATCGGTGGATTGGACGTGGGGGACCAATCGCCTGGCCACCACGGTCACTTGACCTATCCCCATTGGCCTACATGAAGTCACTGGTGTACGAAACGCCTGTTCCATCCGTTGATGATCTGGTCGCTCGCATTGCTGTGGCAGGTGAAACAATCCGCGAAAAACCGAATCTACTAAATCATGCACGGGAGTCGCTACTACGGCGCTGTAACCTGTGCGTGCAAACGCATGGCCAGACCTTTGAACACCTGTTGTGAGTCTTGATACGCAATGGACATTTGTGTGGCCTCTGTTTTGTTCACATTTGTTTTTACCCACAGCTTGGATGCATGCCTTGATGTGCATTGCTGATAGTCTACGTCAAGATGTTACCTTAAGAGCCTACAGCGTTTGTAGGGTGTCTTATTTGTTTATTTGTACGTAGTTTAATGTTATGTGATGTGACTTGTTTTTATTCCATTACATCAACACCTTCGAACAGGTCTGTAGGCTCCAATGTGGGCTGCACCACATTGCCTAGTCGCTCGCGGGACGCCAACAATCAGGCAGCGCAACATACTTTAATCCCCCTGTATTTCTGTGGGGATTGGCTTGCGATACCATGTTCATAGGAATAAAAATGCTTCTTTATACATGTTCTATCACGTGTATGAATATTTACCATTTATTTCCGGACACCCTGTATATATAAAACACAATATAAGTATGTTTGTCCGAATTTAAAATGCAACTTGGAAGTAAGTTATAAAGTTGAAAGACAAATAGAAGTTACTCTGCTCTGCCGATTGAGTTACTGCGTTGTGGCTTCAATGAAGTTTATTTGGATATCTTGTAGCAGCAAAGCTGTTCATATCCGCGGTAGCTCAGTTGGTTAGAGCAGTGCCAGCGATAGGCATGGTCCCTGGTTCGAATCCGGGTCGCGGAATTTTTCCTTCCCTTTTCAATTTGTCTTTCTAAATATTGGAGTGTTTCTTCAGTCATTATCTTATATTTGAGTATAAAGATGAAATTTAACACACAGCTCTGTAATACTACCACAATGATGGAAAAAATCTAAAACTGGAAATAAGTCTTAAAAGCGTAGAAATTAATATTCTTTATATCTATATATAGGAAATAGACTTGGTTTATGTTTGCTTGCTTGTATCAACACCTCCTAAAGAGAAAGCCTGTGCGCGGAAACGTCATACATTGTTGCATCATCTAAGTAGGGCATTGTTACTCGTATTTCTACCAATATTAAGCACTGGCGGCTAGCGACACGGCAGAACATGACGTCATGGCGAAAAATGGAAGGGAGAGCGCAGTTTTTCAGAAGTTTTTCTATCAGTTTTTCTGCAGAAAAGACTTTCGCACAGGCCTTTTACTATCTGGCAGGCCGTGTTTAAATTTAACAAACTTTTACCACTCTCGGCGCTTCGCGCCTCAAGTCGGCCCTGCGGGCCTCATTCAATGAGGCTCATTGGTCACTGTTTTCCGTTACTCGAACGCCTTCGGCGTTCTGTCTACGACGTCCCCCTCCGGGGCTAAATAATTGATATATACCCCAACCTATTTGGTTACAGGGGGCAGTTGGTTTCCCCTCAGCCGGTTACAGGAACTTGCCATGAAGTCATGTTCCACCGTGTCGCTAGCCGCTTCTTAATAAGCAAGGTTGTTAAAAAGAAAGTGGCCTCTATCGGCCGATTTCTCTCAAAAGCACTCGCATTGCCTTCTGGGATTGTGACGTCACCTGGAAGGTTGGCAGCAGGCGATCCGCCCCTTTTAACATAACAAAGCTGAGATGGCTGGAGTTCCATGTGCTTTTGCTAATAATAAACGCAATTATTTATTATTTTTAGTCCAATATTATATTTCCATGCATTTATTCTTCTCATGGCAATAGATACGAGCAAAATTTCATTAAATGAGCAAACTCGTAACGAGCAGGAGAATTCCTGAGCAGGAGATGTGCTCTTGATACGAGTGTTAAAACGCAAAAATCCAACAGATTGCACTACGAGAAAATCGAAAGTTAAGAGATAATTCGAAGAAACCTGAAAGAGAAGTTTAGAAAATAAAATATACAGAATACTTTTCGCTTTCATCTTCACCACCTTCACTCGTAGCAAGTAATTAAACCTGTTCAGTGGCTTCAGATTCATTTGAACTCTAAACCGCATTCGGTAAAACGACGAGGTTGGATACGCTTTCACTCTCAAATTGTAATATAAGCAAAGCGAAAGTGCTCAGACTCAAACAGAAAGTAATCAGGTATGTAGGCATTACTTTTTTTTCCTATCATATTTTTACAACCATACAAGTATTGACAGATGTTTAATGGTGTTTAATGCTAATTGATTGAATACTGTAACAGGTTAATCGTTGAAGAATTGCTTTGATGAGGTGGCCTCGCTGTTTCAGTATTTGCTTTTGTATTTCAGTGCCAAATGTATATAAACAGACCTTTCATTTGTAATCTCTGAATTTTAAACACATATTATTCCAATAAATTAATTATATAGAACCTTGGCATGTTTTTTCAATTATATTGGTGATAGGTAGTAGAAATAGGCTGGAAAATAAGGGTCCTCCCGCTATCCCCTATAGTTTTCTATGGCGTTCGTCTGCTCCAACCTTCCAGTTGACGTCACACGTCAGCAGCCAATGACCATCGATCACCCCGATAGAGGCCACCTTCTCGTTAACAACCTTGAATAATAAGCCCTGAATTTGCACTACTATGATGATGTAACAATGCATGACGGTTTCCGTGCAGAGACTTTCTCTTTAGGAGGTGTTGCTTGTATGCGTCAACAATCGGCTAGTCGTGTTTATATTGCATCGACAATGGTTGATGAAATTAATACATGCCGCAGCCGACGAAAGAGACAGGCCAACACCTTCTAGAGAGAAGGCCCTAATGAGCTAATAACTGGAGAAAATTTAATTTTCATATGGTTTTTGTAATGTAGTAACTTCCTTTAGAGAAGTTATATAGTAACTTCCTGTAGAGAAGTTATACAGGGTGATTCTGAAAAAGTGTGTATAACTGTAAGCAATGACAGAGGTGACCAGAATGAACATTCCTTTAATACAATGTGGGGTCGCAAGTACATTGTTCAGGAGCTATCACGTATATTGTTTAGGAGCTGGGAAGGCTGTATTTAGAGTGTCGCGCACTGTCCGAGCGAAGTGTGCATTAGCTCCATCATGCATGTACCAAATGTTTTGTCGAAAACATCCAGATGGATATTATCGAAGAGCTCGGGGAAAGTTTCCTGTCGAAACAGATTGTAATTCTCGCTTGTCAAGTGGTTAGGTATGATGTACGGGCCCAGTAGATGATTTTCAATGACACCAGCCCATACGTTCACATTGAAGCGATGCAGATACCTGCGAGTTTGTGTTGCATGAGGATTTATGTCTGCCCGGACATAAAACGTAATAGCTCCTGAACAATTTACTTGCGACCCTACATTGTATTAAAAGAAAATGTTCATTCTGGTCACCTCTATCATTGCTTACAGTAATACACGCTTTTTCAGAATCACCTTGTAGATAATGTTTATCTAAACATATTAGAAAACTTTAAAGATCTCAACTGATTGTGTAAGCGGGCAATCTTTGCTGCTAAAACTGATACTGTCAATATAAACAACCACATTCAGGACACGATTCCACGCTCTCTGACTGAATACAACTCTATTGAAACGGTTATATGTTGATGAGGGATGCTGATGACGCTGTAAAGAGTTCCTCACCTCTCTCAATCCATCATGATGTATTTTTAATATAGACAGAAATAATTCAATATTCATATTAGCCTTTCTCTGATATTCTAAAATATTAAGGATGCAATATCGAATTTTCCTAGGAGAACCCAACTGGACACAAAATTCCGGTGCGAGCACTTTAAAGAATTCTTTTCGTTTTTCCAAAGTGAATACATACTTTATTAAAGGGTTTTCATTTATATTCAAATTCAGATATTGCAAAACAAACAGCCCGAGCAACGCCGGGCGTATCAGCTAGTTAACAAATAAACTGAACGCCTTGAAACAAAGCAGTTAAGTAGAAAAACACGGATAAGGACGGGAAAATAATTCAAGAAAACCAAAAGAAAATTAGAAAAGAGGCCAATAATATACCTGTTCAGTACGATTGCTGTTTCCAAGAATCAGTATTATACAGGGTGGATACAAAACAGTACGATTGCTCTATGAACCCCCCTCCCCTTTTATTTTCGTAACCGAAGCAAATAGTCGATATTGAGGAATACAATGAATAGGAAGTTGTGGGTGACCTATCCCATGGTGCACTTTTCATCATCCTAAATATGCAGATTAGGATTATTCAATCCTATCTTAAAAATCGTAACCGATACACGAAAAATACCAATTTAAGGCTTATTCAGCAAGGAATTCCGAACAAAACAAAAAAAAAATTCCAAAATCCGATGAACGCAGTTCTGGCAGGTTAGCCGATAATGGCAGCAAATACTGAGTCCTTCACATACCTCCCATACAAAAAAAGCCACAAGGGACTAAGTCATAGGAGCGTGGAGGCCATGGCAGCTTTCTAGATTATCATTCCCGTCACGTCCGATCCGTCAATTTCGCAACTGTAGCAGTCTAACAGCCACAAGCGGAAACATGCATCTGCTGGGCATATAAAAATAACTTGATGAGTTGCTCTACAGTATGTACTTATAAAGTTTTGTGTTGATATGTTAAATAGAACAGCTAAAATAAAATCATGAAACCACGCCAATCATTTATGTTCACCCTGTATAAATAAAATTAATCTTCACCCATCATGCCTACATTCGGCTGATTGGTTTAGTCATTGAGTTATCTAGAGCGATTAGAACTTCTGACTATCCCGCTCATTCTATCAAACTGAACCTTCTGACCAGTAGCGGCTATCGCCATACTCGACTAATACGTTTTGAAATTAAACAAAAGCTATCATCATTCCAAAAACAATATTTTTCATATATTGCAACTTATATCTGGAATAAATTACCATTAAGTCTTACAAGGAGGCTCCACGTAATCTGACTCACCCATTTTGATAAAAAATATTCTACGAGTAGCTTTTACCTAATTGAAATCCCGTGCAATGCCATTCGACGCACTTCTCAAAATTTTCCGAGAAAAAAATTCATAAAGTTTGTTATAATTGCCTACACTTTATAAATGCTCGAATTGTAGCATAGATTTTCATCGTGTTCAGGTGGACTAGTAAAACGCTTGAGTTCTACTTTGTAGATACGGGTTCAAATCCCGTTTTCGATATTTTTTTCTCTTCATAAATTTTTTAACATGTATGGGAACAAGTAATACATTTACTAAATATATTTCCGATTTTCCAATTTGCTACCATCATTTTAGTTATAAAATGCATATAATTAATCATCCGCAGTGATAAATGAACATTAAAAAGAAAAGGTTTACTTGTCCACATTTAATTATTTTTATAAATTTTGCAACTTTTGACATTTAACTCGCAGAAAGATTAAATAATTGCACCATGTACTTACTAAATATAATATATCATTTTGGTATCTATAATTTATCAATCACCCTTCATTAACGTTTTCAAATAGCGTATTAGCTATCAAATTACAGTTTCTTATGTCTAGGAACAGAAGTTAACTGTTATATTAACCTCTCTGTCTTTTACCTACACGTGAATTGTAACTTCTTTTGCGGTTTATTTTTTAAAAGGAAATAAATATAACTTGTAACATCCTTTCAATTTATGCATAAATAACCTTAGCCAATCGGAAATACTAGATTATGTTTAAATATAATAATTTTTATATGCATTTTCTAAAAAAAAATGATGGTAGCAAATTGGATAATCGAAAAAATAATTAGTAAATGAATTACACATTTCCATACAAGTTAAAAAAAAATTTCGAAGAGAAAAAAATTATCGAAGACGGGATTTGAATTTAAGCGTTTTAACACAAGACCATCTGTAGACGATAAAAATCTATGCTATAATTCGAGCATTTATAAAGTGTATGTGATTATAATAAACTTTAAATTTTTTTTCGGAAAATTTTGAGAAGTGCGTCGAATGGCTTTGCATGGGTCTTTAATTTCGTGAAAGCTACTCGATAGGTCTTTATCAAAATCGGTGAGTCAGAGTACGTGGAGTTTCCTTGCTAGATGTCTTGATATCAATTGCAACTTCGACACGTGCATAAAATCTTGCATACATTTTAATAAACAATTAAGAACTTATTTTTTGATTAGACAAAAAGACGACGACGAATAAGTATATTTTATTTTAATTTTATCCTAAGGGATGTGACGAGTTAATAATAATAATAATAATAATAATAATAATAATAATAATAATAATAATAATACAATTTAAGGTTATTATTAAACAGTAAATTCAAGTTTAAATGTAACATAATAAAATAACTAACACATTTATAAATAATGAAACTAAATGTTACTCCAAGTTCCAGATGATGTGAATGATGATCCTAGGTTGAATGGAGAAACTTCGTTATTCTTGGTAATTTTTAATAAATAAAAATATAATAAAATATCTTATTTGAATTTGAATTAGAAATGTTCTTAACTTTTTTTTATATTTTTGATTAACTATTACACTGTGCTGTTTTTATTTGGATCAGATTCGTTTATTTTCTCTATTAATTATTAAACATTTCGTTTCAATGCATTAAAAACTAAAGACATTTTTTTATTTATTTCTTAGTTTAATATATAACAATATTGCAAATATCGGTACACGTTAAAATATGAGTTTTATTTTATTTTTTTTTTAATTTCTCAAATTAATTTAACAACTTTTGATAAATATTTACAATTTATAGGCCAAATTATAACAATTAATTAATAACAAATATTAAATAGATTAAAAACATTAGTCAGATTCATAAAATAACTTATTAATGCATAATTTATTAATTTGTTTCTTAATTAAATTCTATGGTTCATAGCCAGCATTCATCCTGCCATCTCTCTGTAAAAATATTCGGAAAACAATAACGGTAAATTTTTGAAATTATTTAAAATATTTTAAATCTCTAAAAAATTTAAGAATTAATTTAAACAAAGCATACAAAAATATTGAAAATAACTAATCAATTCTTAAGTTTTACTGTAAAGGATGGTAAAGCAATGATAATCGTCGGTCTGATTTCAGGATGTCAGAGTTGGTTCTCTAATTCCAAATGCTTAAAGAAATATCCGTTCTTGCATTTAACCTTGCACTATATTTAATTATAAAATGTATAAGATTATAGAGTAGTTGAAGTAGGGAAGATCCTTGTACCTTGGAACAGTATACAAGGGCAGATTTACTGTGGCGCTCTGCAGTCTACTTCAGCTCGTGTCTTTCTTTTAGATGGCATCATCTATGTTGAGTATTTTGATTGGAAAATGTAAGTAGTCGTGTTTTCTTGTCAAAAGTAACCTACAGCTTTGTCATGGTGTAGAACATGGTTCTTAGTATATATCATAGAACGGTCTTAATATTTTAACATTTTTTATGATAGCAAGGAATATATTTACTCCAAACATCCAAAGCCAACCTCCAGCGGATAGCACAATTTGACCGAAACCACAGTTTTCTGCTGGTTTTGGAGTTCACCTTACTGCTTATGCAAAAGGATAAATTTTCTGATTTCATTGTTCTTCCTAAATTTCTTTCTGCATTTTATTACTACACTTTAACTTTATAAGGCTCCATTTCCAAGTTTTAACGGGTTTTTGTTCCTTTCGTTGTAGGGTCTCAAGAAACATAATTTACTGTCTCAAGGTACAGCTCCATTAGTGTACAAAAAAATACTGTTGAAGTTTTGTTACGTTTAGAAACCACTAAATTTATGCCTTAATTTGGAAATAAAAAACCATTTCGTTTTCTGGTCATTAAGTGCAAATTTATCCAGAGGTACAAGGATCTCCCCTATTAGAGATTTTTCCATTTTAGTTGAACCATTAACAATTAAAATATATATATAAAAGAAACGCCACTTTCAAAATGAACAACTAACCTCCAGGAAGGTGATTTTCCAAAGTTGTTGGTTTACTTTCGGGCATTAAGTCGTATTTCATCACCAGTTATGGGTCCCACACAATGACCCACATTAAAGAGTCCCTCACTGTAGGTATGAGGCACTCATGGACGCGTTCACTGAGCGATTTGATAGGCCATGAGCTATAATCAATGAGCAAGCGTCTGGATCTACTGCAAAATTAGCAGTGTATTTTTGCGATTCTTCAGCACCATCCGCGTTGATCTCTCTTTGACATGATTCTAGGTTACTCGGAAGTTTTTATGTCGTCATCGCAGCTTTCTGTTCGTTCTTTTGTACAACATTATGCAGAGTGGATGCCGGGTCAAAATACTGATTTAGCGAAATGAATTTCCACTAATGCGGTAACTCCTCTCTGAAAGTTGGACAACTCGCGAGGTTTTGGTATGCTGGGTGGCAGTAAAAATTTTTCTCTGTAAAATTTTATCTCGGCGAATCCGTTAAGATCCATCATGCTATTACGGGTATCCATTATTTATACTGTTCATCTAAAAGTCCAAATTTTAAACTTGGTGGGGATGGAATGTTTCGGTCATTTAGCAGGTGATAGCCTCAAACAAACAGAAATGCAGACAACCGAGGAGAATTATGCTTTATCATTTCCTTAAAATTTTATAATATGTGGTTTTTATTGTACAATACCTGACTCATATGGATTCTTTCATCGTACGAATCTTGTTTATTCCTCTTTTTCATCCTAAAATCAAAAGTTTATTTTAGAATTTTAACAACTTTGATCTATTAAGGATGCTTTTTATTAAGAGAAAACTATGGCGCCTGAGGAATTCTAAATCCAATATACGTAATATTAATCCAGTAAATAAAATTGTACTATAAAAAGAAGGAGAAATAACAACGATAAACTCAATAAAAAGATCTAGTCGCTTTAATATATGACACGTTTTAAATTTTATGTTAGTGATATTGCATGTCAATGTGTGTCACATGGGTCCGACGAGAACGGGGTTCAAGTTATAATTTATTAAATATAGGGGATTATTATTATGGTGTTTTTAATTATTTTTTCGTGGATGTGAAGTAGCTCTCTTTATTTCGTAAACTGGGGTTAATAAATTTTGTTCTAAGTTCTAAATAAATATAGTGGTAAAATTTTATTTATTTTATTTTAAGAGATTATTACATTTTGTGCTTTAAAATCTGTCACTATAAAGTTGTTTGTTCGTTATAACTAATTGTTGACGATCACTGTTAACGTCGAAGGACGTGCGACAGGGTTCGCCATTGTTATCAATGAATTTTTATTTCCTTATGGAGAAGTTCGGAGAAATGTTGTTAGCGATTATTATAGGGGTATTGTTGCGTTGTTACGCGCTTTTTGAATTCTGAATATTTTATTTTATTTTATTTTTTTGATAATGAGCAATCGCCGAAAGCGGTCAGAGAAAAATTGCTGTGATGGGTTGGAACGCCGAAAATTTCGTGAAAAGTATTATGCTGGATTCCTCTCTGCCGCAGCATTATTATAATTTGATTGATAATGTGGACATGGCGGAGCGTAAACGTATTGCAATTCTAATTTGCTAAAATAAAATAAGTTTTGCTGTTGCCGCCCGTCGTGAGAGGTACAGTCATGGACAAAAAAAAACGCTCCTTCGCTCTATGTTGCTATATTTTTAAATGAGCGTTTATTACTTTGCTACCAGGTATCTGACATCGTTTAGTTCAGTCAGAAAATTATCTACATTTTTAATCAATAAAATCATACCATCCTGTTTTAAACGCTCATTTAAAAATATAGCAGCGAAGAGTGAGGGAGCGTTTTTTTTTGTCCATGACTGTACATGGAGACTTTGTTACAGTCGGTCGGCCATCAAGTTTGTACACCCGTGAAGACTGCAAGCCATGAGATGACATCTTGGTGAGTCTGTTCCGTGTCGTGTGTGTGGGAAACCTTTATTAACTGAAAGATACCCTGCATAACGTTGATAGTAACATGCTAGCTAAAGAGAAGTGCATAATTAACGAAAAGTTGACGCCTGATTGAGGCGGAGTCATATAGTTTAGAACGCTGTAAGATTTGGAGATCGCAAAATTAATTCATACGTACTAATGAGAATCGCTGACATTTATTACGAATTAACATTAAAGAATCCTGATAGTGACATTAAAATAGATAAATTATTGTATTTTGTAATCATAGTGATTAAGTGGAGGTGTAGCGAGGCCACAAGACAGCATATTGAAATTAATGCCGGAACCTATGGGCGCTCACCTAAGCCGGTGCAGTGTTTCGTGCTCTTGCTGAGTGGGGGTGCGCATCAGTTTAATTGCGTATAAAATTCACTCCGAGGACAACTATTGGTGAGGGTGTAAAAGCAACACGGGGAAGGCACAAACACTTAAAGACGCTTAGGGGTTACTGCGGTCCTCCCCTTATGCAAATTAATAATAAAAGGATCGTCCGACGCTAGACAGTGTTGGCGTTGAAAAGGGAAGCGTAGTCCACGTGTTTTGTGTCCGAACAGTTGCATAATTTTAGCCCCTATAAGAATTCCGTTAGCATAATTAATAATGTCTTGTATGGTTATGCAAGGGCATTGATCGCGAAACCTCATTTGTATTTAGTGAGAGATACAGTTTTATAATAATTTTTGAAGAATATATCCAATGTAAAAGTTGTTAAACTGCTGATAATTGCGGGTGATTAGTTTAAGCACTACTGAGAGGGCCCTCTGCAGTAGCCTTTTAGTGCTAAATATAATCGTGTACACAGGTAGATGTTAGTCTTAGTGCATATTTATATGCATATATGAAGGATTTAGATTCTATTTGCACATTCTTTAATATGTCTGAAATAAAGAGAGTACTACATTAATTATTTTGTTCTAGTAATTTCTGTTTAAAACACCAAGGCTTTACGCCCCAGAATATCAGTCCCGAACCCTTGGCGCCCATCCCACCCCAACACCAGTTGTTGATACCTTATAAGTGAGGGAGGGGCGTCACACTATTATAATGAAATATGGTCTTATATACGGTATCTATCTTCTATATATATAAAGAAGGATGTTTGTGTGTGGTTGGGTGGGTGGGTCTGTTTGTCTGTATGTTTTTTATACAAATCTACAGTTTTATTCCGATCTTGATGAAATTTCGCATACATGACCTTCAAAGCATGAGGAAGGTCACTGTCTACTTCAGATTTCGAAAAAATAATAATTATTGATAAAAAATCGATATTCATGGTTATGGCAGGGCATATTAATGAGAAATATCGCATGACCAACAATGCAAGACAAAGTTTTTGCAACAATGGTATCAACACGCAATTCACAAACACTCTGCACGGACCAACAATGCAAATAAAAGTTTGTGCAACAATAGGTATCAACAATGGTTTAAACACGCAATTCACCAATAACAATGAGCTCAAAATGATGATGCAATATGGATAAGTTTCAATTTGTAACAATGCATAGAATTCCTGTTATTCAGGTTTTTCTTAGAAAAGAGAGTTCTTAGTACTTAATAGATTTTCATGGCATCTGGCGGTGTCATCAGTCATCATTACCTTCTCATGGCTGCATTTAGTATTCAATGGACACACTATTACTTCTAGCGACTGTAGCTAGAACCAAGCACTCAACTTGTTCCTGATGACGTTAATTTCTTAAAAATCTTTAAAAATGCTCAGTAGCTGGAGATAATGAAGAGTTAGCAGACTATTGAGAAAGAGTGGAAAGACGACAGAGAAAGCAAACCTTTAGCTCCGTGCTGTATTGAGCAAATGGGAAGCAAGTAAATAGAAGAATTGGCGACCGCTAGACTACCCAAAGTGATGAAAGGCCAAATTTTGCTTCAACACAACGAGAGAAGAGTGGAAATTGCAACAACATCAAGTGTACATCTGAAGTAAGATTACCTGAGTAAGAAATTATTGGAGCGGTCCATCCATTGTGCGCCTTTAAAAAGATTTTTTTCGAATTTTCATTAAGAATTTTTACTGTTTTAATTCTAAGCATTTTCATGTGTTTATTTTTAAGATACTGCAAAATTTAATTTAATTTTTTGAGATTGTTCTGTTTACATCCAAGTGTAATTATCCCGGGCAACGCCGGGTACCTTTGCTAGTCTATCTATATATATAAAGAAGGATGTTTGTGGGTCTGTCTGTGGGTCTGTTTTTTATACAAATCTACAGTTTTATTCCGATCTTGATGAAATTTCGCATACATGACCTTCAAAGCATGAGGAAGGTCACTGTCTACCTCAGATTTCGGAAAAATAATAAATATCGATAAAAAATCGATATTCATGGTTATGGCAAGGCATATTAATGAGAAATATCGCATGACCAACAATGCAAGACAAAGTTTTTACAACAATGGTATCAACACGCAATTCACAAACACTCTGCACGGACCAACAATATATATCTCATGACCAACAAAGCAAATAAAAGTTTGTGCAACAATAGGTATCAACAATGGTTTCAACACGCAATTCACCAATAACAATGAGCACAGAATGATGATGTAATGTTAAAGCAATCTTTCCAAGAATTATAACAATGAACATAAAATGACGATGTAATATGGATAAGTTTCAATTTGTAACAATGCATAGAATTCCTGTTATTCAGGCTTTTCTTAGAAAAGAGAGTTCTTAGTACTTAACAATTTCTTGAAAATCTTTAAAAATGATGAGTAACTGGAGATAATGGAGAGTTAGCATACTATTGAGAAAGAGTGGAAAGACGACAGTTAGCTCCGTGATGTATTGAGCAAATGGGAAGCAAGTAAATAGAAGAATCGGCGAGCGCTAGACTGCACAAAGTGATGAATGGCCAAGTTTTGTTTCAACACATCGAGAGAAGAGTGGAAATTGCAACAACACTAAGTATACATCTGAGGTAAGATTACGCGAGTAAGAAATTATTGGAGAGGTCCAGCCATTGTGAGCCTTTTTTCGAATTTTCATTAAGAATTTTTACTGTATTAATTCTAAGCATTTTCATGGGTTTATTTTTAAGATATTGCAAAATTTAATTTAATTTTTGGAGATTGTTCTGTTTACATCCAAGTGGATTATCCCGGGCAACGCCGGGTACCTTTGCTAGTAATGCATAAAAATAGGCCAATCATTTTAGATTCCTATATATTTTTTTCAGATAAGGACTGATTGTGTATGTATCCCATCAAAAATTAAAGGGTGATCCAAAAGTCAGGAAAAACTCAATAATTCGCACACGAATGCAGATAAAAAGATTCTGCTTGCACAGAAACAATTGAAATTAAGTTGGATTTTTTATGCACATTTTCAGATTACAGACATCAGTTTTTATGCACATTTTCATACGGTAAGATGCCGGATTAACTGTCAGCTTACATTTTCACAGCCGTCAGACGAGACACCACACAGTTCACTGCATTAAGCAACATTTCTCTTGATATGGCAGACGCATGTTGCCGGATGGAATCTTTCAATGTTGCAATAATGATGTGGGGTTGATCGCAATACACTTCTGACTTCAGGTATCCCCATAGCCAAAAGTCACAAGGCGTGAGATCAGGCGATCTGGGTGGCCATGCATGCGGAAAGTATCGAAAAGAGGACACGATTTTCTCCAAATATTGAGCGGAGCAGACGTTGCACAGAAGCAGTAATATGCGGTAGTGCTCCATTTTGCATAAAGGTGACTGCAGTGCCTGTCGCGCTTGCAATCCTGGAATGATGCTGGTATGTAACAGTGCTGCATAGCGCACAGAAGTGACAGTAACCGTTTTTAGAACACTCCCTGAGAGTTCCTCGAAGAAAAATGGATCGATTATGAAATCAGCGGTGAAGCCGCACCAGACTGTTACTTTTGGCTGATGTGGGGGTTGTTCAACAAAGGTATGTGGGTTTTCCGTATTCTACACAAGGTCAAAAAGTGTGAAACGCGCTTCATCGGTCCTAAGCACAATGAAAACCTATCGTGTAGCTGCTCCATTTTATTGAATATCCAATTAGCGAAATCTTGACGAGTGCTGAAGTCGTCAGGTGTCAATTCATGATTATGTCGCAACCTGTACGGAAATCGTTTAAGGATAATTCGCAGTGATCGCCATACACTGCTGTACGAAATTCCAATCCAAAGAGACACTTCTCGTGCACTGCATTCGCCGTGTACAGAAATCTCCGACAATGCTTGCACTGTGTTCGACTCTCTGGACAACAGCAGTGGATGGTAAAGGCCGGCCACTTCTTGGACGTATAGCCAAAAAACCCCTTGACTTCGAATTGTTGTATTTTTTTGAGCTGACTACCAAAGCGAATAAACGGATGAAATCGTGGAGCTAGAGAGAGAACAGTGAACTCACCAATGAGAGAGATTTTTTATCATCAGAAATGGTCCCCTGATGAATAATTTCGATGAATAATTCTGAAAGGGGGGAGGGGGCGTATAGGCGTGATGACAGTCATGAAAATGGCGCTTTTCTGTTTTAGAAAAAGCACCATTATCTCGGTTATTTTCCATCTAATTTGCTTTTTGATTATACCATATTAAAGGTAATTTAGAGCTCTATAAGAAAGGTTTCTACGATACCTACTTTAAATAAAACCGCTTTGGAAATATTTTAATTTTAATGTTTCCATATGAGGAATGCCAAACATAAATCGTAAATATCTCCGTAGTTATTGAAAATGTAGATGACCAAACTTGTAGAGAACTTAGTTGTCTATAAGAATGGCCAGATATATTTATATGCTTATACCCATACTAACCCGACATATACGTATACATATACTTTACAGGAATAATAGGGTACATAAAACTGTATATACCGTTAAAATTGATCGTATTCCAACGAGTAGTTTCTGAGTTTTACGCATTAAAAATCGTAACACTGCTCACATGCGAGTACTAACCAGCACGTGTTACGATGTTGAGTACGTAACTCGGAAACTTCTCGTTGGAATTCGATCAAACTTTAACGGTATACAGAGTTTTATATACCCTATTCTTCCTCTAAAATTCATTATTCTAGGCGTTGAAGAACCTGAGTTATTAACTTGTTGATCTTGGTGGCAGCATTTTTATTTCTGTTCATATCTCAGTTAGCGTTCAAATTCGGACCCACATTGTATTAAAAAAAATGTTCATTCTGGTCACCTCTGTCATTGCTTACAGTTATACACACTTTTTCAGAATTACCCTGTATATATTTTAAAAAATGTTTCTTTACCAGATTATATGTACCTTTAACTATTTTTCCACATAGTTTCCAAGGTTATTTAAGTACTTGTCATATCGCTCAATGTACTGCGGCATGATCACTTCATAGAAGCAACCGCCGGTGATAAAACCCACGCAGTTTTCACTTGTTCATCGTCGCTGAAATGCAGCTGCAAATGAACTCTTTTAGATCCCGAAACAGATGGTAGCCACTGGATGCAAGGTCCTTACTATAAGGAGGGTAGTCTAGTTGTTCCCAAACAAAAGATCTTGACCACCCGCCCTACAGTCCGGATCTCGCATCTAATGGCTACCACCTGTTCCCGGATCTAAAGGAGGTCATCGGCAGCCTGCATTTCAGCGACGATGAACAAGTGAAACCTGTGTGACTTTCTTCACCGGCAGCAGCTTCTTTGAAGTGATCATGCGGAAGTACATTGAGCGCAATGACAAGTGTTTAAATAAACTTGGAAACTATGTAGAAAAATGGTTAAAGGTACATAGAATTTGGTACAGAAAAATTTTTGGTACAGTAGTTTTGTTTTTATTACAAAACGGACCTTAGTTTCCGAATATATATACAGGGTGATTCTGAAAAAGAGTGTATAACTGTAAGCAATGACAAGGTGACCAGAATGAACATTTTCTTTTAATACAATGTGGGTAGCAAGTACAGTGTTCAGGAGCTGTCATGTTTTATGTTTATTGCTTGAATTATCACGTTCCTGCGGACGATTCCACTTTTTATTGCACGTCCAGGAAGATGGGTTGGGCGAGGTGGGCCAGTAGCCTGCCCAGCTCGCTTACCTGACCTCAACCCACTTGATTTCTTTGTATGGGTCCATCTTCAGAGCCTAGTATACACAGCGGATGATCTTGTAGCACGAATGGTTGTTGCTGCTGGTGCCATTCTAGGTACTCCAGACACGTTTCACCGGGTGCGAGAATGCTTACGCCGGCGGTGTCTGTTATGTCGCACCACTGGTGGCCGTCACTTCGAACATTTGCTTTGAACTGGCGTCGTTATTGTACGTAATGTTTACAGCTTCTGTTGTCTCTTTTGGTTGGCGTCTTAACCAGAGGACACACATGATGTACACAAAACCGTATTATTGTCATTAACAAAGTATCTTGCACATAAAACGTGACAGCTCCTGAACAATGTACTTGCGACCCCACATTCTGGTCACCTCTGTCATTGCTTACAGTTATACACACTTTTTCAGAATCGCCCTGTATGATTTTGTTTGGGACACCTGATAGTCTCACATCTGCTAGTCAGAAAAAACGAAATATTCTCAGTTACTTTTGACCGATTTGTTTTAACAGCATCTCATTTTATTTGTGTAGAGTTTTTCCCTCTAAAATTAATGTTATTTGAGACATTTTGATCAGTGTGACTTTAGCTTACATTGATTCTGCGTTTTTATTCTGTATTTAGAAAATACAGAAAAATAAACATTACTTTACCTAAACAGTGACTATTTAAACGTCCGAATATACACAATCGAACATTGAACTGTATATTTCTTCAGATGGGACGAAAGCAGCGCTTTCACAAAGCTCATCGAAACAGAATAAATTCCAAATGAAATACACTGAGATAGTCAAGAGGCCTGACCAACCCAAGCGGTCTTCCATATTATACAAAAAAGAAAATAGATTGACGATTGTCAGAAAGAAAATACAACGAAATAAAAAATACAACGAGAAAGAAGATTATCACATCTTCCAGTAGTCCGGGAAATAAACGTTGCTGATGTCTAGAAAGTTGACGTCAAGAATGTGCCTCAGATTACGATACTTCATATGCTACTTCATATCCATTGACTTTTTCAGTATTCCAGTCACTAGGTCATTGTCGTGAATCTTCAAGTTCTGCACCATAATCAACAGGAGGTCCTGTTGAAACTTTCCGATGTTGGCCATGCTTAAATCTGAGTGGGTGGATTGGTTTTTTACAGTCCTTCTGCCAAGCTGGGCAATGGTCTTCAGGGCAACATTCTGGAACGACTGTAGCTCGTTCCATCTGCTTCTACAGATAGTCGCCCACGCAGGCATTCCATACAGGAGTATGGTCCGAATAATCGACTTATACAGAAGTAACTTGTTATCGATTCTGAGGGTGCTATTGTGACCCAGGAGAGCTATAAGACTGTACTTAACCCTCTTTGCTTTGCTCAGAGCGTAGGTCACGTGACGATTCCACAAGAGTCTTGAGTCGATGACAACGCCAAGGTATTTGTAGCTGTCTACCCAGTCCAGTTTCTTATTGAATAAACCATTAAGGAATGATATAACCAAGTACCGAAAGGTTAAACTAAACCATTCGCGGAACAATATTTTTAAACAGCCCTATGTTAACATTTGGGCCATAAAGATACCATTACACCACGTACCTTTGAACCAATTTCGACTATAATTAACTTTACGTTATATTCATTGATGACACATCATTCCAAGTCGTTTGATATATTAAATGCCATATTTTAGCATTGAAATTCCAATTAACCATAATGGTTTCACTAAACCAGGTTCCTTGAAACCAATTTCGACTACCATTAATTTTACGTTATGTTCATTCATGACATACCATTCCAAGTCGTTTGATATATTACATGCCATATTTTAGCATGGAAAGTTCCAATGAACCATAATGGTTCCACTAAACCAGGTTCCTTGAAACCAAATTGGACTATCATTAATTTTACGTTATATTCATTCATGGCACCTCATTCCCAGTCGTTTGATATATTACATGCCATATTTTAGCATTGAAAATTTTTGAGGGTGTCATAAGGGTACCATTAGAGCACGTGCCATTTTCAAGATGGTTCATTTCCTGAACCATATTTATCAATTGGCCGAAATAGTAATTTATATTCGCCTCTATCTCTTCATTACGATTTGTTTGACATATTACTTAATATTTCTCTCCATTGAAAATTGCTAGGTGGAAGGTAGCATTTGTGCACGTGCTATTGAACCGATTTAGATAACAATTGTGATTGATTCGTGCCATGTACCATATTCATCGATTGACGAAAATAGTAATGAATAACCGCTTCTATCTCGTCATTACGATTTGTTTGATATATTACTTAATATATCTTCCCATTGAAAATTGCTTGGCGGGAAAATAGAGGTACCATTTGTGCACGTAACAATGAACCAATTTAGATAATATTTGTGATAGGATCGTGCCATGAACCATACACATCGACTGACGAAAACAGATTTTTAAAATATTTCATAGCCTCGGAGGAGTTTGAGTTACAGACAGACAGAAAGACACGTTTCCCCACACTGATAGCCTAAAGCACCTTTCGGTACTTAATAAAACAAGAGAATATGGGGGACGCTTGAACTTTCTGTTGAAGTACATAGCCTTGCACTTTCCGACGTTAAGGTTCAGCTTCCAGCAGTTAAACCAGTCTACGAACATCTTCAAGGCGTACTACAGACGAGTGATAACGTGAGCTGGCTTCTGTGCCCATGTCATAATGGCAGCATCATCAGCTTAGAAATATAGATTCGGTGAGATAAGGGTGCCCTTATTATATGCTGAAAAGCATATATTGGTTTCGCTCTGTTTGTGTGTCTGTCTGTCCGTCCGTCCGTCCGTCCGTCTGTATGTCCGACGATTTCTCGAGATTGCTTTAACTTTTTCAAGTTCTTTTTTCGCTGTTCGATAGAGACCCTTCCTGAGCTCACCTGATTAGTTTGTCGTCGAAATCGGTCTAACAGTCACGTGATTATTGAGACCCAAACCCCCCCCCCATTAAATTTTTTTATTGGCAATATAAGGCATGTAATATGTCATTCGAACGGGAATGACGAGCACAAGACGAATATGACATTCTTTTCGATTTTCGAAATGCTACGTCCGAGAAAATGACCCCCAAAAAGTACTTCAATGACCCTTTATTACGAGCTTTAGCTAAAGCTATATATAAGAATACAAGCATGATCAGTACCTTTATGTGCCTGGCCAGCCATCGTTTGCACGAAAACGTGAAAATGGAAGAACTTAACAGCGATATATCAACTTTTGATGAGCTCTCGTGGACCCCTTCAAGCACGTGCACTAATGTTAAGAATATGAACTTAGGGCATGTAATATATCAATCGAATCCTACCGACGAGTCACAAGTGAATACAGTGTTACGTACTTTTTGTTTATCATTTAAGCATTGTTGATGGTAGCCTGGAGCACGTGCCCGTTATGAAGCTTTCTTGATGCACGTGCTCATTTCATTTTAAAATTCAGTGCTGTTAGGCCTATTGTTAAATGTGTTGATTAATGTTAGGGCGATGGTTAAAAATGGCTAAATAACGTTAGGCCTATAGTTAAAATGACTAAATAATGTTAGGCCTGTTGTTAAAAATGGCTGATTAATGTTAGGCTTATAGTTAAAAATGGCTAATTAAAGTTAGGCCT
>JAHWFO010053610.1:322780-338719 GCA_023313115.1 Rhysida immarginata | reverse complement strand
CTAAGAAGGGCGCACCTAGCTTTAAGAACAAAGAACAAGTCAGGTTTGCGAGGAAATTAATCCCGATGGCAGGGACCCAGAATGATAGTGAGCGTCTTGATGTACTGGTTTACAGGAATATTATTTCCAACGCCAGGAACCAGCACATATGACGTAACAGAAGATGAATATCGCCCTGAAAAGGGCGCACCGTGAAATGAGAGCAATTTTGATGATACCTGAAATAAGAGTAGAGGTGATAACTCGAAGAGCCAGCCCGTCTGTTGATGACCGTCCCCCATCTAAACGTCCCCCCCAACCTTTTACTAAATAGTGACATAGATCCCATGACAGTCACTGATTGGGTAAGGGTGCTGGAATTTCTTGCTTCCTGATTGGTCCATTACTGTATTGCCTTGTTTATCATGTAATAATACTTAGTGTTTTAGTTGTCTTAATGTAAGATAACTCAGGGCAGTATAACGGGAAACCTACCCGCTCGGTTGCAGGTGCCGGCTCGGTCGATTGGCAGAATGGAGGGAGATGAAGGTGGCTTGCAGCAGCCAGCAGTTTCCACAGAGGGGGGGGGGGGTGAACGTCAAAATTGTCATGTTTTTGTTGTTCTTGTTCCCAGGTGACACTTTCTCAGCAGTAGAGCAAACTGGTCTGCTCCGTCTCGTGGCTTTGGCCCTGTGTCCTCTACGAGACGCAACCCGGGTTAGCCCGTGACGACCAAACATAATAATAATAAAATGTGAAACGCTATTTTTAACTATTCTCCTCTGTTGAATTTTTGTTTGTTTGTTGGTCCCCTCTAGCTGCGGAGGACATTCATAAGTGTGTTTACGTACTACCTTGTAGTAGTATACGCGCACCCCTCCTTGGCTCAATTGGTCATGCCCTTTGCCAAACAAACAAGTTTAACAAAATAAAATTACCCAATTATCATTTGATGTCGAGCCGGCCCCTGCTATCGAGCTGGTAGGCTTCCCTTTATATTGCCCTGTAATTATCTGCAACACCCTGTACATGCCGAGGAAGGCTTTTTAGCAGCCGAAATGTACATACGTGCAATATAAGCTTATATTTTGTGAATTAGTGATCTCCACAACCCTTTATTTATTCCATTACTTTATCTTTATTATGGACATCATAATATTATTTATATTATGACATCCATGTTATATTTATGACATTTATATTATATTTAATACCTTCTCGCTTAAATACAACTCTCAATATATCACTCCCTCTAAGTCCTTTAAATATTTAGGAATTTACATATCCCACAACCTATCTTGGGACACACATATTAATTCCCTTGCCTCCACCTTAAATTCGCGTCTCGGTTTATTTCCCCGTCTCCATTACCTTCCCCCCTATATCTTGTTGTTGCTTTACTACGCAATAATTCACTCCACTCTCACCTATGGTATACAATTTTGGGGATCTTCCACCAAATCTAACCTATCACGTCTTTTCCGACTCCAAAAATGGTTTCTTCGAATTCTTTTGAAACTCCGAAAGCCATCCTCTGTGTCTCACTTATTTAATTATGTTGGTATTACCCTCATTCATCAACTTTACACTTTTCACCTGGCAATGTTTATTTATAAAGCTCTTAACAATCTTTTACTTACCTCTTTACCTCATTCTCCTTTTATCCCCATCACTACTCCTGCATACAATATCCACCATTATATTCCCTTCACTCTTCCCCGGATTCGTCATTCTTACCAATGTAAGAGCGTTTCTACTTCAGGTCTAAGGCTTTGGTCCAGCCTACCATCTGAAATCCGTTCTTCTTCAACCACCAATTTTAAAATTAAACTACTGTCCCACTTAAGCAATTCTAGCTAATTTTTTTTCCCTGTTTAACTTCCCTTATCTTTCCGCTTCTCTTTCTGTTTATATTCTTTTTATATGTTCTACAGATTGTTTATTATATTCTTTTTTATGTTCTAATTATATTGTTCTTATTATGTTCTCTTTTATATGTTCTACAGATTGTTTTTTTATCTGCCCACCCAGGAAACCTAACTCGTCGGCTTTTTGCCAAACTTGCCACGGGTGGATGCTCTGTACCCCTCTGAAATAAATAAATAAAATAAAATAAAATCAATAAAATAAATGTATAAGAGACAATAATGTTAGTAATAAAAACTGCAGAGTGAATAGTGTCCCCATCATCGCTCATATTATCTTCGCCACAGTTGATCTCTTGTAATACAAGAATGCGATTATCGTTGTCACAGGGTTCCTCATTACTTTCGTACTCGCATATTTCGGTGTATGTTACGTTGCTTGAGTAACACCTGCGTGATGGATTACATCTACTCTTTCCAGATTATCATCTTACGAGTATTTCTCCCGTGAAAAAAATCACGGGTACAAAAGAAAATTTATTTCGATCCACTAAATTCGAACGGTACTCACTTCCACTGGTTATTTATAAAATAATAATGCCATGTTGTGCGTCCAAATCAATGCCATCTCTCGGTGCTCAATGTAAATTCACGCTCATTCTAGAGGTTGCCATAGAGAAGAAACAAGATAGAGCGCGCAAAGACGTCACTTTCTCTTTATGTCACTCCTCGCAACAACAGTTCCTCTAATAGAAAATGATATTCTTGAAAATGCTAAACTACAACGTCTTTGCATTGTAAACAGCGCCGCTTCACTCTCATGCGTCCCCAAATCGCAGGTGGTTATTTCGCCTCGAAGCTGGCATCTGAAATCGCTCACTGCGCAAGTGAATACCGTCTCTTCTCTACGATGGTTACGGACATTCGTAATTATTATTGTTAGGATTAACAAAATTTATCAAATCTGCAGCTTAAGGTATTTCAGAGAACAGGAACAAGTTGCTTATTAACCATGCCTATCCATCTTCAACAGGGGAAGGAATTATTGCTTCAAGATTTATTTTGATGCTAGATAACCATTTGGTAGTTCACCGTCTTCCTTGCAAGTGTAAAAGCACTTCATCTTAGCGGTAATTTATGCCATCTGATCTGTTTCTTTTAAAACTCCAAGCTATGCAAATCCTTCAGTTTACTGATATTTATTCTTGGATCATACGGTGTATTTGACAGAAGACTGATTCTATTATTGACGTTAATAGATCAAGACCAGTTGTTTGAATTCTTCTTGAAGAATGCCATTATTATCTTCTGTTGTTGCAATGGAAGATAATTTTGTGAAAATTAACTTTTCCCTAATAAAATGTTTGTGAAATCAGTTCCTTGAATGGACCTAGTGACATTTGATACAAGGTAAGGTGAAGAGCAAAACTTCTGTATTTGGTTCCTTTTGTGAAACCAAAGCAGAGTAAGAAGCTGTTTGAAGTTTCGGGTGTCAAAGCAATAAATAAGACAGCGAAACTTCAGTATCTTGTGCGAATAATACTGTACAGAGATTGCCAAGACACACTGAGCAAGACACACTCTAAGAAGATATGCAAAAACATCACTCCAGAGGTTAAAAAGCATCAATTAATGTTTTAGAGTGGCAATCATGCAGTCCTAATCTGAACCCCAAAGAAAATCAATGGTTGATCTAGTTAGGAATTTTGCTAATGTTTGCAAGTGGTCTTAAGCTTATTTTCAGGCATATTTAGTTTTAAACATTAGGCTTTTCAATTTTGTAAAAAATGCAAATACTATAATATTTAATTTATTTTTAATTTAATGATTTTTTTTTTCTTTAAACAAGTCTAATAAATAAGCTGTGTATAATAAATTACAAATTATTTAACTGAATTTTATTTTCAGGGTAATCTTATATTTTCCAGGACTATATTCTCTTCTCATCACACAATGTCCGTTCGGTCCATACACAGGTTCTTTTTATTGTTAGAAATGCTTCAGAAGTCGGAATGCACACATACACCCTTCCGTTATGCCTAAATACAAAACGCTTTTCCTTGAGTAGCTACCATAAGCATGCACGCACGAATTTTAAATATGAGACATTCCCTTTCATTAAGTGATTGACATGAACGATTTCGATCCTTAGATTAGAAGTTATTGGACTTCGAAATCTGGTTAATCGCTTAATTACTACACTTACGTTTTTATATAATATTTATCTCTTACTGCATTCTATCCATAGATTTATTATTGTAACAGTACAGCTATCATTACCAATTGATTTATTATTAAAATCATAAAATTGAACGGAAAAAGCATCATTTAATATCAACAATATCATCTGTGCAATCTTCAAAATACACCAAACATTTATCAACAATTTTGAGATCCTAAATTTGGACGAATACAAGATAACGCGTATAATGTTTGAGCTAATCTTTGTATTAACACATGCTTTTTGATTGCTTAAAAGCAATAAAACATTTTCATGCAGCTAACTGAAGAGTAATACATCTTCCTGAAATAGACGTGCTATGAAATTAATATCTTTGAAATCTCGAAGAAGAAACCAAAATTAAGCAATGGATTTTTTTTTCTGTAAAGAAATTAAAGTTTTTACGACCGAAATGAAGAATGGATGATTTTCTAAATGACTCTAAAAATAGCCCCACAGAATAAAACCAACCTCTTCACTAAAATAAAACTGTAAGCAATAATTAAATCTCTCAAAGAAATTATGATCTATAATCTTAAATTATGAAAATGGTTATATCAAGAAAAACCCTTTAACATCTACTAATAATATATTAATGCCATTTATTCACTTACTTGTAAACACATACGCCTAAAATAATTATACTGATTCCAAGGAGAATAGCTAGGACGATAACTCCAGCTAGCAATCCATCTCCGGCTTCTACATAAAACAAAATTAAATATATACATTAGATCATTTTAATCTTGATTCAATAAATTTTAGAATTTTTCTCATGACTGAAATTAATGTTTGTAGATGTAAGTAAAGCTTCAAAATTTCTGTTATATTTCAAAATGTTGTGCAAAATGATGTAACTTATGTTAGTGCTGTAAACCTAGATTAATTTACAAATGCTATCCTATTATGATTTTGAATTGGAGACAAAACGAGGAAATGGAGTGGCACGAAGAAAGAAATTCATGCTGAACCTCTCGGCCAAAAAAACATGATCATTATTCTTTTGGGACATTGATAGGCGATTCTTGTGGATGTGATACCAAATATTTAGATGCGTACGTCAAAACTCTGACTAAATTCTACCATTTCCTTTGCCGGATTCGGCCTCACAAGATTCCAGCAGAAAGGTTTCTCCAACGCAAGTATTCAAATAAGTCTGAAAATCCAGGAAGCAATATACACATTGGGTTGAGCCCCCTCCTATTCTCAATCTGATCTTAATCTGTTTGTCCCACTTAAAAGATCCACTGCTACACAATAAATATAGCAAATCCTGAAGAAGTTTTTCAAGTGACCGCCATATTCTCCTATTTCCATTTTTACTTTGATTATTTAGGGGATTCTATTTACAATTTCTCATAATCAGTGGAGTTAGCGTAACTATATTTCACCGCTGGCTACCAGTATGAAATTTTATACAGTACTTATACACATATCAAAAAACAATAAACCGCCGGGAGACACCTGATCTGACGTTTGGATCACCTGTGATGACGTTATCAAAATGGCCTCCGCGTACATTAGTTTATATTCTGATATGTCTGCTACCAATCCTCGTTGTAGCTTTTAATTATACCATTTGAAGGCTCTTCAAGTAAGGTACAAAAATATGTGTAACCTTTTTATTAGGCCAAATGGTTTAGGAATTATAGCGGCGACAACGTAAAAAGGGGCTGAAAAACAAGTAAAAAACACCCTCTGTAAACTTTTTATGTTGAGGTAATATTTCTATCTTTCTGTGATATTTGTGTTGCAAAAACTCCCCCCCCCTCCAAGTTTTGCAAGTAAAACGTGGATGGGATTCCGAGAGGCAGACAAAGCTTTTTCGGCATACTCCCAAGTTCCAGATAATATCTCTGAAGATGATGAGTTTTTCTTGCTCATTCAACGCTTTGTAATCCTAATGTACCATTCATCAAGTACAGCGGTGACTGAATGATACGAGACGGATTCTCTTTACCAGCAGAAGAGACCAATTGAAAATATTCCACCAATTAGCAACGTTCTGCTGAAACACCTGAAGAGGGCTATCTTACAATCTTCTTTGTGGACAAACTGTCTTCAGCGAAACATTCAATGGCAGGATTCTTGTGAGTGGGTATAGAGGAAGGCCGAAGAAGACTATGAGCCACTTTGGTCGACAAACCCTGGCATCACCATGGAGAAGCTACAAGAACTGATAGCATGCAAGTGCAAACAGATATGTGCGCGTTTTTGATGCATACAATTGGGCTTAAATTGTACTTTAGTTTGTACCTGTGAGGGCCCCTGCAAGAATTAAAACTGCTGCAATTCATAAATTAGTCTGGTCTTAAAGTGTCTCCCGGTGATTTTTTTCCTTTGGTATATTTACACTGTGCAAACATACTGGTAGCTGGCAGTGAAATTTAATTACGCTACACGGACTTTACTGGACACTCTGTTTTACTTAATTTCTATCTTAATTAATTTTCCACATTATTTAAGGCAGTGTATATTTTCAACATTATACTGGAATATTTTTTTTCATAGAATGCAAAGTTGTTTAACACTGGTACTTTGAGAATTTTCAAAAACATAGGAATTTCATCCATTACAACCAACAAAATCAAATAAGCAGACATTCGCAATTATTTACCAAACTAGAGTCAAGTACAAGTTCAGACTTGTTTTGAATAAATAACATTTCAACTAAAACCAAATAACAATTAAAAAGACAAAAATTAATGAATATTCACTTCTTCAACCAAAATGGTATAATTAAAAGCTACAACGAGGTGATTGGTAACAAAGATATCAGCATTTAAACTAATGTACGCGGAGGCCATTTTGATGACGTCATCACAAGTGATCCAAACGTCAGATCAAGTGTCTCCCAGCGGTTTATTGTTCTTTGATATGTGTATAAGCACTGTACAAAATTTCATATTGATAGCCGACAGTGAAATATTTTGGTGGTATTTGTCGCTAACTCCACTAACTATCAAGTGTCAATAAAGAATGCGGTTTAATTTTAATTCTTGTTCTAAATTAATAGGGTCTCTAAGCTTCTAAAAACTTGATTTAAATGCTTGAAAATGGAACCCAAACATGGGACCAAGCCAAATTGATAACAAAGCTTACTGATAACAATAACCGAAGTAGGAAAAAAGAGGCATTGTGTAATTAATACAATCACGTTGGAGGAGTAATTCCTAGAATGATAATTCTCCACAATCAATTTACTCAGATTTTCCTCCATGGATTGTCTTCTCAAGGCCTTGTGTACACTGCGTTTTATGAAGAGTAGGACTCATTTAAGACTTTGTTGCCAATAGATTTTTAAAATTGCCCATTATGAAATAATGTAATAAATAATTTTTTGATAAATCAAATGCCATTTTTAGTAGTTAAGTTCCATTATAAATAGGGAAGGGGTGGGGCGTTTTTAATATCTACTTTTATTTTTTTGGTTTTCTTTTCATTGTTGAGGTTTTTCTTAATTTTGCAAATAAATTGATTGCGGAGATTACCATACATTGTACAGTCTTTATAAGTGAAATAGTCTTTACACTGATTGTAAAACTTGATAATAAATAATAATACACTTATACCTATCACTTAAAGGGAATTGAAAAATGGCTATTATAAATGGAATTCGGGAGCCAATCCAAATATTTTTATTACATTTAGGGGAAAATTTGATAATATCGAAAGTATTGATCACAATATGTATTTAGATACATGCGTTCTGTACCAAACAAAAACTGATAACAATAACCGATTAATAATATTAACCGTGATTACATTAAGCGGCACCCACTGTATTTCCAATCTAACGACGCTAGCATGGAATCGTTTTATTAAACTGTCGATATTGAGCATGGGGGAGGCCGTGGCCTGGTGGGCTTTCATTGAACACTAACTTCAGGGAAGTTAAGCAACATCAGGCACGGCTAGTCACTGGATTAAGATAAGAATACATCTGTAGCGGTGCGGTGAGATCGTTTCTTGTTTAATTATTTCATCGGATAATATTGATCGCGGTGATTACTTCTAATTAATCTGGGATTAGACACGATCTTTACCCCCCCCCCCGGCTGCTGCGACCATCATACAGCAGTCGTTAATCCAGGTCCACCCAGGGACCCAACTCTGGCCATACAGGCCCTGGATGGACGTATTGGATCATAATATAAAAATGACTTTGAAAGAACTAAATGATGACCTTTGCCCATTAGAAAATTAATTTTTTCTTTTAGAATTAGTTTAACATGTGCACGCCTGTGATTTGGATGCCGAGTATTCATTGAATAGAAAATATTTTCGAAGAAAGTCAAATATATTAATTAAAGGAACACTGAAAACACTAATCCACATGATAATTTTTATTGACTCAGATGTACATTTCGGAAACCAAATTTCCTTCATTGAATAAGGAGGAAATTTGATGAAGGAAATGTGGTTTCCGAATTGTACATCTCAGTCAATAAAAATTATCATGTGGATTAGTGTTTTCAGTTCCTTTAATTATTATACTGGTGTCCACAGTTTCTGGCTTTATTGTTTAAAATAGAGATTCAAATAGTTATAGACCACACAAATGAAATCGCCGGAAGATTGAGCAGACTCCATTGTTGCAACGTTTTCACTCAGATAACTGATCTACTGATATCGATTAAAGCAGGGGAATCAATAGAGTTGGTGATATAAAGATCTTGAATCTACACTGAAGAGCCAAAACATTATGACCACCTACTCAATAACGCGTTGCACCACCTTTGGCCTGCACAACAGCTGCAACTCGCTTGGCATGTACGCCACAAGTTCTTGGTAGATGACTGGAAACAGATTGTACTAAATGTCTAACCAGCGGTCATGCAAAGTCGAGATATTCCGACATGATGCTTGAACTCTGAACTGCCGCTCTATGACATCCCAAATATTCTCTATCGGAGTAAGATCCCGTGAGTTAGGTGGCCAGGGCATTAATTGGAATTCATCCTTATGCTCCTACAACCACTCCAACAGAATTCAAGCCTTTTGACATGGAGTGTGGTCCTGCTAGAATATTCCATTTCCAGTTGGGAAGACGGACGCCATATAAGGGTGCAAATGGTCCGCAATGATGTTCAGATAGTCCGCGGCTTTTATGGTCCGTTCTACCACAACTACGGGTCCCAGAGCCGCCCATGAGAACGTCCCCAAAGCATAATACCGCCACTACCAGCCTGTATATAGCCTGCTGCACAGGAGGGAGTAACTGTTCGCCTGGAAGTCGCCGTACTCTGATACAACCTTCGACGTGATGAATAAGTAACCGTGATTCATCCGACCAGGTAACTCTCTTCCAATTATCCATGGCCCAGTCTCGATGTTCCCAGGCCCACTGTAGGCGTAGTTGACAATAACGCTTAGTCAACAGAGGCACACGAGTGGAACGTCTGCTGCTGCGCAGTTCCATATACAGCAGTGTCCACTGAACTGTGTGTTCGAAAACACTTGCCCTTAGATCAGCTGAGTCACTGTCTGGCGCCGATCTTTCTTTACCAAGCGGGACAGTCTCGGACGTCCTTTTTCTTTGATGACGCGTGGGCGTGCAACACCTTTGTGTCTACTGCTGGTTATTTATCCACTTTGCATAAATACTAACAACGGCAGACTGTCAACAACCTACCAGTCATGCAGTTTCGGAGATACTCGTTCCGAGTCTTTGAGCCATTACAATCTGCCCTCTATCAAATTCACTTAGATCAGCAGCCTTCCCCATTACTCGCAAAATTAGGTGCAAGACTGATTCCTTACCTTCTCCAGCAGCAGTTAAATACCATTACCACTTAATTATGTGCCCTCCACGTGATACAGACGAGTTCATTCACCAATGTGGTGATGGTCATAATGTTTTGGCTTTTTAGTGTAGGGGGTGTCACCTAGTCCATTAAACTCATGGTACTTCCCCACTATCATCCCCGCAAATATTTATATTTTTTGTTTCATCTGTTAACCTCTTAACAGGCGGT
Organism: Rhysida immarginata; assembly: GCA_023313115.1. Taxonomy (NCBI): domain Eukaryota; kingdom Metazoa; phylum Arthropoda; class Chilopoda; order Scolopendromorpha; family Scolopendridae; genus Rhysida; species Rhysida immarginata. The sequence continues at coordinate 328,676 of JAHWFO010053610.1, read as the reverse complement.
ACATGAGTGGCGTGCTGTTCAGCAAAAGACGTTTTTTTCTGTGGCCCAAAAGAAGCTTGTCAAACAAGTATATTGAAAAGCACGAGGACTATGATGAAAACTTGATAAAATTTAGGGTCTATTGCGTTTGTTGAAATAAATTATAAAAATTGTGTGAGGATACTTAAAATAGTTTGTTGCAAAGACTTTTCCTTTATAAGATGCAGACTTATGGCTATAATTATTGTCACAAGGTTTTGTGAGCGATAGCGCGGACGCCAGCATACATCAACCGAGCGGATCGCGGCGTAAAGCGCAAGTTCGGAGGTTGCCATCGGATAGCGATAAGGCCGATGGTAACGCGTATAGCAATAGCCACAGATCTCCCGTTTCTCGGCGCGTCAAGAGCGCGAGCAAAGGTGGTCGAACTTTGCCTTAGAGCGAAATCGAACTTTGTTGGACGAATGAAGGCGACAATATGCAAGCCTTAATGATAGTTGTAATATCAATAATGAGCAAATGCATAGTCGCAGCAATAGATGGCGGAGTCGGAAGCAGGCTTGGGGAAATGGGGCCAAGGTGCGCGTTGGCGCGAAATACGAGACGAGGGACGAGCAGAGAGGAAATACGAGAAAGATTAGAAAGCATGAACCAGCCAAGCGGAATAGTCGAGGAGAAAATGCTCTCGACAGCGGAACGCTGGTTATAATGGTTATGATAGACAATTCTTCGAATATTCGGAGATAGTAATTTTTATGTCGGAAGGACTTCTGCGAATGCTACGAGAGACGATCCGTCTGAAGTACGCCTTATTAGTGACTCTGAGACGAAGGGAATCGCCCCAGCATCAAGTGTGCGTAATGTACTTTTTCCTTTTCTTTCAAATGACTTAGAAAGCGAGGATATCGACCATGAGCCGGCGCGAGCCGAAACTACTGCTTCAGGGACCTTCACAGACGTTTCTTCAAGCCTTTGCATCAAAACGGTGAAACTGCAAGAAGGAGAGAACTGCAGCGCAGCTGGACCTTCTAGCATCGTGGGATATCGAGTGCAGCAGGGGATGCCTTCACGGTTGCGACTGCCGGCGTTCGTCCCGTCGTTATTGCGGTACCATTCCTTGTGCTACGTAGCCAATCTGCCCGCCTGGCCAATTTGCTCAACGAGACAGCGAGACGGATCCTTTACTAAATGTTGTGTTCATCGTGATAATGCCCTGGGGACTGGCCGCCTTTATTCAAGACGATTTAGGCGCCATTTATCAAGCACAGAGGTAAGCTGGCCCTCATTAATAGTTGCTTTCTGTATTGCTAAATTCGCTCGCCCTCATGCAAAGTCTCGTGCGCATAGCTTATAGCTTGCATTACTCATGTTGTGTATTGTTCTTTGCAGGAGCGAATGAAGACTCCTCTGTCCCCTTTAACGCCATTAATGCGTCGCTGCTTTCTTAGGGGACGGGGTCAGGTCCATTGCTTAATTATAGAACTCGCCATTTCCAGCTGGTCAAGTCTTATCCATAAAACTTGTTAATTTAATTCACGGATAATTTTGACTTGCCTTTATTTACGCAAATCCTCGTGGTAGAGGATGCGTTATTGTCGTCTCTCATTTTGTTGGAAGACGTTCTAATCATTAGATGTATATCTTACTTTTAAGTTCTATTTTAATAAATTTATCTATGATACGCCTACATAGCTGTCTTTATTTATAAGTTTAGTCTTAGCTTCCACTGCCATAAGAAATCTACGTGACAATTATACAGGTAAAGTCATAAGCTCAATGAAATTATAAAAATAAGGCAACCAGTCAGAAAAATCCCCACTACGTATGTCATTTTCCTGGCACTTGTGACCAATGGAGATTTGCCACCATTTACAAAAACGATCTGTGCCAAGATTTAGATTTAAAAATGCGGAATAATTAAGATCCGTGGACGAATGAGGATTTTTCTTTCCTTGACCTCATTATGTGACCAATTTATCCTGCAAAGTCTGCATACCGCAACCAGTTTGTTTGGAACAAAACTTTACTTTATGCATAACTCCAATAAGACTGCATAACGTAAAAGAAAATTAAATGTCACAAATTTTCTACTGACTTCCACCCGTCAAGTTCTGCGCTATATGAAAACTACATTCTCAGAGCACTACGTTATGATGAAAACTGTTATGAAATAAAATTTTATACAGTGAACGTCGCTTAATATGATCACTTTGAGACCAAGCCAAATTAATAACAATAACAGAGGTTAAATAAAGATCTATTGGGGGAACTTTACACACTTCACGTCATTCAATGGCCTACTATGCAGAAAAAGAAACAGAAACCGCAATTAAGGTGATCTCATTTTCATCCATCCTAGTTAAGTTCCCAGCCGTCTCACCATTAGAATTTGAGAATCTAGAAGAGAGATTGAGAACCCTCGACTATAACATTGATAAGGAAATGTCCGAAGAGGTGTACAGCGAAACCCCCCTTGCAATTCTTCACACAAATTTGTTACAATGGAAACTGATATGTCTGGTAATTGTCAACAACAGGGGATACAATTGTATGGAGGAACGGTATCTCGAAGATAAGCTAAAGGTCAAAATCGTTCAATTTTTATCTGCCTCAACCCGCTGTAAATCTATACTTTCTTGGCTATAACGTTGCGATATTGTGAATCACTTCATCGACATCAGTGCCTTTCGCCACCTCACTTTCAATCTAAAACTCAACATAGAAAGCCACGACTTCCGGTGTTCTTGATCGCATTTCCTGATTTTTTTTTTTGAGCCTGACTCTTTTTCTTGCCGCAATTCCAAATTCATCAGATTTCAGCAGCATTTCTTGTTCAATTTAAATTTCATGTTCCAGTAGGTAAGTGCACTTTAAAAAAACACCGTCTAGCTTTGTCATGCCTTATCAAGAGTTAAGTCCTTAGTCTGCAGATGCCCTGTGTAAGATTAACTTCTGCAGTATATTGCATCAGCAGTTAAAATAACACACGTTGCACCAATCAACTTATGAGGGGAGACTACGTTCGTTTGGGTTATATTTGACCTACAGTGTCATGGAATTTCATCGTTGGTGTTATTATAAGCACTCTCATCAATGGCAGTGTAATAAAGGCTGATGTGGGTCGCCTCACGACAACTAACATCCCACAGAAAAAAAAATCCCAGCTCGTAGAAAAATAACACCTTGTGCTACTCCACTTTGTCCAAATTTTCATTTGGATCAGAAAAATCTTCAAGTTCCACAGCCTTATCTAATTTTTCCTTAATTAGCTTTACTAGTATGATAAATACTCCAGCTTGTTTTAATAACCTTTACACTAACATTCCAGTATGTCCAATTAACGTATCCCGTCGATGTGTGGAAACATCAAAGAAAGAAATTACTGTCTCGAGACTTTTAAAAATGTCACATATGATGCATTTTCAGTAAAACATTAATAACCTCACAAGTTAAGCCTATGATCCATGCATCTATTTAAAATTATTTTCTTTTCTTTCTTTTAATAATGTTTTGTACACCTTCAGGTCAGAATGGCAGCGTTATCGTAACCTATCATCCAGTCCGTTACATTCCAGGTTTTAGAAATGTCAGAACTGAGGTAATAGCAGTATATTAGGTATGCTGTCAAATGTGATCCTAAAATACTTTAGGTTTTATGTCTAACGGAAACAGAATTGTTGGGCGTTTAAATGTAATAATTAAGTAGAATTTATGAATTCAATAAGAGAGCCATATTCCAGCAATAGCATGAAACAAGACGTATCTCGTCGCCAAATATTCTAAAAGATTCAGTGAATTAATATTCCGAGTTTTGGTGCAAGATAAAAGATTGATACTTTAAGTCTATTATGGTCCACTTTCATCTCGTTAGGTACTCTCTCAGCACTAGAAATGGCCACCAAAAGCCAGATTCTGGTTGGCAAGAAACAATGTGATATAATGCAGTCTGTGCAAGATGTCTTCACTTTTTCTTCTGTATATCCATCAAAGCAATAAACTGGGCGTGAATGATTGTGTAATTTCCAAAGTTTTTCAGACTTTCCCAGAGTTTCCACCTTTCAAAAAACATATGTGCTCTTCAGAAGATTTATGGGTGAGTTTCATGACTGTGCACTTTCGGACTCAATTTCTAGCGCTCAGACATTTGGAATTTGTACATATAGCATCGACGGCAAACAATAAGCAATCGGCAGAAAAAACAATATACAGGGTGGACCAAAAAAAACTCGCTACTGAAAATTTCTAAGTCCAATGTAAACGGTAGACGAAGGGTACCGAGAGTTCTGGCAAGAATCGAGTACGTTTGAAATTACATTATTATATTTAGACTAGCAGAGGCACCCGGCCTTGCCCGAGATAATTACAGTTGTAGGTTAAACAAAACAACCTCATGAAGTTAAATAATATATTTCTTATCAGTAATTCTACAATTTCCGTCTATAGACAAAGCAGTTGTTCAGATGTTTCCGATGCCCGGATAACTTTTTATCATCTCTGCCCAATACTCATTCATTTCTTCGCTGGCATTTCGATATATATGAATTATTGTTATAATCATTCGAAAGATTATTATAGGACATAACACTATATGGTTGTTGCTTTGAAGAGTTGAGTTCATGCATGCTTTGTTATCGGTTATGTCGTCAACTATAGCTCGAACGAAGGGACTGCGTCCTCTGTCATCTTTCACTCCTTCTCAATAGTCTGCTAACTCCATTATCTCCAGTTACTGATCATTATTAAATATTTCCAAGAAATATTAACTTCTAATAAAGCCCGAACAACAGGAATTCTACGTATTGTTACAAATTCATTTTTGTTTTATAATTCTTAGAGGTGGGATGGAACCATCATTCTTAATGAACCTACTTATATTGCACACTTGACCCGGGACTTTACTTACCCTCTTGTTGTTCTGTCTCAGATTAAAATGTTATCCATCTTCACCCCAGGGGAGCATCACTGGATACTTTAGACCTATCTTTTAAAATTTCCCTTGCTCTTGACGTAGAAGCTCTTATACCCTCCTGCTCTAGCGGAGCTTCCGTTGTTCAGATGTTTCCAATGCCCGTATAGCTTTTTATCGTTCTGTTGCAAATTTCACTGATCAATACTCGTTCTTTCTCTTTTTTGCCAAACACATATATTTTCGCCAGTCGTGGACGTTTTTAGGGAGCTCAAGGGAGACACGTGAGATTCCTTAGCCTCCTCGATAAACACTGGTATATCTATGTCCTGTCATTGCATAATCATATTTATGCTCGTTGTTAATAATTCGTTACCCCCTCTCTAAAAGAGGTTAATATGGTTAATTATGTAGTGCCACACCAGTAAATGTGTTACGTTTGTAGTGCAACACCAGTTAATGTGTGAAACTTTCAACCCCATTTTCCCCCCTTAGGAGTTGAAATTCCAAAAACCCCTTCTTAGTGCTCACTTACATTTTGTAAGGAACCTCTATACAAAATTTTAAGTTTCTAGACCTTATTGTTGATACTTCACTCACTCACTCAGTTTCTTCTTTTATATATATAGATATTCTGTGTTTAGCCAAGTCCAAATTTGGCCCACGCAACGCCTGGTCATCCAACGGTCGAATTTTTGTAAAGGACCCCACTGCCAAAATTACCTCCATTCAGACAATTAACGACCTAAATCAACCTAGCACCTTCCCATCCCTGCACGTGTCGGCGTAGGTATTCAGTTTCGCTCAGAATTATGGATATGCCCATCTTTCAATGGCCGGACTCGATAGATAACGTCAACGGTAGGCTCTCGCATACAACCATTTCCGAAGACGATTTATCAATATACTATTTAAATATTCGTAGCCTATTTGCAAATTTTAACGAACTGTTGGTTAACCTCGTCACAATTTCTGTCTGCCCAAATGTCCTAATTTTTACAGAAACCTGGA
>JAHWFO010053610.1:245021-317780 GCA_023313115.1 Rhysida immarginata | reverse complement strand
CATCTTAAGCCCGAGTTCTATGGAGTAGCGGGTTTAAGATGTCAGCTTTGAGTGTAGCGATCCGGAAAACCACCTCTTTAGTGACGGGTAACGCGGAATGTGCATAAGAAATTATACCGAAAGTAATATGCTGCTAGTGTGTTAACATTTCGTTAAGTTTTATCTTTATTTTCCGTAAGTATTAACGAATCCTGAATTAGTATGAGCTTTGGTATACTAAAATACACATACACCGAAATCTGATTTCAAGACATTTTCGACATTGAGAAAAACGTGACGTCGGAAATCAAGAGGATTCTGTCCGAGAATTTTAAAAGCTGTTTTGCAAACTCGCTCAAAAGTGTACTGTGTCCGGTGGAGATTATCTTGAATCATATTAAACGGAATTTTCATTTGGACTTCCCGTTTGTAAGTATCTGTATTAGTCCAGCTGTTTAATTGCCACACCTTTGCAAGAAAAATTCCTTATATAATTTATACCATTCAATATTTTAGGAGAGAAAACCTGTGACCTTTCGTCTTAATCTAAGTCATTTTATAATTGGTTACGTTGAATAACTACTAGAAGTCCATTATTATTTTTTTTTGGTATTTAAAATTTCGAAATAAACGTTTAATATTTCTTAGCTATTTCCTGACAAAGAGTTCTAAATAAGCAATGCAAATAACGAGTTCAAATTCTATAAACTCATGGATGATTTGTTTATTTGTAAATTTATTTATTTTGTAGAAAGTTAATATATAGAAAATGGTAACTAGATTATTCATTAAAGAATAACTCAAGAATGTCCAATTAGAGTTTTATCCTACGCATACTTGAGATGTTTAAAATATTCATGAAAATAGTAAAGAAAATTCTACAGCCTAGTTTCGAAACGGGAACCTTCAGCTCATCGCGCTGACCAGTGCACTGTAGGCATGGAAGCATTACTCTGGTTAGAGCAGGCTGTAGAATTTTCTTTTCCTATTTTCAGCAATAATTTAAACATCCAAAGTGTGGCGCAGGATAAACCCCTCATTGACCATTCTTGGTTTATGCTTTAATGAATGTTACGCCATTAGGAAAGATAGTCTCAACCTGCGAACTAGGTAATTGCTCTCACACTTCCATGTTCCTGGTTCGAATCCAGGCTGTGGAATTTTCTTTCCTATTTTCATCAATTCATCACTAAATTATTGTTCGTACAGAAGACTTAAAATGTGCAGAATATTTAATATTTAAAAGACATAACTTGTCATTAAATTTCAAAAATTCTATTATCGTCAAAAACTCATTAGGTAATCCTAAGGATGTGATCCATGATCACAAAAGATCAGGCATATATGAAATTAAATATGGAGGAATTTACCAATGCCCCAAACACTACTGAGGTCAGACTAAAAGGAATTTACTCACCAAATTCAAAAAACATTTGGCCCTAAGAAGATATTGTAGAACAGAAAAATCCGCAACAGCTAAACAATCGACAATCGAACAGTGTAGTGTATCGCTATTCGTGTGGAACTTGAAGCATAGCTTCCATAATCTCACCCTTCATAAACATAAACCGAAGGAAATACACTGAACTAGAAAAGAAGTCTGATGTACCCACAAAGGTCATCCGCAGTATGAAAGAAGAAAATTACCTCCTCTTGGTGGAGGGAAATTTGATTGATGATTGTCTGAGCTAGGAGTATATCACTTAATAAAGCTACACACCCGAAAAACCTATGAAACTCAGAAATTTAGGAAAATGACATTATCAATGTCATCAAAATTGACATCAATGTCTTGGATTACGATGCCTTTTTCTATGTAAGGAATGTTTTAGAATGCCAGAAATCAGTTCATTATTATGATTTACATAATAGAGAGCACGGTTTCCATGAGCTCTTGAACATATTTCCAAAAACGGATCATATTGAGGTCATTATGAAGGGAGTAATTGCAAGCAGTTCTCCGATCCAATTGTGCAATAATCCTTGGGAAAAGTTCTGGAAAGTTTGGAGATTTTTCCATCGCGTCTTGCAAATTGTGGCCCAGACAGGCATGCCATACAGCAAGATGACTCGAACAATGACGTTGTATAACAATAATTTGTTATCAACACTGAGGGTACTGTTCCGATCCAACACAGCAATTAAGCTAAACTTTGCTTTTTTGTCTTTGTTTATTGGATAAGCCCCCTGCATATTCCATTTGAGTTTTCAATCATAACGACACCAAAGTATTTATAATTATCAACCCATTCCAAGTATTTGCCATTTAATTTTAAGGAGTCAAGATTTCTCTTTCTCCTCTTAGTGATAAACATCGCCTTGCATTTGAGGACGACTTTCAGTTTTAATCGCCACATGCTAAATCATATTTCACATTCTTTAAGAGTTTTCTGCAGACGTGATACAATAATACTAAGCTGGCATGCCCATGTCAGTAGAGTAGCACCATCTGCTTAAAAATATAGCATGCAGTAAGAGATTTCCGAAAAGTCACGCATATAGTAATTGAACAAAACTGGCCAACTGATCCTTGTGTGACACGACCATTTATCTCACAGATATTAGAAAACCAATCTCCAACTCTGGCCGAAAAGATCTGTTGGACAGAAACTAGTGAACTAGATAATTATATAAACATTCGACACGACAATCGAACAGCGAAGTATAGATTCGTTCAGGTGTGACAACGTATCTCATTAACGTTTACAGCACGCACAGAGCCGAACCTATATGCTCAACACGTGTATTCCCCAATGCCAAGATAATTTGTGGCTTCTAGCAATTCAATATTCCAGCACTCTCTCTATTGCAACGCAATGCATTACCAATTACCAATACTCGATACCAAAAAAAAGAAAAAAAAAAGACAATACTTTTACATTACATTTTTATTTATCCTCATTCATTTTATACATTGAATTTATGAATAGAAAATTATCTACATTTTTTGGGTTTAATCTTGACCTATTTTTTGAAATTAACTCTCCAACTTTCTAAATGCGCGTTCAGAAGGCACAGACGTTGCACTAACACTAACATACATATTTTAGTGCTAGCTGTGATATAATATTTTCTCCATGAACCTGCCAAAATTTTAAAGGATATTCAGATCTTTTAACATATGCATCTGCAATGTAATTCTGAATAAAATTTTCTATATTAATTTTGTTATCAGTGCTTTTAGTTGCCATTTCAAAAGTTTTAATAAAAAGCAGGTGATAGGATAAGCGAATGGCCAATGAAAACGCCTAGATATGAAAAGTGAACTAAAAAATCAGCCCAGAATTAAGGAATCTGAGAAACATCACGTGATACTCGATATTTCAGACGAATTATAGACGATACTAAAGTATCGAGTATCGGGTATCGCTCAATACTAGTAAGCAGTGCTTACACGAGTCTCACCCTTCCGGAATAAATTCCACATGAAATACACTGAAATAGGCAAGAAGCCTGACTAACCCAAACAGGTCTTCCACATTATGAAAAAAAATAAGATTGACGAATGTCAGAAGAGGGGGAGGTGAAGGCGATCGGGTTGGTATCACATCTTCCAATAATCCGGGAAGGAAACGTTGCCAAGATCTTCAAAGTTGACATCAGGAATATGCTCCGGTTTTCTATACTTTGCATACTACTTCATTTCCATCAGGTTATTCGGTATTCCAACCACTAGGTCATTGTCAAGGCTCTATATTGTCTGCAACATGCACATCAGGAAATCTTATGTACCTAATGATTTTTTTACGGTTCTTCTTCCAAGCTGAGCAATGGTCCTCAGGGTAACATTCTGGAAAGACTGGAGTTCACTCCATCTGCCTCTACAAATAGTCGCCAACGCAGGCATACCATAGAGGAGGATGCTCCGAATCACTGTCTTGTAAAGTAGTAATTTATTGTCGACACTAAGAGCGCTGTTTCTACCCAGAAGAGCTATAAGACTGTACTTAGCCAACAACACCTAGAGAGAAGGCCTGCGGAAAAAGATGTATACATTGCTACATCATCATCAAGCGGTTATTGGTAATTGTATTTCTACAAATAATAAGCCCCATATTTGGCCGCTTGATGATGATGTAACAATGTATACACCTTTTGTCCGCAGGCCTTCTCTCTAGGAGGTGTTGACTTAGCCCTCTTCGCTTTCTTCAGAGCGCAAGTTACGTGACGATTCCAGGAGAAATTGAGTCGATGATAACGCCAAGGTACTTGTAGTTGTCAACCATTCGAGTTTCTTATTGAATAGAACCAGGGAATCTGGGGACACTTAAGTTTTTTGTTGAAGTACACGGCTTTGCATTAGAGCCTAGCGATACATCGGTTTTTCGATGTACAGGGTGCGTAAAGTAGTTGAGGACACCTTTGTTTGGCTACTGCTGCACTATAGTAAAATGTATGTCCTTTCCGTTTCTGGAAAGCAAAATGACGGTCCCTCAAGTAACACAAATCATGAAGAGACATGCAGTAATCGTGGTAATAAAAGCAGATCACAGCGATTTAGAGATATCACGATTTCTAAAGGTCGCAAGATCATTCGTCCACAAAGTGCGGAAGGACTTAGAGAACGAAGATGGCAATGTTGCACCAAGTAGCAAAGCGTAAAAAGCATGCCTCACACTCTGACATCATCAGAACACCTGAATTTATTCAGCAAGTGCAGCAAGCAGTCGATGACAATCCCAGAACATCCAAGAGATCACTTGCCAAAGATCTCCGTGTCTCGGAAGGAACAATCAGAAATGTTGTGCATAAAAACATGTTATGCGAAGATGTCAGCTTATGTCAGACAAAACACGGGAAAACCGCCTACTCAAATCGAAAAGGCTCTTAAACAAGCTGAAAAATCCGTGTGAACTCCTGACTCCTAACCTTTGGCCTCCTAACTCCCCTGACCTGAATCTGTTGGACTACTACGTATGAAAAGTTGTGGAGAGAGGTCAATGAACACCCCCATAATACCAAAGTTGAATTGAAAGCTGCCATTTTTCGAGTAATGGCCAATATGAACCATGACCATTTGATTCTCGAGTGGACCATATTCTAATCATTCACGAGTGGGTCCAGGCGTAGAATTAATTTTCTCGCAAACCTAACTTGTTCTTTTTCCTAAAGCTAGGTGCGTCCTTCTTAGGACGGCTTCCTTAGCACACACTTAGCTGCGATGTTACTCTCCCCCCTCCCCTAGTTCTGTACAAGAATATGATGGCTCCGTCCAAACTAAAGACGCTGAAGTCGGCAAAGGAGTCTTTGCTAGCACCCGATGGTAAGTGTGTGTTCTGCGAAAGGGCCTACAGGGATGCCTGCATTTGATCTAGCATTTAACGAAATGCTAGAATCTCTCAGGAATGACATAAACGCCAAGTACAATGCACAGGAGGCGAAGGTCGACTCATTACGGACAAGTTTTGACGAGAAATTCAATGGAATCAACACGGAAATTCAAAACTCTCGTACAGACGTCATTAACAAGATAAATAATTTTAGAAAAGCCTTTGAGAAATGTTCCGGTACTCCAAAGGCGGGAAACTCCAAGGAAGAAAATAAGGTAAGAGAAAATTTTCAACCTATCTCGCTTGCTAACAAAGTGCCTAGACTGGAGTCCATGGAAACAAGTGATGATCGTGACTGTTCGACAAACCGTGGCAACAAAAGAAGCCATTCCGACAGAAGTGATGGAGAAGTGGAAGATAGTGCCTGCCAGTTGTTCGTAGCAAAAAACCCAGAAGGGGGACGAGGACGGAAAATTCACAGATTAAGGTAAGTGAAAAAAAAGCTATTTATATTCCCCCTGTTATCGTTAGACATCACGGGAAACCAATTAAGGAAGTGCTAAATGAGATAAAAAATCACATAACGTTAGATAAGATTACTGCACATACCGGACGCTCAGACACTATCAAGATAAAATGCCACGATGAGGAAACGCACAAAACCCTCGTGGCAGGAATCAAAATGAATGATATGCTTAAAATCCAGCATCATCAGCTCAAATCTGAGAAACTTAAAATACGTTGTCCGTCATGTAGATAGAACGTATGACATGGAAGATTTTTTGCGCAGACCTTAGAAACGCTAACTACTTCCCCGATAAGGCAGTTGGACTTAAAAAAGCAAATGGTGAATTTGAGATGCCAATGGTTCTAGTTCTCCTACAAAACACTGAGCACAATAAATCTTTCCTAAATCTAAAGCGCATTGGTCCACTTGCTGTAACAGTTGAATTGTTTAGGGGCAACAAGAAGCCCTTTATAGTGTTACAATTGCTTACGTTTTGGGCACGTGTCCCAGTGCTGCACCGAGTCACCGCGTTGCAACAAGTGCGCGGGCGACCACCAGTCAAGGGACTGCACCAATATAAAAGGTACAGACCCTCCTAAATGTATTCGATGTGAAGGCCAGCACACATCGAATTATACTAAGTGTCCCAAATACTCACAAATTAAAAGGAATAGAACTTCCAAAGTAGCTGAAGGAAGAACTTTTGCTGCAGTTGCCTCTGATTCTATTGGTAAGGGAGTCGCTGACCACGACGATTTAGTTAAAATTCAAAGGTATCTGGGTAACCTAATGAATATGTTAAAAGATATTCGCAGACCACTCAAATAGAGACAAGACAATAATCATGGATAGACATCCCTACAAAGTTATAAATCAAGGTAAGCTACGTTGCACTATATGGAATGCGAGGGGCATCCCTCGCAAGTGTCATGAGTTCTACGATTTCCTCACAAGCTGGAACATCGATGTTGCCTTCTTGTGCGAAACCCATCTCAAACAGAGTAAGGCATTCAATCTACCAGGGTACTATGTTTACCGAAAAGATAGGCCCCCCCAAAAAAGCTTCAGACCTAGCCTCTGGTGGGGTAGCTATTGTTGTCAAAAAAGGTATTAATCACACTAAGATTGTCACACCTAACCTTGTCAATATGGAAGCAGTTACCATTGTCATCAAAGATGCTGATATTGGAGAGGTCAAGTTTACTTCCCTATACAACCCACCCAGGCACAAGTTAGACCCTCACGACTTAGATGAACTACTGTCTGGGCCCACTCCAGTCGTTATGGCGGATGATTTGAATGTGAAACACCCACACGGGAACTCCAGATGCACTAATCAAAGTGGTTTGGTACTTTATAGGTACATGGTAGATCAGATAGACACTTCCGTTATTGGCCCTCTTGAAGATACATACTACTGTGATCACTCACCCGCTAGTGACGTGCTCAACATTGCTGTTCTCAAGGGGTTTTTCAAACCCTACAATATTTTTTACAGTAAATGCCTTATCATCTGATCACGTACCAGTTGCACTAAATTTTGAGGGGATAAATATCGACCTAAGAATAAATCTTCGTTATAAGTAGGACTGGAATTTTTTTAGAGGACTTATGAACGACAGTAACATTCCCTAGCAAGATCCCTCAAGTTATAGGCCCATTAGCTTGTTGCCCATGCTTTCGAAGGTCTTTGAGTGGACTATACTCAAGAGGTTCAACGAGTACTGCAAGGCAAACAAACTCATTCGTAGTGAGCAATTTGGCTTCCGTCCAGGCCACTCTTGCCAGCGTCAGTTACGGAGGCTCGTTGCTGATTTAAACGGTCCTCTCAACCTCTGTATGTTTGGTGGTCTCGTTTTCCTCGATGTCCAAAAGGCCTTTGACCAAGTCTGGCATGATGGGCTCATTTACAAAATGATTACCTACGGGTTCCCTGACGATCTAATTGCTCTGGTTCGCTCCTTCCTGTCAAAGATGACTTTTCGTGTTAAGGTTGGGGACTGCTTGTCTGAAGCCTGCGATGTTAATGCTGGTGTACCCCAAGGCTCTGTCTTGGGGCCAGCCTTATTCAACTTCTTTATCCATGACTTTTCCAAGTTTGCAAAGTGTAATCTTTACTTATTTGCTGACGACGGGTCCATCATGACCTGGGCACGAAACCCAGCACATGTCATCACTCAATTTCAAAAAGCTTTACATCAGTGCGAGAGCTGGTTCACTAAGTGGCGATTAAAGCTGAATGTCAAAAAGTGCAAGGTCATGTTTATCACTCGCAAACGCAAAAACCCTCCAAAGCCCCTCTTCTTATTTGGCAAGAAACTTGAGTGGGTAAAAAGCTATAAATATCTTGGTGTCATGATCGACTCCAAACTAAACTGAAACGACCAAGTCCAATACGCGCTCAACAAAGCAAAGAAAGCGAAGTTCAGTTTGATTGCACTTCTGGGGGGAAACAGCGCTCTTGATATAGATAAACTCTTGATATACAAGGTTGTGATTCGTACTATTTTACTTCATGGAATGCCTGCTTGGGCTTCTATTTGCAAGGAAGGATCTAAGTGGAAGGATCACCAGACCTTCCAAAATGTTGCTCTCCGATCCATTGCCCAACTTGACAGAAGAGTTGCCAACAACCACTCTATCTATGAGGATTTGGGGATGACCCACAAAGGCACCTTTGTCCAGACACTTATGAAGAACATGCTACCCAAGATGGAGAATCATGAAAACACCCTGGTTTCTGGTATTCTGGACCAACCACTCGTTGTTAAGAATCCCCTCAGGTTTCGAAGACCGCGCCATATCCTGGATGTTTGCGTTAACAAGGCCGTCTTCCCCAACTATTGGATCTTTTAGATCCTGCTGATTTTTGGGGACTCTATTCGTCAATCTACAATCTGACTCTCGTCCCTTCTGGGGACTTCTTCTCTGGAGGACTAAAGATGTTCATCAGGCTTCTCACCCAGTTCAGTGTACCTCCTCTGGTTTACTCTTTGGGCGAGCGTGCAAAGTGAGCTTGGCTCCTGGACCACTCGCGTCTTTCTTTTCACTTCACTGTTCGATTGTCGATTGTCGGTGCAGCAGCCTTCCATTTGGAGCATGGTTAGAGCTCTGCAGAAGAAGAAGAATGATACGCTTCCTCCACTTCCCACTAGGAAGTGCTTCCCTCAAGGTAATTATGTCCAAACTAATCAAGATAAAGCACAAATAATTGTGGATTTCCTAGAGATGTAGCTTGTTACTCCTGATAAAAATAATCCCGAGAGTCAACTCATGTCCTAGCGTGTGGAAGATGGTCTTATTAAACTTAATGAAGTCCCGCAGCTTACAGCAAGATTAACATCGAGACTGGCGAGATAGATGCCATCATCAGAAATGTCAAACTGAGGAAAGCTCCAGGAAGAGACAAGGAAAGTAATAACGCCTAAGGAATCTGCCGAACAACATTATTAATGACCAATTGGGCTATCGCAGACACCCGGACAGCCATGCTGCCTCATAGTGTCTTAAAGACAACCAAGTTGTTAAGGTTGAAAGCCCAATGGGAGGCGGGCACCTGGCTCACAGATCGAGAATCTCTCCTATCCAACATCCGAAAGTGAAATGTGGCGTAGTTTTTCTTGATTTCAGTAAGGCTTTCGATCAAGTGTGGCACGAAGGGCTAATCTACAAGATGATTAGAGACGAGTTTCCTCCTGATTTGATTATGATGGTGAAATCCTTTTTTAGTGACAGCTTCTATCAAGCTAACGTTGGCGAAAACTTCTCCACTCCGCGCAAGGAAAAGGCCGGTGTCCCACAAGGCTCCGTCCTTGAGCCCGTTTTATTTAATTATTTTGTATATGATTTCCCAAAACCAGAAAAATGTAATTTATATTCCATCTCACGTTATCACTCGTCTGCAGAACGTCTTGACGAAATTTGAAGACTGGTTTAGTTGCTGGAAACTGAGCCTTAACGTCGGAAAATGCAAAGCTGTGTACTTCAACAAAAAGCTTAAGCGTCTCCCGGATTCTCTTGTACTTCAATAAGGAACTCGAATGGGTCGACAATTACAGGTACTTTGGCATTGTCTAATCGGCGTTAATCGACTCAAGATTCTCCTGGAACTCTCACGTGACTTACGTTCTGAACAAAGCAAAGAAGTCTAAGTACAGCCTCATAGCTCCCCTGGGTCGAAACAGTGCCCTCAGCATAGAAAAGAAGCTGCTACTGTACAAGACGATGATTCGGACCATCCTCCTCTATGGCAGCCCTGCGTGGGCAACGATATGTAAAAGCAGATGGAGTGAACTCCAGTCGTTCCAGAATGTTACCCTGAGGACCATTGCTCAGCATGGAAGAAGGACCGTAAAAAATCATTACATCCATTCGGATCCGAACATGACTCACCTAGGTAAGTGTGTCCAAGATCTCCTGATGAACATGGTGCAGACGATGAAGAGCCACGACAATGACCTGGTGGCTGGAATACTAAACAACCTGATGGAAATGAAGTGGCATACTAAATATAGAAAACCGAGGCATAATCTTGATGTCAACTTCGAAGACATTGGCAACGTTTCCTTCCCGGATTATTGGAAGATGTGGCATATCCCCCCCTCTCCCAATCTTTTGACAATCGTCAATCTTATTATTTTTACATAAAGTGGAAGACCTCTGAGGTTAGTCAGGCTTCTTGCCTATTTCAGTGTATTTCATGTGGAATTATTCTGGTAGGGTGAGCTTTGTGAAAGCACTGCTTTCGTCCCACCCGAAGAAATGTACACTTCCCTGTTCGATTGTCGATTTCTAAGATCTTCGAGCCTACGCAGCCTACGCTTTCTAAGATCTTCGAGCGCACTATCCCGAAGAGGTTCAATGATGACTTCTGTGAGTCTAATAATCTTATTTGCAATGAGTGATTTGGCTTTCGCTCGAATCACTCATGCCAACTCCAGATATAGAGGCTTGTTGCAGATTTGAACAGTCCTCTCAATTACTCGATGTACGGAGGAACAGTTTTTCTTAATGTGCATAAAGCCTTCAACCATGTCTTGCACGGCGGACTCTTCTTCAAAACGATCAACTGTGGTTTCCTTGATGAGCTGATTGCTCTGGTTCGCTTCTTCCATCTCACAGATCCTATCGTGTCAAGGTTGGTAACTCCATGTCTGACCCCTGCGACGTCAAGGCCGGCTTTACCCAGGGCTCCGTTCTGGAACCGGCGTTGTTCAATTTTTTCATCCATGACCTTCTGGAGTTTGCTAAGTGTAACCTGTACTTGTTCGCTGATGATGCGGCCATCATGACATGCGCGAGGAACCCAGCTCATACCATCAGTCGCTTACAAAAGGCTTTGCACCAGTGCGAAGACTGGTTCGACAAATGGCGACTGAAGCTCAGCTTTGACAAATGCAAAGCCATGTTCATCACTCGGAAACGGAGGGATCCCCCAGGGTCCCTCGTCCTATATGGTAGACACCTTGACTGGGTTCAGAATTACAAATATCTTGGCATTAAGTTTGATTCTAAATTAAACTGGAATGATCACGTCCAATACGCTCTCAACAAGCCCAAAAAGGCGAAGTTTACCCTGATTGCACTGTGGGGATAAACAGTGCGCTTGGTCTGGATGACAAGTTCTTGCTGTACAAGGTTGTGATCCGCTCCATCTTGCTTTACGGAATGCCAGCCTGGGCTGCTATGTGCAAGTCAAGATGGAAGGAACTTCAATCCTTCCAGAATGTAACCCTCAGGGACCATTGTTCAACTCGACAAAAGAATTGCAAAAACTACTCGATATATGATAACCTCCGTATGGCCCACATTGGTAGCTATGTTCAGGTGCTCCTCAAGAAGTTACTTCTAAAAATCGAGAGTCATGATAATTCCTTGGTAACCGGTATTTTGGATCACTCTCTAGCCTTTAGGGACCACTACGGTTTCGTAGATGCCGACATGTCCTGGAAGTCAACTTCAACGATATCAACAAGGGCGTCTTCCCCAACTTCTGGATCTCCTAACCCGCAGATGGGTCATAAGAATCAATTCACAATCTTATCCTTCGTCCTATAGGTAAGGATCCTATCCTCAGGATGACTCAAGAGGACCTCGGGCTTCTCCTCTATCTCAGTGTAATTCCCCTAGTTACTTTTTGGGCGAGTGTGATATGGAAGCCCTACTCCCGGACCGTTCGTGACTTTTTTCACTTCACTGCTCGATTGTCGAGGTGCAGCAGCATGCAGTCGATGGTCCATCGATAAGAAATTCAGCAGCACATCCCAGGCGTAAATATTTCAGTCGCAACTAGTCGACAGTGCGTAAGAGGCCTAACAGTTTTTTTTTTGTTTTTTTTTTTAAATTTACGAATCGGGATCCAATACGTGCATCCAGGGCCTGTATGGCCAGAGGCCGACGAGTTGGGTCCCTGGATGGACCTGGACTCACGACTGCTGTATGATGGTCGCAGCAGCCGGAGAGGGGGGGGGAGGGATGAAGATGGTCTATCACGGATGGTCACCCATCCAGTGTCTAGCCGTGCCTGATGTAGCTTCACAGTTGTGTTCAGTCAAAGCCCACCAGGCCTGCCCTTGTTTAGGATTATCATTTTTTTTTTACTAGTTTTATGACTGTGACTCAAATAAAAATAACAATAATAATAATAAACAATATTCTAAGCACTTGTCATATAGTAAGGAACTACACGCAGACAATATTATTTCCACCAACATCTAGTTTTCCCCTTTACTGCATTTGAGCCCCTTGAGTTTAGCCCCATCTTAGGTCTGCTTTGGGACTTGACTTGCGGACTTGACCCAAGTTTGTTTTTTCCAAAACAACAATGATAATATCAATAATAATTTAGTCATCTTAAAACAAATTTTCATATGTAAAAAACCCAAGTATTATAATTTTTTAATGTTTCTCACCTAGACCTAAAAAAAAACAACTAATTTTCCCCGATAGAATATGTTAGTGATTTCCGTAGCTTTTCACATATTTAATAAAAAAAAACCGCATACATACAAGCCACAGCAAGCAGATCCGGCTTAAGAAAAAGCGGGCGGGGCGCGGTTCAAAGTCATCGTGCGCAGGACCGGTCCGGACGGCAAGATCAGAATCAGCGACTGGAAGATATCCATTGAAACTTGTGCCTCAGCGTACTCGGCATCGAGTTGCCACCTATACTAAGTTGTTTATTTTTTAGTTCTTATTTAGTGTGTCAATTGAATTTATAGATTTTTAGATACCTCGTAGTAAATGCGAGGCGAAGGAATGGTTTGGTCTTTTTTATTCTACAAGGAGTAGCTTTGCTTTTCATTTCTTTTCATTCTTATTTCATTAGGTATTTTTTCCGTCTATGTTAATCTTATTAAAACGTTATTTTTATTATTCCCTGTTGCTTAATTTTACATATAACAAGTCCTTAAAATCATATATTCATGATGTCATGAGGACAAATAAGACGACCACATGGAGAAACTTTAGAAATTTAAAAGTAAGTAAAACTTTATCAATCATTTACTCTTGCTAAAGAAAGTTCAATAAGATTTTTTTCAAGTAATAATAAATTTAATAATTTTAGAACATTTATCACATGCAATTGGAATAGCAGATATTCTGAATGCTTAACACAATGACAATAAAAAAATTCTAATCTTAATCGAATATGCAAATTCAAAAACAAATATGAAACACTACAAATATATAATTTTAGGAATTTAAAGAAGTAATCATTCATTTAATTTGATCACTTAAAATGAAAACATACCTTTTGAAAAGATCACAGGATGCTGAACGTCGTCATATATAAGTGGTATATTCCATAAAATCTTCTTTCCGGGTTGATTAGTAACATTAATAAGATTATTCCTCAACATTTCACTGAAATCAGTATCATTCAATTCTTTTTCTGTTGAAAGTCCGAATCTAGTAACCGTGCTTCCCTTTCTAAAAGCATAATAAACGAAATGAAGAAATATTATTATCAGAATGATTTTTTGTTTCATATTTACACGCTTCTTTGCAATGATTAAATTACAGTGCTCCCTTTGCATAACGGCACTCTACATAACGGCAACTCCATATTACTAAGTTTTTTTCCGGAAAATAAAAACTACAAACATAAAAGCTACTTATAAGAATACACCCTTGGTCTGTACGTATATCCGTCCGTCTTTTTCAAATTCTGTTTTGAGAAATACGATGATCAAAGTCTTAGCTCGGCCGTATCAACTTTTCAGAATTTTTCGTGAACTCCAAGTCGAATTCACTTGCTAAAACCATCAGTGTAAAGAATATCAAGATAATGGCATGTCATATAACAATCGATTTGTCAAGAAGGAATACATTGCTAGGCCTACTTTCTGTTCATCTTTTAAGCATTACTGACATCGGCGCGCGCACGTGAAATCGCTTTGTCGACGCACGATTGCTCAAGTGCTCATAATCTATATTATTCAGTAGCTAAAAAATGGAGCAACTTATTGGTTTTATAATGTCTTAACTATGTACCCCTTCATAATTTCTACATTTTTTTGAGGTAGAAGGTTGAAATTTGGAATGTAGCTTCCTACAGGACAACATATCTATGTGCTATTTAGGTACGTAAAGGCGTGAAATTCAGTATCCAGATTCCTTTAGGCAAGATCTACATTACTATGAAGTTTAGACCCAGGTCTTCCATTCGGGTTGAATTTGCGGGGGTGGTAGTCTCGTGGTCTTTAGAACCATGCCAACATATGGCTTGTGAAATATCATACAATCGGAAATGATGAGAAAGGAAAGAAAATACGAGCTTTTTTACATTTCTACATATTACGTTCGAGAAAATTAATTTTTGATTAAAATACTTGGGGAGAGGTAAATAGTGCAGATAAAGGGGTAAAATAGATGACTTCAGGATCTGCTAATTGCCTTAACTACTCGGGGGGAAGGGGAGGGGAGACTAATTTTTTTAATAAATGTAAAATGTATTTCTCCTTCACTGCTAAAGCTCCTCCTTTGAATGTTTACAAGATTTTATTTTACTTTGTTACCTGAGATTATTATTATGCTTATCACTGTTGTTAACTTTATGAAATTATTTTTATTTTTTATATACTGATCCGTCTGTTTGTGCTACGGACAACAATTTCGCCATAAGGCCTAGAAACTTGAAATTTTGTACAGAGGTTCCTTACAAAATATAAGTGAGCACTAAGAAGGGGTTTTTGGATATTCAACTCCTAAGGGGGAAAAAAAGGGTTGAAAGTTTAACACATTTACTGGCGTGGCACTACATAATTAACCATATTAACCTCTTTTAGAGAGGGGGTGACGAATTATTAACAACGAGCATAAATATGATTATGCAATGACAGGACATATATATACCAGTGTTTATCGAGGAGGCTAAGGAATCTCACGGGTCTCCCTTGAGCTCCCTAAAAACGTCCAGACGACTGGCAAAATTTGTGTGTTTGGCAAAAAAAGAGAAAGAACGAGTATTCATCAGTGAAATTTGGAACAGTAAGATAAAAAGCTATCTGGGCATTGGAAACATCTGAACAACGGAAGGTCCGCTAGAGCAGGAGGGTATAAGAGCTTCTACGTCAAGGGCAAGGTAAATTTTAAAAGATAGGTCTAAAGTATCCAGTGATGCTCCCCTGGGGTGAAGATGGATAACATTTTAATCTGAGACAGAACAACAAGAGGGTAAGTAAAGTCCCGGGCAAAGTGTGCATTATAAGTAGGTTCATCAAGAATGATGATTCCATCCTACCTCTGAGAATTATAAAACAAAATTGAATTTGTATCAATACGTAGAATTCCTGTTGTTCGGGCTTTCTTAGAAGTTAACATTTCTTGGAAATTTTTAATAATGATCAGTAACTGGAGATAATAGAGTTAGCAGACTATTGAGAAAGAGTGAACGATGACAGAGGACGCAGTCCCTTCGTTCAAGCTATAGTTGACGTCATAACCGATAACAAAGCATGCATGAACTCAACTCTTCAAAGCAAAACCATATAGTGTTATGTCCTATAATAATCTTTCGAATGATTATAACAATAATTCATATATATCGAAATGCCAGCGAAGAAATGAATGAGTATTGGGCAGAGATGATAAAAAGTTATCCGGGCATCGGAAACATCTGAACAACTGCTTTGTCTATAGACGGAAATTGTAGAATTACTGATAAGAAATATATTATTTAACTTCATGAGATTGTTTTGTTTAACCTACAACTGTAATTATCTCGGGCAACGCCGGGTGCCTCTGCTAGTCATTTATATAAAATCAGCGGCGGTGAACTTTGTCACAACAATGGGGTATTTCCCGATTATACAATCGGCTGTGTAATCGGGTGACAGTGTACAACAGAACCGATAACAAAGCATATATCATTAGGCAAACTGTATGTTGCTCTTTAATAATCTCAAAAAAAGCGTTTTAATTTATATCTAAAGAAATGCCACCGAAGAAAAGAACAAGTATGGGCCAGAGACAAAAAGTTATCCGGGTGTTGCAAACATCTGAACAACGGGAAAGTCTACTGCAGGAAATTGTAGAATTACTGAAAACCAATAGGAGGGATGACGCATGCACAGAGCGCCGAAGAAGAGAGAGTAGCAGCAAAGAGGCGTGCCCGAGGTTATTCGAGTACAAATCACTTTGGCAGACAGACGTGTACTGACAACGTGGTTCTCCAATGGAAGTGCGTTCTGTTATCCGGTATGAATGGGCACGTGGGACTAGTGTATCCGTCATCCATGAACGCCTACAGACCGTGTATAGTGAAGGGGTCGTGTCTCGTCAAATGGTTGGTCGCTGGTATTGCATGTTCAGTGAAGAAAGGCAGAGTGTGGAGGATGAAGGTCGAAGTGGGCGTCCCACCACATCCACGAATGAAAACAACATTGCTAGAGTTGCCATAAGACATGGTGTTAGCGGACAGGTGCCTAAGGGTGTCAGACGTGGCGTCCACACAACGTATTGGTCGTGCTTAGGCCCATCACATGCTCCATAATGCGTTGGGTTACCGAAAAGTGTCTGCAAGATGGGCGCCGAGAAACCTGACCCCGGATCACAATAGTGCAAGAATGAGAATCAGCCTAGATTACTTGATGCGGTAAGCGCGAGAGGGAAATGAGTTCCTGTTCAGAATCATCACAGGCGATGAAGCATGGGTGCACGACTTTACCCCAGAAACAAGACCGCCTCAATGAGTTGGAAGTATTCCAGTTCACCAGTGAGGAAAAAATTCAAAGTCTCACCCTCCGCATCGCAGGACACCGAATTTTACCAGTGGTTTCTTCAAACTGATTGCTTGGTACGACAAATGGCTCAATATCGGTGGCGACTATGTCTAAAAATAGTACAAGGTGTATAGTTCATGATGCCATCGTGTATTTTTTTGGCAATAAAGTTTCCATGTGAAAAAAAAAGAGGAAACTTACTTTCGGAACAACCCTAATATGTCATTACTGACGTGAGTTATAAACATTTTATTTTACCTTGTAACTCACAATGGCAGAGGGCACTCAAATTTTGTGGGTAGATGTAGGAAGGAGAGGTGGCTGCACATGCGCAGTTCTAGTGCCAGTCACTGTTGTAAACACGAGATATATCCATTTTTTAGTTCGACCGTGGAAGGCGCGGTAATTGCCATTTTAGTGTAAATAATCTATTATCATGTCCTTTGACCTGGAACCGGTTGAGCACAAGCACTCTAGAGCTGGGTAGATCTTCTTCGAGGCCACCACTACGTTAAATTCTATGTTAGAATTTAAGTACCGGATGGGCAAGAAATAACGTGAGGTGTTCAGAGCTCACTAGCGGGAATTCTATTAGGCGAAATGCAGTACTTTTGGTGTATATACTTAGTGGAACATGCAGTTTTGATTTCTGCAAAAAAGAAAAAAAAAAAGTACCAAAAGTCGCCATAGGGGGCACTTATTTCAAAAAAACAATGAATACATTTGCATAAGCGCGTTCCGTGTTGAGCAATCATGACAATAAAAGGCAAGGCTGAGGATTCCCCATCATTCACGAACGAATGGCCTGACGATGACGCTTACTCTGCCTGACCGGGCATTATTAGTCAAGTTCTTTTATCAGACTAATTAATGCAGATATGCTGGAGAAAATGTCGTGTACCGCATGCAGCTATTGGAACAGCACATATTCGGCTATTGGTGGTCATATTGAAACACATTTGTAATTAAAAATAAAACATTGTTTATTGTTGTTACTAAAATTGGTTTGTACGGTATTTGTTCATTTGACAACTAGGTATTCATTGTTTTCTTGAAATAAGCGCACCCTATGGCTACTTTTGGTACTTTTTTTTTTTTTTTTGCAGAAATCGAAACTGCATGTTCCACTAAGTATATACACCAAAAGTACTGCCTTTCGCCTAATAGAATTCCCGCTAGTGAGCTCTGAACACCTCACGTTATTTCTTGCCCACCCGGTACATGTATTCTTTTTATCAAAATAATTTTTTTTTTGTACAGCTGATTATTTTTTCAAAATGAATTTGGCTCTTTAACTTGTGAACTACATGCCAGCTGCACCTCACATTTTTGTGATAAGAGTTCCCTTGATGTGCTTTACCGTGACCACCGAGAGAGAAGGCGCCTCTGCAATGAAACTGAATACATTGTTGCATCACATAGATAGTGCATTGTTATTCGTATTTCTACCAATAATAAGCCCTGAATTTGCACTATCTATGATGATGTAACAATGTATTCAGTTTCATTGCGGAGGCCTTCTCTCTCGGTGATCGCGGCTTTACTCATGTACCAAATTTCATTGTCATCCGCCATTCTCAAAGTCTCGTAGTTCCCCTAAATGGTTGAACTCAAAATGGTATTTACAACAGTGACTGGCGCTCAAACTGCGCATGTGCAGCCACCTCCCCTTCGTACATCTGCCTACAAAATTTGAGCGCCATCTGTCGGTGACAAGGTCATATAGTTCCCTTGTCAGCAACCATGGGCGCAATTTCTCTTATTATTTCGTCATATAACGACAATTAATTCTTAATATTGCGTCTAATAAATAAATTTAAAATTCAAAGCAAAAAAAATTACGGCTCATATATATAATGGAATATTTTTCTACTTACTTCAAATCAAGGAGTTGAACCAAGGAATTCTTAACGCCATATGGATCCAAAAAATATTTAATCTGTAAGAAAAACGAGCCCAATTAATTTGTCAAGTTCATCTGTAAATTAGTTTTAAGCTATCCAATGAAAAGACTCTAAATAGTGAGAATATTTAAACATCTAATTATTTTATAAGAAAATAGTAGAAAATTTAGAATGTAGACTTAAGGATAACCTACGCTTTTCGATGAATTTACTGATTATTGTATTGACGTGTAAATTATTATTGATGACATAAGGAGGCGAGGAATTTGTATTGGTTTACATGGTATAGGTAAAATATTGTAATCATTTTATTTTCGAACTTATATTCGTTATATTTTTTAGCGCGTCATACGAGGGTTGTTCAAGAATTTTGCCTCCTGGTCCGTAACATTTTTATTTGTTAACCGATTTTCAAAATTCTTTTTTGTATCTGACACTTACATTTGTTGTCCTATGTAATGCACTATTCACTTTTCGACATATTCCCCATCCCTTTCCACGCATTGCACCTACGCGTGACTAGTTGGGTGAACCCGTCGGGAAGGAATTCGAGGTTATTGACACGTGGATTGAATGGCATCTTTCACCTCGTCGTCAGAACGCAACTCATTTCCCTTAAGGTGCTCTTTCTTCTTTGGGAAGTGGTGAAAGTCGCAAGGGTCAAAGTATTTCATATTTGAACTGCAGTTTTTCATCTTTGAACTGCATGCGCTGCAACGCCTCAGTGTGTGACAATTGTGTGCAGGCAGGCGTTACCGTGCTGCAGAAGAGAGTTCAAAGCTGCCATTCAATCCTGGTTTCGACAACAATCCCGGAATTCCTCTCCGACGGGTTCACCCAACTATCCACGCGTTAGTGCAATGCGTGGAAAGGGAAGGGGACAATTTTGAAAAGTGAATAATGCATTACATAGAAGACAAATGTAAGTATCAGATACGAAAAGAATTTTGAAAATCGGTTAACAAATAAAGTTGCGGACCAGGAGGCAAAAATTCTTGAACAATCTTCGTAAATAGTCTTCTTTCATATGACTAATGGCTTAGCAAAATCCTGGGGCAATTCCACATGATTATTATTTTGTCTATTCCCGAGACAAAAACACAAACGTCCGTAGTCACAGTGAGATCCGAGAACTAAAAAAGCCTACGCCCTAGAACTCTTAGCCGCGGGGGGCGGGCCTTCGAACATGAGTCGAACATATTATAATGAACAAATGCACCATTCACCTTACTCTGTAAAAACTGTTATACAGGATGTCACAAAATCTGAAAACGAAAGCGGCTTACAAAAAATGTTTCTCACTCGCATTACTCGTTCAAGATCTCGTGGCGCCTGAAATATACATTTCCGACCATTATTCCCTATCTCAAAATATTAAGTTTAGTCTTTTACTATCTGTAGAATTTTGGCCCTAAAGGATCAAGACACATCTTATACAGTTAAAATATATAATGTATATATTACAGGATCTTTGTGTTCAGAAGAGCTATGGCGGACGTCGTTCATAAATGAAGTCACCCTCGAAGGAAGGGGGGGGGGGGTTGGGGGAGGTAGAAACATTACGCGGGGTTGCACCGATACAGAATGGTAGGGGAGGTTTAGGTCTGGTGTTTGAGGTTTATTTCAGACTAAATTTATGGGATGGTTAAAATTATGAAACCACGAATCAAGAGATGATTAAACATAGGGGTTTATCTAACTATCTGCAATTTGTTTTTTCAAAATTTTATTTGAAGAATTATTGGTAGCATGACTGATAAAATCTTTGAATTTTTAGAAATTTATAATTTTATGAGATCCTGAACGCATTTTCCCCAATAGTTCAAATGATCATTTATTATGGAGATTTTAATAAATATTTAAAAGATAATACAAATATAATGAAAAACATTTAGCATATCAGATACTGTGAAATCTATTAAAAATTATTTTAAAAAAATTTATAACTCTTATACACTCTCACAATGTGTGACGCCCAAGTGAACAAGGGGGTTATCGCAAGTGTTTCCAGAATGACAGTTCAGCGAACGTTGCTCCGTATAGGTCTCCACAGTAGACAGATGGTCAGAGCACCTATACTAACGACTGTGCATCGACGGAAGAGCCCGGAATTTGCATGGTAGTACTGACACTGGACATCCACTATTGGGAAAATGTTGTCTTCTCAAACAAACCTTGCTCTTTGCTCCATCGGATGTTGGCGCATACGACGAGAAATGTCAGAAAAACAAACACCCTTCAACCATTTGTGAATGACAAGCTGGCGGAGACGGCGTTATGGCCTGGTGAATGTTTTCGTGGTGTTCTTTGAGTGCACTCATCATTGTGGAAGGCAGTAAGAATTGATTTAAAGATGCATCAATCCTTGCTGACCGTGGATACTCATGTATTTACAGTGTTTTTCTTGGGCATGATGGCATCTTCCAGCATGACAATGCAGCTGGAATAGTTCGCGAGTGGTTAGAAGAGCACAAGGAAAGCTTTTCTGTACTTCCCTAGCCCCTAAATTCCCTGGACTTAAACCCAATCGAGCATCTATGGCACCATTGCAATGGGTTATTCGCCCCATGGATACTTCACCTCGCACCCTTCAACAGATGTCAACTGAACTGCGGTCGCATGCCTCAATACCCCTGTAAACACTTTCCCTCATGAGTCTCTACCAGCCCGTCTAGTCGCTGTCCGAGCTGCACATGGTGGTTATTCCGGATTTAACAGGTGGTCGAATTAATGTCATTTAGTTCAGGAACTGAACTATTTTGTTAAATCCATTCCTTTTATCATTTAGACCCTAATATACTTTGCAGATGATTGATGACCTGGTACTGAGGTCACATCTTCCTCGATTATTGCTCATTACAGGCCAATGGCTTTTGCGGGACGTTTGACATCATTTGATACTTCGGAATGTCCGTTTCTCTATAAACCCGTTCTTAACTTGAGAAATAAAAATCCTTTTATTCATTTAGAATTCACATACAATTCACATTCAATAAAGGGTTCATTTGGCTTTGCAGTCTCATGCAATAAAATATATTTTTATCAAAACATTTGTTCTGTTTTCGCATTTGTCTTTTTCAACAATGTTTCCAACCCTCATCTTTTAACTTCTTCATTTAATTTAATAAAAAAAATCACAGAAATTAAAGATCTTTTTCAAAGAAAGATACTCAAATTAAAACGAAAAACTGAAATTTATTATTAGAGAACTTACCGTGTCTTCTAACGTATTTCGGTATTCAGCATATGAATACGTGCCCACAGTTTCCCTTACAGGATCAAATTGCCAATCAACAGTTAATTGACCCACAAACTTTGATGGGGCTATAAATATTCAAATTAAGCATGATTAATAATATTAAGTTATCATATGAGCCTGTTAAAATCAAAGTGGTGTAAGTCCATTAACAACAGTTTAGAGATATAAAGAATTTTAGTAGAATAATAATTGAAAATTCCAGAATACTATCGAACAAAAACGTTTCCATCCCATGTGTTCAAAACTGATTGTTTTAGCTCGTGGATGTTATATCAGCCCTTATCCCTACTTTATAAGTAAGTTATAAGCACTTAAATAAATTACACCACTTTGGCTTTACACAGATTGAGAGTATGGTTCAAGAAAGAAGCTTTCATAATTAACAAAAAGATTATTATTGTATTTTATTTAAAAAAAGTTTATTGTGACAATGTCATAATAGTAAACTTTATTACACTTTTTTAATAGTCTTTATATTATTTTTTGACATGTTCAAAAAAGTAATAATAATTTATAAAAATTATTAATCAATATCAAATAATCAATTATCAAAAGTTTAATCAAATAATCAATAATTATTAATCAAATATCAATTAATCAATAACAAAAGTTTCTGCTATTCAACATCCCAAGTATCATCAGCAACCAGTGATCCATTTTCATTAGCGGAATCAGAAGTGTGAAGGTTTAGATAGTATGCATGATTGATAGGGGGAATGTAGTCCAAAAGGTCTTGCATATTTTTTTTTCTCTTTTGTTACAGGCCTTGGTCCATTGTAGAGTTGAGACAAAGGTACATTTGCCAGTGATATTGGCCATCCTCGTTTTCCCGTTGGTCTGATGTTCAGCTTGAAAAATGGAAGCTCATCAGACATGTTCTCCTTGTAAAAGGTTGTAAATGGATCAGATTTCTGGTACCGAATCCATTGCATCTTTAGCCATGAAAAAATTCCAAGAAGTGACAGCTCTGAATGTAACTACCAGATAGCAGATACACCACTTTCGCTATCAACAGATAGATAGCACTGCTGACTGCATAAACTTGCACTGCCATCTGTAAAGCTGTTTGGGGAAATAGGAGTTACACCACTACGCCTATAGGTAATTTGACATACTCGGATTCCATTTTTAGCATTAACTCAGATTTTTTTAAAAAGTGGAGTTACACCACTTTGGCTTTAACAGGCTCATATATTATATACAGGGTGACAATTACTGAGCTATATGAAATAAAAAATCAAATTTTCAAAAACTACTCAGTTCAAAACTTTTATTCAAATGTTAAAAGTAGCTACAGATATTCGGATTTAGCTTATACCATGTTCGATATGCTTGCCATCTATAGCTAAGATGTGGCGCAGACGAAGAGCAAAATTCTGCAAAACCCGCTGAAGTGTCGAGACATCGATGCTTTCGATGACCTCCTGAAAGGCTATTTTGAGTTCGATGATGGTTCCGGGGTTATTTGCGTAAACTTTATCTTTAATATTGCTCCACAAAAATGAGTCACAAGGGTTGAGATCAGGAGAATATGGCTGCCAAGCGATTTCCATTCCAGTGGTCTCTGGGTACCCCAGAGCCAAACTGCGCTCTCTAAAGTACTCTTCCAGGACTTCAAACACTCTATTGGTCCGATGGGGTCGTGCCCATCCTGCATGAATCACATCTTTTCGAAATCTGGATCACTTTAGATAATAGGGATGAGGCCATTTTCAACAAAAAATTAACAAAAACCACAATACGAGTGCGTATGCTAAAAAAATCCCAACATGCCCTGCATACAACCGAGATTTTAACTGAATCTCGCCAATTGTTCAAAAGTTATCAAGCTTTTTTTTTTCATATAGCTCAATAGTTCGTCACCCTGTATATAACAGTAGTATACGTGTGCTTTTTATAACTATCTATATTACTGATTAATATATATAACTGAAGATTCCAGTTTGTAGAATTTTCTTTCCCATTTTTCAACTGTAACGATACAAGCAGATCCACCCCTTCTCAATATTATGTTAAGAACTGGTCTTAGTAACAACCCTTAATTAAGTAGGACTCTTTCGTGATTATTGTAAGCATTCCACAATAGTTCTAAGTCACCACTCAATCAAATTTACTCACAGGATTCCAATCATAATCGCTGCGTGTTCTCTATCTGTGCCGACTAAAGAGACGTTTTTTGATTATACAAGGAGCGTTCAAATTTGACCTGACCTTTATTTTTTTTAAATCTCAGGAAACTACAAAAAGTGCACACACTGTTATGATTTTAATTCGTCGGGAATGTTATTTCTTGCTTCTACCTCTCGATAATTTTTTTTTGGGGGGGCTTATAATATTTTATTGTCGTTTGGCGATTTTTTTCAGGTTAAAACCGATTAATTAATTATTTTATTTAGCCTGCAATAATACTCTTCTTGGCGATAATTGTTGCCTGCTTTGTCTCACGTGGCGTGCCGTTTTCTTCTCGTGTGCGCGGAGGCTTTGTTGCAAGCACGTTAGAAAATTTTAGCTGTTTTCGAATTTCTGAAATGTATTAGTCAGCTAAGGCAACACCACCTCTACTTAAAGCCTGAGCGCGGAAACGTTATACATTGTTACATCATCCTACGGAGTCATGTTTTATCGTATTTCTACCAATAATAAGCCCTAAATTATGACTCCACATGATGATGTAACAATGTATGACGTTTTCGCGCTCAGACTTTGAGTAGACGTGGTGTTGGTTAAGGGCCGCGGTTTTGGCCCGAAGTTGACCCCTACATGTTTCCTGATGGCTGTTGGCAGTATTTGCCTTTCGTTCGGAGCTTCGAAGCTGGTGCTGCCGTCTTCCGGGATGGATTTCGACGCATTCGTGTTCGCTGTCCGTTGACAGGCCTGTTTTTTTTTCCATTTTGATTAGCTAAACCCAAGGTCGCTCTAATAAAGGTCATGATAAGGCCGCCATTTTACTTCGATCTCAACAAATCTAACTTAAGAAATTTGCTTCGAACTCAAGAAATTTGCTATTTAAAAATATAAATTCGTTTAAAATGATCGATTGCTCAGTTATAAATCGTTCTGATAGCATAGATATTAGTTTTCGATTGTTTAGTTTATTAGATCGATCCGCCATTTTGTTTCGAACTAATGCATGATGGGATACCTTGTCATGACCTTTATTAGAACGGCCTTGGCTAAACCCATCTATCCGAGCGATGTTGTTGGAGGGATGTTGCGGCTTGCGCTGGCGTCCTGAGTGTTTCGCCCGTCGCAGCAAAAGTTCGTCACTACTGTATTTTGCGAGGCCAACGAGTGACAGGCCAGGACACTCAAAAGTCACATGATCATCGGGGTCCGGCCAACAATTCATCCTTCATTGTCTCCATCTTGGATTTTAACAATAAGTATTTTTTCTTTTGTTGGAAACAATGAAAGATGGAGATTGTTGCCCGGACCCCGTTGATCATATGATTCTTGAGTGCCCTGGCCTGTCTCTCGTTGGCCTCGCTGGCGTTCTGAGTGTTTCGCCCGTCGCAGCAAAAAGTTCGTCACCACCGTATTTTGGATGTTTTTCCATGTAGCAATCTGTTGGTCGGCATGTACGATTCGACTTTGAACCTTCGGCTATTATGGAAGACTTCGTCGGCCTCGTCCTAGCTTGTCGTCTCTAAGATTTTCGCCTGCCCGAGGAGTCCTGTGAGGCACAAGGATAGTATTAGGTTTTGCCTATTTTCTTTACTAATACTGGTAATACCGTCTTTTCTGTGTATCCTAAGTATTATTATGATTAGTTTCTCTTATTCTACCCTTTCCTTAGGCTTAACCCTAATTTGCTTACTACGCCTGTGCTGTGTTTATTTTCTTTTGCAGGATCTTCGAGTTCGAGTGACGCGGTGCTGCTTTGGTTCTGTTCTGTTCGCCGCATTTTGCTCTTTTGTATTCGACCCCGGGAGTTGTCTTTACATCAGCTTTTTCGAACGTTGTTCCTGCTGCGGTCGTGATGATTTTAATGTGATCTTTGTGGAGCCGCTTTCCTTTTGTGATTCTTAATTACTTACTCAGATTACAGCTGCTTTATTTTATTTTGCGAGAAAGATTTAGTTAATGTCGACATTTTCTCTATGTATAATTTTCTTGATTGATTGTAAACTTTTTTTATTTTCAATTTAGTCTGTCTTCTTGTTTTTAATAAAGGAACAGATTTAGTTGGAACCGGTTTCTTTCTTTGGGTAAGTTCGCCAGTTAACGGTAAGTTTTTGTGGCTAGTTTGGGACATAACACCACACATCAGTTATTTTTGAAATAACTCACCTTACTTCTCTACACATTTTTCCAGCGTTCTGGGAGCATCTGGATACCGGTTCTGTAGAAATCTTCAAGCTGATGTCGAAATCACGTCAGAACAGCCTTTTTCACTTCCTCATTGGAGCCGAACCTCTGCCCTCCCAAGAACTGTTTCAGTGGTCCAAAAAGGTGACAATCGCAAGGGGAGAGATCCGGACTGTATGGAGGAGGTGGTACTGTAAGATGTCTCATTTGAGTTCCGTCAGTGTGTCCATAGTCAGTTTGGTTGTGTGTGGTCGGGCCTTGTCTTGCAGAAAACAAATACCACTGATAAGGTGTCCTGGTCGCTTTTTCCTTAGTGCCGGCTTCACGGTCGTTCCTCAAATGTCACACTAGTAGGGTGGATTTGTGGTT
This sequence comes from Rhysida immarginata, assembly GCA_023313115.1. Taxonomy (NCBI): domain Eukaryota; kingdom Metazoa; phylum Arthropoda; class Chilopoda; order Scolopendromorpha; family Scolopendridae; genus Rhysida; species Rhysida immarginata. The sequence continues at coordinate 290,958 of JAHWFO010053610.1, read as the reverse complement.
AGAGGTTCTTCCAGAAAATCGACATGAATACAGTCGCCATCACTTTTGTTACCGATTGTGTCATCTTGAATTTCTTGGGTCGTGGTGAGTCGGTTTGTCGCCACTCATGTTTGCACGCTTGCTTTCAGGAGTATGGCGATGAATCATGTCTCATCGGTGGTCACAACACGCCTTAGGAAGCTGTCACCTTCCCTGTCATATCATTGCAGCAGCATGGAACAGATTTCCACCCGGGTGGTTCCGTCCTCGGAGAGTTGCTTAGGGACCCATCTGGCACGGATCTTGATGAATTTCAGCTTATTGAAGCCAATTTTTGAACATAAAACCGCGTGTTGTCCCTTATCAGCACAATTGTTCGTGCGATGATGCCATATTGACAACAGTTGCTGGCCTTGCCTTATGACGTTCATTGCCGGTGAATTCTCGCCCTCCTCCAAACTTTGTCACCAAGCAAAGAGAGATGATCGAGACAGACATGACTCAGTGAAATGTCTTTGAAGACTCTGATGTATTTCACATGCTTTTACACCTTCGTTGTGGAGAAACTTGATGATTGTTCGTTGTTCCATTTTGGTCGACACATCGCTGTCCGCCATTTGTTTAAACAAACAATCGGTTGTCATGGGAACCGGATGAGTGTTGCTGCTTTTGCAAGACAGGTGGTAGTTGCCTTCCTAACAATGAAAGTTTAGGTTTTTACAATCCCAGGTCAAATTTGAACGCCCCTCGTATACAGGTATAGTTTATTCAAAACAAATAAGTACTTATAACTGTCAGGTTGTCCGGAAAGTTTCTTCCGGATTCTTGACGCGTGCGCAGACAATTCCGTATCTCGAGTGTTTGTTTAACAATCCATCAAGCCCAATCGCCGAAACGAGTTCAGAAGAAAACCGGTTCTGTTCCATCAAGACAACGCTCGCCCGCACCCTAGCACCGCCACCTCCTGGACTTTGCACGAGCTCGAATGGGATATCATGGCTAATCTCCGATATAGCCCTGATCTAGAACCCTCCGACTACTACCTTTTCTCCCACCTCCAACTCCATCTTCGGGGTGAAATTTTTAAAATGCAAAAGAGTGCAAAAAAAGAGGTCGTGTCACGGAAATCCAACGCCAATTCGATTTCCGATGACACTCGTACTGGATTTCTGCCTCGAGTTTTCTACAACACCAGAAGGAGGGAGGAGATCCAGGCGACGCGTCATTCGCATCAACACGCCTGCTCCAATAGGAGAGCAAAACATCATCAGCGTGGGAAACTTAAAAAGGGTAAGGAAAAATCAGATAGACAAGAGTTGGACTCCGTTGAGAGCAGTTGCCAGAACGAGGACGAGCCGGAATTGAAACATGAGTTATGTAGCATTATAAGGACGACGAGCGCACATAACCGGAGCGGGGAATGCAACGAACCCCGGGCGGCCGAATCGAATGGAAACTCGGCAGCGAGCGAGGCTTGCCGTAAAGCATCCGAGGCGGAGGTTTCTTCACCACTACGCAGTTGGAATGCCGACAGGAGTGACGAAACCAACCATTGTGAATTCGGAGCGCAAATGTTAACGGGGAGTCCGACCGTTTCTGTGAGTACTGTGTTTTCTGTAGGCGGAAACGCCAGCCTACTCGGGAATATATTTGGAAGTCTATTCCGACGTGAGCTTCATTCTAACGTATTTGTTAGAGGCGTACGACCAACGGGTTCTACCGCTAAATTGCGACCTGGCTTGGAAGCACGGGTTTAGTACTATGTGTGTATAGAAGCCCGAGCTATTACTGTGTAATTTTCCTTGTCTTCTTTATGTCACAGGGATTCCTCTTTCTTTGTAAATTTGATGCAATTTTCTAATAAGAGTGTGTTTTATTGCCTTTTAGCTGAGAGCATATGAGGAAGCAATTGACCTCGTTATTATGAACTTTATCAATACTTGTATTTCGTTTAAGACTTTACCGGACATTGACTATTATTAATTGTGGCTTTCCTGCTCTCAATTTGTGACGTAGACCTCACGGAGTGTTAACTGAATTTAGTATAAGGGTTGTGTAATTTTGTGAAAACCTAAATATTACGTATAGTAGGACTGTGAACTGGAATTGAGACTTTTCTTTCAAATAATTATCGGAGTGAATTGTATGATTTATTGTGTAACCTATAAGACTTACGTAGCCAAATCCGCATACTATTAAGGATTGAATTTAGTTTTTACTTAAGTGTATTCGTGTGACTTCGAAATTACTAAAAGCATATCTTGCAGGATAGCTGTAAATGTAAGTGCTAATTACTTTAAATCATTCCGGATAAGACTAGTTTGAATGTAATTCAATATAAAATAAGTTTTATGATTTTTGATTGTGGAATTTAGTAAATGTGATTATTGCTTTTATGATAACAAGTCAGTTAGGTGTTTGTTAATTGTTGAAGGTTGAGAGAGAAGGTTGCCTCTTAGGCATAGGTCGCTGTCCATTGGTTCTTTCCATGTGACGTCATCTGGTTACCTTCCTGGCGAGTTCCTATGCTCTTAGCTTGATCTGTTTAAATCATATGGGGACGATTACTTAGCCCTCTCTTTGTTGGGTTATATCTGGAGACCAGTCAAGCAATTAGTCTGCATGCTTATTTGTAATTAATATAATTCTATTGTAATTTCGTTTAAGTGAATTATATTTTCTGGTATTGTAATAATTTTATGCATGGAATGCTTTATTGGCCAATTAGTAATTATCATAAGTTAGCTAAAGTTTTAGCAAAGATATTTATTGTCATTTTATTTGAGTTGTTACTTATGGTCTAAGTTTATTTGTGTTTTCATTTGTTTTATCATTAAAAAAAAAAGTTATTTATTGTTATATGGCCGTCCGCTGTCACGTACTTTACTTTACCACTGTACTATTCTGAATTTACAGTATTTACACGTCACAGGTCGATTTGTTCCTAGGGTTCTTCGCGGAGGAATCGAAAAGCTCCCAAAACGTTGAGAAGATCACCGAGTTGGATGGGGAGTACTATCCTCATTATCAACATTTTGTACATATTTTTTGCTTTAGAAACTTAACGGACAATCTGATATTATACTTCAAACAATAATCACTATATTTGATAAGGTAAATATTATACTTCGAAAGAAATGATGATTAAATACTCCTCAAGATTATTATGAATCTCATTAAAAGTTCATTAGTTCAGTCAAGTCATTAGTTCGAATTCTACATGTATTTAACATCTATTGATCAATCATTCATTAGTTTCACTATCTTCCCTAATTAATTCTAATGTCTCAATACACATTAAGGGCAATCTTCTCTCAATTAAAGCATGTATTTTACATACTCACATACAGTTTGCCAAGATTTGTTAAATAATGGTAATCCAAAGTAATCACTGCAGCCACAACACAACAAATACACTACACTTTCAAGGGAATCCCTCGAACATGTATGTCACAGATTTCCACCAAATTGAAATATGTTACTCATCTGAAGCTACTATAGATGCTTGCAAATTAAGAGTGCGAAATTGTGTTTCTTTCAAAATAAACCGCGAAAACGAAAAAAATTCAGCATACACAGGCATACAAGAACTCCATTGTTAAAGCGGTTAGGCTATGTGGGGTTCCCTTGTTAGTGATATTACTGCACAGGTTTATTAGAGGTTTTTTTCTAAATGTTCAGGGAAATTCAATGACTAGAAGAGCACCGTAATGCCGTTGATAGCTGAAGTCGCTTGCTTCTATATTGAGTCTAGACGACAAGATGAATCACAACTTTTCCCACTGACGCTAAAACTACGATGTGATAAGGAAAATAGCTGGCTCATATTCGCTTTACTCGTTGACCCTTTTATCGCTTGTAATTTAACGTAAATATATTCTTAATAACATGGAGGATTTCTTTTACACGCTCCCTCCACTTATGCTTCTCAATGATACTTGATGACACCTCAGCTGTATGTCACTATTCCAAATAAGGCATACCTTCGCTGTGCAACGATAGTCTGTAGTTCTTAACTAATTATGCTATATGTATATCACCAAGAAGAATACCTTTTCTGCATAATAGTACTCAATAGTTATTCACTGATTAGGCTATACGACGCGTATCACTAGATAACCTCCTATGCATCGGCATGTGAATACACATTAATAGTCCTGTTATTTACTCATCGAATACTCCCGGCAGAGAACAAGCAAGGACAGAATCGAAGTTTGATCACTCCATAATGCCTTTCTATATCCGTACATATCACGATTACTCTAACCACATATGACAAGAACGGATTGCGCACTAGCTGCAAGTTTTGACTAGGCTTTTCTGTTAAGCCTAACATGAAAAATTCATTTGGGTGACTTTCGGTGAAAATCATGAAAGTTTGGTAAAAATTGTGCCCGGAACTGTAAATCCACCCATTTGGGTGAGTATCGGTAGAAATCATGAAAGTTTGGCAAAATGTGTGCAATCATTGATGCTCCACTTTCATTTCTTTAGCTTTCAACCTGTACGGTTGACACTCGTCACATGACGGGTGGGATTCTACTCTACTATCTAATGTCGACCTGCATTTGGAATTTCACAATCAACACCATAAATCAAGTATAAACGAATAGACTAAAGCAATTATTTCCTTAAATGGGTTTATCTTCTAATGAGCCTATCCTTCAAAACTGGGGGAAGTAAATATACAAACTATTCATATTTGGTGGTCAAAAGACCTATGGTTCTGTTAGAGAGAACATTGAGTTTTTGGAACAATCTAATACCCAGTAAGGTTATAGACTTTTCTTTTTCACAACACCCACCATTTCTGGAATTATAAGAGATTTGGTCACTGCAAATCCCCACTGTCAAAATCAATTTTTAAGTCATAATTGAGAAGTTCACTTTTCCTGTTTGCCATCTAAAAACGGCTGCTTGAGAGAACCAAAGCTAATTTAATTTAAATATATTAAAGCGTTAGCTCTTCTTTCCTAATCCGTGATGGCTGTGGTTATTGACTGATTCCTTGCAAGTCTCCTGTCTAGTTGGGCAATTGTTCTCAGGGTAATAAGCTAAACGATTGAATCTCGCTCCATTTGCATATGGTCACCCACACAAGCATGCCCTAGAGCAAAATGGTCCGAATAATCGTCTTGTACAGGAGTAGCTTGTTGTCAACGTCGAGGGCAGTGTTGCAGGCAATTGGAGAAATCAGACTGAACTTCGCCCTTTTCGCTTTGTTTAGGGCCTACGTCACATGATGGTTCCAGCAAAGCTTAAAGTCCGCGATCACACCAAGTATTTGTACTTATCGACAAAGTCTAGCTTCTTGTCATATAAAACGAGCGAGTTTGAGGGGCGCTTCCCGTTCAAATACATCGCTTTGCACTATCGACGTTTATTTGCAACCTCCAGATGTTGAACCAGCATTCAAAGTCTTTTAGGCCTTCTGCAGACGAGATTGGGTCTACGCCCCTACGACATCACAGCAGTATCACCTGCAAAAAAACTATAATTTGCATTGGTCGGGCTTTGGAAAGTCGTGAACAAAGTAGGTGAATAGTTGGGGTCCAAGAACAGAGTCTTGAGGTACAATGGCTTTCACATCACATGGTGAGGAAACTTTGTTGCCAACTTTGGTTTGGTAATTTCTTTTTGTAAGAAAGGAATGTACTATTCCGACCAAGTCCGGGGAAAGTCGTCTCTCATCATCTTGTAGATAAGTCCATTATGCTAGACTTGGTCGAAGGCTTTGCTTACATCTAGAAAGATAATACCGCAGTACATTGAGTGGTTGAGTGGGATTCTCAAATCTTCGACGAACCTCCAAACTTGCATCTGGCAGGAATGATTGGTTCGAAAATGAAATTGCTCTTGTCGTACAAATTTCTTGAAATCCTGTCAGGATTGTTTTCTCTAGGAACTTAGAAATAGACAGAAACAAGCTTATAAGCCTGTGGCTCACAGATTTTGCTTATTTGACAAAGATTTTACCCAGGCTTTGAAATACTTAGGACGAGATATTTCTTCCAAGAAACTGGAAAGTAACTCTACTTCCAACAATCAATAACAGTCTCGGCAATGTCATAAATTAGGTTCTTCGGAAGGTTCTTCAGAGCACTATTGTTCACTTGATCTCTTCCTTGTACTTGGGGACCTTCTTTTTCTTCTTGAGCTTCGTAATTATGCTACTGATCTCCTCAGCGTCGTTACTAACCTTCGTCAATTGTTATGGCTCTTCATTACACTTCGTACGATCATCCCTCACACACTAGGCATTCTCAGGGCAGCTGACCCCAGGCGTAACAAGCTGTCCTGCAAGAGATGCTTTGTCCAGATCCTCACCTGTTGAGGTACAGAGCGGTGGGAGTTTGTCATTCTTCTTATTTCGCAAGGTTGTCGCGGGTCGTCAATCTTTTAACTTTATCTACATTCTTCAAGGTGAAGAGTTTTACCTCCTCATGGACTCTTCGCGCTAGTCTGTTGTACTTAGTCTTGAGCCTAGGTAAACGATAGCGTTGCTAAAGTCTTGGGGTCTTATTCCGTTGATCTAAACTGAGTGGCCAAAAGTCATGGGAAGATATTGGATGTGATGTTAATAGCGAGTCGCTTCTCCGCGACCTCTCAAAATTGAAGTAACACTTCGAGGCATGGACTCTACGAGGTATTGGAATCCTTCTGGAGAGATATTGACCCACGCATCATGCAGTGCTACCCACAATTGTTATTGTGTGGTTGGTCTTGGGTTCATCGAGCGCACACCGGTATCCACAGCATCCCATAATCCTCGATGGGGTTAAGAACGGGTGATCTCCGATTTGCTACGACCCATGCGTCTTGTACTGATTATCATCCCACGTTCAAAGTCGGTTAACTCGCGACGTGCTGCCATGTTCATTACCCACCTGTCTGTAACAGACTGCTCAGATATCGTGTCTACACTAGCGCCATAAGCCGCATCTGGTCGCAACATTCGGGAGTCATACACGGCACATCTTCAAATGGGACAACCATTCCCGTGACTTTCGGCCACTCAGTGTTGTAGATTAGGAATGCCTAGAGTTCGACGTGGTTGGGAAGCTTGCAACTCAAAGGAAAGGCGCTATCATTGACAGCATCTCTTATACACTTGATGAGGAATGTGCCATTATGGTCAATGTCATCCGTACAACAAACATCGTCGAGCGGGTTGTTATAATCTGATAAGAGTCCTCTGAAAAGTTTCCAATCTTGCCGATGCTTCAGTTCTTCCTTCTGGTTGATATCAATATTATTAGGGTTACTGGCTTATGGTCCGGGGAAAGATCTTCATTTGGGAAGATATTGTATGGTTTATAGAATCCTTTCAAATGTGCGATATCCAGCACATCACTAGTGGCTGAAAGATCACAATAATAAGTATCCTACACAGGGCCATCAGCGATCATGTCATCCTTACCTTGTATATTCCAGTACAGAATCATACCGTTGCAATTCTACGTCCCGGAGTTCCAGCTTGGCTGCTTGGCAAAGGGATAACTGGAATGTCAAAGGGATGTTTAGGCAAATTGTAGAGCGCCACGAACTTCACTTCACCAAGAGAGCGCCATTGATGATGATGGAGGCCTTTGTACGACTTGAGACCAGTTCTTGGTGTTTAATTCCTTTCCTGATCATGATCGCAACACCACCAGAAGCACATCTAGGTAGTGTTTAGAGTCATTTTTCTTTACGGCACACACAATAACCAGTAGCTTTAAGTCTTGACTTAGTTTGAGATGTGTTTCACAGAGGAAGGCAACGTCGATTTCTTGCGTCATCAGATAGTTGAGAAACTCGATACGCTTACGGGGAATCCCCCAATTCCTTATCACGGACCGACGTTCACCTTTTTGATCACAGTATAAAGTCGAGCAGCCATGGATACGTGTCTGAAGCACAGGCAGTTGTAGTGGCTTTTTGTTCCCTCGAAAAACTTCTGCTAGCAATGCCAGTGGACCAATATAAGTGATGCTCTTCGACGACTGGTTGTGTTCGGTGTTGAGGAGAAGAACCAAAACCATAGGCATGCCAATGCCTTTGGGTTTCCTAAGTCTGAGTATCTTTTCCGGAAGTAGTTGGCCACTTCTTAAGTTTTCTTCAAAGTCGTCCAGTTCATACGTCACATCCACGTTGGAAATCACGTACTCTGATTTCAATTGATAGTCTTGAATTTTAGGATACTCAGACTTAATTCCAGATACTAACTTCTTGTGTGTTTCTTTGCCTTCACATTTTATGATTTCTGATATTCCCGTGTGAACTGTGATCTTTACCATAGAACATTCTTTTCGAGCTCGCTTAAACTCGCTTAAAAAATCTTTTCTTGAGTTCGCACGATAACTGGCGGGGCATAGAAGCTTTTGGTCGTTTTCATTAGCTGACCGTCGTCCATTCTCCGGGTTCTTCCTTCAAAACGCGCTGAAGACATATTCATTTGTACTGGATACGGTATTCAGGTAATCTATCCTCGTCCTTTTTCTGAACTATTTATTACGAACAGCAGTCTTTCATTTTTCCTTCAGTTCCGTCGCAGTGACTTCTTTTACAGCCACATGTCGAAAGTCACGATCATAAATTACTTCCATGGACGCCATTGTGTTAGCAATGGGAATAAATTCAAGAAATATTCTGACCTCATTGTCTTCCATAGAGTCCCCTGCCTGCGGAATGAGTTGCTCAAAGAATTTTTGAAGGCCACTGGTTAATTGTTAAGTACGGATTCGACCTTGGCCTCCAATGCACTATACTTTGTATTTATTTCTTCTCGGAGAGATTCTACCATTTCATTAAACACTAGATCGAAAGCAGCAAACCTCGCATCCATACAGGCATCACTGTAGGCCTTCTCACAAGACACATTTTGCCCTCTACCACTTGCAAAGATTCTTCAGCCGACTTCAACGTGGATTGTTTGGACGAAGCCATCATATTCCTAAAAAGAAGTACACAAAACCAAAGGGGGGGGGTGGCAACGACAACGAAAAGAGCAACCTCGCAGCTATGTGTGTGCTAAAGAAATAATCTTAAAGGACGCACCTAAAAGAAGGGAAACGAAAGAAGATTTAAAAAAAAATAAAAAGTTGACCTGGCCGAATCTGAACGACAGTAACAACCAGCGGAGAAAAAAATTGGAATAGGGAATTTACTGGGGGCACAAATATCATTAAAGAAATTCACGATCACTCGCATCCCACATGTTCCAAGTGTTCGTTCTGAGTGCTTTCGAATCCGAAATGATGAATTAATACAGCCAGACAGATGCCACTGTGGAAGTTTATATATGTTCCCCGTTGTTGCTTCTTTCAAATCTTGTGAAGTTCCTCTTGCGAAATCGTTATGTTTAACTATACTGAGAAGCGAATCTGTTTGAGATTTTGTTTCCGTCTAGGGAAAATGGTCTGAGTCTGTACAAGTTTTTTAGTGGTTCTCACGGTTCTACAGAAGAGAAAAAGACCATAATGCTCGGCGACTTCCGCAAGTCGTTTCGATGAGAATGTCGAAAAAGTTCGAAAGCAGCGAACATTAGACGCGTTGCCGCGAAGTTTTCCTGTGCACACAGCTTTATCTGTTACCAAGTAATTGGCATCTCAAGGTCACTACCGTTTCCCACCCATCCCATTCACCGGATCTAGGTCAGTCCAATTTCTTCTCATTCCAGATTATGAGAAAACACTGAAAAGACAGAAATTTGACACTGTAGAGCAGGTGAAAACACCTTCGCAGGACGCATTCAACAGCATTCCGCTTCAGTAGTTCGAAGGTGCTTCATACAGTGGAAAATTTGATTTAGCAAATGTATTGCCTCTAATGGAGAATACAAGGGGTATCAAAAATCTTCATCGGATTTCAAAATGCTCTAGCTCCACAACCGTTGGTCGCAGATAAACGATCAGTATTGGATCATCATGTTTTGTTTCACTGCCACTAGATGTCTCCCGGGTACGTCTGAAAGTAGAGCACTATGATAGAGTGCTCTATCTGAAAGTAGAGTCACCGTAAGAAGAAAGGTGTAGTGTTCGTTTATGTCGAAATGGCACCTATTTTTGTTCTCCCTTCGAGTCCGTAACTGCCGTGCGGCACGATTTTCGACGAATTTTCAGGATTAAAGCCTCAACATTTCGAAAGCATTAGACATTGACATCAAATTGGAATCAATAAAGCGGCATGCTTCTGCATGTATGGGAGGAATTTGTGTATCGAGTGGACATGTGCCCTGGAGCTGGCGGGGTGACACCCAATTGTACACTTATACGCTACCATGGCAAAACTTGAGTATATTCTGAGGATTTTGCAACTTGTGTTGATTTTTTCTTTAAAAGAATATAGAATTTTGAGATCGGGTGAAGACTTTTGATACACCCTGTATTTTGAATGAGATTAAGTGTTTTGTTTTTTTTTAATGTAAAAAAATCTTAATTTTAAAAGAAAATCCGCTTTTCTTTGAGTCCCCCTCGTAAGTAGTAAAAGATTTAAAATTAGGATATCGTGATATTTTATATATGCATATACTTATTAATAGGCAAGAAATTGATTAAAATTTAGAGAATATCGTATGCAAGCAAACGAAATTCAGAAATCGCTAGTCCGAGGCAGTATTATCTTATAAAGCTCACATGTTACGCAAAAGCATATTAACACAACAAAGTTTCTTAACTTCTATTTGTTTTCCTTAGAAACGTACAATTAATTAAATATTAAACACTTATGAGATTTTAGATTTTAAGTTTTGATGATTAACGATTCCAGGTTTTTTATTACATGACGGAAACATTTTACAAGTTATACAAGTAAATTTACTGTCAAAATAAATTCAAAATTACCTGGTTTACATCCGGTGGCATCTTGTATTAACCCTGCTTTGCACGTACATTCAGCTTTATCGCCTGCACGATAACAATCTTGATCCTCATTACAGGCATTTTTACATGGATCTGAGTGTCAAAGAAGGTGATGTTTAGAAGTGAATATGAATTTTATATATTTTAACTTATTTGACATAAAAAAGAATCCAGAGATATATTTTCCTTTATTAATCTCAGTTCTTTAAAATTAAAACTTTGATGCGGATTGCTCGGTAACAGCAATTTAAAACCGACAATAACAAATTTGAAATCTGACCTGAAGCAGACTTTATTAAAATTTATAATTATATATTAATAGAGGATGGCTCAAAAAAGGCGTTAGAAGGTTTTTGCCTAATACGACATAATATGAGGTTATAGATTATTGTTATCAAATTTAATGCAGAAGTTTTCAAAGTGATTTCCATCTGCTGCAATCAGTATGTAGAGCCTTGCACTGAATTCCGTGGTTACTTTCTGAAGAATATCATTTTCGACTGCATGAATCTCTAGAAATTGCAGTACGAAGATGCTGGACTGATGCAGGTGCATCTTTGAAGACTCTGTTGAATAAGCGTCTCACCACAGCATTACTTTGAGCATTTTCGTAAAAAATTTTTACGATAAACACACGCTATTCCAACGTTAGTGCTTCCATTCTGAAATGTAGTGAGTGAGCTATAGAATGTTCAGAACTGCAATAGAACAGTATCACGAGGAGAATTATTTACGGCATGCGATTAAACTACAATGGACAAAATCTTTCTAACATCTTTTTTGCGCCATGATTAAAGATTCTGTAAATGAACAATATCAGCATACAATGGCAATTATCATTACGAGCAAATGATGGAAATCTTAAGTTGAAACCAATTTTTTTTATGGAATTATACAGTATGTAAAAAAAGATATACTTTTGTATATCCAGACCTCATTTAACTTCTGCAATAATTGCCTGCACAAGCCCGTGATATGCCACACACGCTATTCCTACATTATGCGACGACTCGCTTTAACAACGAGTTCATTGACACAATTCCGACAAGCGTCATCATTTGCAGTACGTGGCCTTCCACTTCGTCGTTTACCGCGCGAATTGAGAGTTGCACCATATTCATTAACAAGTCGAACAGGCCAACAGTACAGATGCCGACACATTTATGGCCATAAATAGCTTTCAATCTACGATGAATGTCTATCGCAGGCATATTTTTCTTCAGTTAAAAACTATTGCAGTATGCTGCTTCATGCGCGCCAACATCGTGCGGTTATATGCCGCCACGTTTCTGCCTATAATTAAGAGCTCTCTAGCGGCAAATGTGCGTCAGTGAAAGGCAAAAATCGACTCCAGTGGTCGTCGGTCATCGAATTAAACTGTGGGCCAATTGGAGAAGAATTGCGTTGTTTATGAGTCCCCTTTCCAAATGTTCTGGAAAGAGGGTTTATCAACCTGTTCATGGTTTGGCACCAGATGCGTAAGAACTTAAATCTTTCTTGCCTGATGTCAACAGTGCAGGCCAATGGTGAAATGTGATAGTGAAAATATCAGAGCTGATTTTTCATACTGCCGGAATTCCTTAATTAGAGTTGACTAACACCTATCGACAATCGCATAATGCAGGGTCTAGCCAGGACGTTATCTTGGGGAGGGGGGGGGAGTCGGTTTTCAAAAATTCCGGACCTTTTCCCATAATGGGTTGGTCGTCGACCCCCCCCCCCCTGACTACAGCTCTGCAATGCAAGGAAAAACAAACGAGTAGTCCGGAATCAATGCTTTCACTGACCTACTCATGCAAGAAGTAACCAGGCAAAGTGCACTGAACTAGGAAAGAAACTAGACGAAACCTAGTAGTCATCCGGAGGATAAATAGAAGTGATTTCTTATCAGGACGGTAAAGCAGATTGTTGATTGACGAAAGATACGGATGAGCTAGGAGATTTAGTACTCTGGAAAGATGACCTTTTGGATGACGTCGAAGTTGACGTCCAGAATGTCACGAGGCCTGCGATGCCCGAGGGAACTTCTAAAGTGAGCAGATGATCCAGAATATCCGCAACCAGAGGGTTGACATGGTTCTTATTTGTTCGGAAACAGCTTCTTCAGCGACTCCTGAACGTGATTTCCAATGCGACATAAATAGAGATCGTCAGCAATGAAAATATTAGTTGCAACTCTCCTGTGCAGTTGGAAATGGCCCTCTGGGTAACATTTTGGAGGGTTTGGAGCTCCTTCCATCTGGACTTGCATAATGCAGTCCAGGCAGGCAACCGTAGAAAAGAATGGTTCGGATTAACATTTTATACAGGGTGAATTGTAAGTACACCGACAAACTTTTAGGGGAGTTGTGTGGGTGATTCGAAGCAAAAAAAAAGTTCATACGAACATGGGTCCTAATTTGAACGATAACTGAGATATGAACAGAAATAAAAAAATGCCAGCACCAAGATCAACAAGTTAATAACTCAGGTTCTCTAACACCTAGGATAATAAAATTTGGGTGAATACTAGGATACATAAAACTGCGTGTACCGTTAAAATTTGAGGGCGGTCGTGGGCTGATTGTCTCGTCGTACGGCTCGCCGCTCGCTGGAGTAAAGCAACTTCAGCTGGGCGATAGCCAATGGCTTGAGGACCACTGTTGGGTGGGACGGCTATTTGGGGCACAGCTGTTGGGGGATTTTAGTCTACCCAATTGCTAAGTGACCAGTGCTGAAGCCCAGCAGTTGGTGATAGTCACTGGTTTGTTCGTCCGCTAGCAACTCTTCCATCACGAATCTCCCGTGCTTCGGAGAGCACGTTAAGCCATCGGTCCCGGTTGCTAGCCATTAGTTACTGTGATGGTGCAAAACTCCCTCGAAGGAGTAAGTGCTAAATAAAATAAGACCGTTAAAATTTGATCGAATTCCAACGAGAAGTTTCCGAGTTAGGCATTCAACATCGTGTTACGTGTTTTATTTCTGTTCATATATCAGTTATCGTTCAAATTAGACCCATGTTCATATGAAATTTTTTGCTTAGAATCACCCATACTACTTCCCCTAAAAGTTTGTAACAGTATTTTTGAAACACCATGTATACTTTATCGGTGTACTTAAAATTCACCCTGTATGCTATCCACTCTAGGAGCGCTGTTACGTCCCAGAAGAGCAACTAGATTATTAATAGCATAGGAAACATGGGCGCCCCAATTTAGCTTAGCATCTATCACCACTCTGATTATTTGTAATTTTTCACCCATTCGAGCTCTTTACCGTAAGAGGGGCTTCGGAGGGTTTCAATGCTTTTGGTAATGAACATCGTCTTGAATTTATCGACAGTTAGGTTTAGCCTACATTGAGCAAACTATTTCTCGAACTGACGTAAAACATTTGGTAACCGAGACATGACGTGAGCCAGTTTGTGAGCACAAGTGGACGCGTCGTCAGCAAACAAACTAAGTTAGGAAGTCGTGGATGAAGAAAGTTGAACAATGCAAGGCCTTGGGAAACAACAGCATTAACGTCGCAACGGTTAGACGTAAAGCAACCAACCTTGGCACGAAATATCTTGTTCGACAGAAAGGAAATAATCAAAGCAACCAGATCGTCAGGAAAACCACAAGTAGCCTAATCATCTTATATACGAAGTGCGACCAGAAAGTTCTGGGGCTGATTGTGCATCTCGCTAATAAATGACAACACAAGTCCAGTAAATTATAGCCCTAATCATGTTTTCTTAATTGAAAAGGTTATGACTCCCGTTTAAACGCGATCTCGCAGTTATTTTGACCACCAGATGGCAAAACATCGAAGTTTGCTCTGAATAATGAGGTATATGATTTGTTAGGAACAACTTGACCACCCGCCTTACAGTCCGGACCTTGCGTCCAGCGGCTACCACTTGTGCCGGGATTTAAAAGAGTTCATCGGCAGCCTGCATTTCAGCGACGATGAACAAGTGAAAACTGTGTGGTTTTCTTCACCGGCAGCAGCTTCTATGAAGTGATCATGCGGAAGTACATTGAGCGCTATGACAAATGCTTAAATAAATTTGGAAACTATGTGGAAAATTACTTTAAAATACATAGAACCTGGTAAAGAAAAAATTTTGAAAATATATATAGTAGTTTTGTTTTTATTACAAATCGGACCTTACTTTCCGAATAACCCTCGTACAATAGAATACAACATATAAAGCATAAAGATTTTTCTATCGAAAAATGGAAGGAAAAATTCTGCGACCTGGGATCGAACCAGGAACCTCGGCTGTCATGGCCGACACCTCTACCAGTTGGGCTATCGCATACACCTGGCCAGCCCTGCTGACTCAAGGTGTCTTAAAGACAACACTGTTTCTCGGTCTGTGAGCCAGGTGCCCGCCTCCCATTGGGCTTTCAACCTTGACAACAGTGTTGTCTTTAAGACACCTTGAGTCAGCAGGGCTGGCCAGGTGTATACGATAGCCCAACTGGTAGAGGTGTCGGCCATGACAGCCGAGGTTCCTGGTTCGATCCCAGATCGCAGAATTTTTCCTTCCATTTTTCGATAGAAAAATCTTTACCTGATGCTTGGTAGGCTTATCTCCAGTTATAATATCATTTATTATTTCATATAAAGCATAAGTTATCGATCTTTATTTAAAAGCATAATGTCACAAGAGGTTATGAATAAGAGCGCGCGCGATCGTAGTTTACCGCAGCACGAAGCGTCTGCTTCCAGCTCTAGGACCAAGGCTCCATCTATTGTCAACAGCGTTATTAACAATAATATTAATATCTCAAATAAGCGCAAAGCACGTCACGTGGCAATATATGGCGGAGCAAAAAGCCTGTGTCCGGAAGCCAGAGCGAATTGCGCAATGATGCGAAATTCGAGAGATGGGAGAGGCATAGGAAAAAGTCAGGGAGAGAGCATGAGCCAGCCACCCGAGAGAGTTCGGAACGGAGACCTCCTCAAGGAGAAAGCAGTACATGGAACTTTAGTGAAAGTGACTTTGTTTTTGAACTAGAGGCCATAATGATATGGAGTGCTGCTAATTCCTTCGAAGAACGCAGCTCGGACTCTTTGACCACTCACGCACCCGCAAATACGAAAGTGACAAGTGAACCGTCGCCAAACGTGGTCTTTAACGAATTTCTGGCTGTCTCTTTGAACTCTTTAGGACCCAGCGAGACGAAAGACCGGCCGGCGCGAGCAGGAGTTCACGCACTCGATTTGATAGACAACGTAGCACTGAAGGTAGTCGTCGCCGACGCGGAATCCCACGCTCAGTCGTCAAGCGAGGATACGACGACGCTGGCTCCATTAATGTCAATTGTATGCTCTCTTAAAAAGTCTGACGGCCGCATCAACTGTCCCTGTTACTAAACACTTAGCATCGCTACAAACTGGGGAAGTCAGTCCCTTACAGTTGTGTCAGGCAATCAAGACCCTCGAGTCAATCGCCAGGAATATTTGAATCATAATTTGCTATTAAGTACATTTCCTTTCTCGCGCCTTAAGCGCTTTCCATCTGCCATTTATCGCGAGCGAACTTAGTTTCGCTCAGGTGTTCAGACTCGTTCTTTTAAGAGTACTTTCTGTTTGTGAACCTGTACCTCAGTCGTACAGGGCTATTCTTTTGTATCGCCCAAAAGGGCATTTTAATTGTACACGGGCAGTTAGCCCGTCATGCGCAGTTCCTCGTGTTAAAGGATACGCATGATATCCCTCAGGGATTCTATCAAATTGATACTGTTTCATGTAATGTTGGAACTTTTATTTTATTTACTTAATAAATATATAATAATATGACTACATTGCTGTCTTTAATCTGGGATTATAAGCTATTTCCACTGCACTACAAAATATCCGTGACACATAACTAGTTATAAATTTTAAGTTTTTTATCTTAAATAAATGATTCAAAATGATTCGTAAAAAATTGATAAATGAAGCATAAATTGCTCGAAGTGCCATCTACTTCCGGTACGCGCCGATAGCTTTGGAACAGTTACGGGTGTAACCATGGCCCTAATATTCATAAATCAGATTTTCAAAGGATTTTGTCTCATGTGCATTGGGGACTGAGAAAATGCTGAGACGTGACCACATGTGTGAGGTCGTCTGAGCTTTTATCATTTACATTAAATTTGAGAACGAGCAAATTCGAGCAATGAGCATTCTGAAGAAGGACGTTCGGCGAAAACGACCAGATATGTGACGTGAAGAAAACTGGATGCTCTCATCGAGCTCTCTTCACTCGTGAGTTTCTTTGGGAAAACGACATGATTTCGCTTCCACATCCATCCTACTCGCCAGATTTAGATCCTGCAGACGTTGCCCTCTTTCCGAAAATGATAATCCAGTTGAAAGGTCGCCGTTTTGATATGATCCATTGCGAATCGCAGAAGGTGCTTGACTCATTTCAACAAAAAGACTTCCAGAACACGTTCCTGAACTGGAAGAAACGCTGGACTCATTGTATGGCTTCGCAAAGGAACTATTTTGAACGGGACACGGTGTAAATGTAGTACTTTCTCTTTAAATGAACCAGTCACGGAACTTTTTGATCACACCTCCTACTAGGCCATTATGCCAAACTTGATCAAAAGCTTTGCGGACATCGAAAAAGATAAGACCACCGTACTTACAGTTAGAGCAGTTAAAATGAGCGTTTAGATCAGCAACAAGCCTTTTCCAACATTTTCGTTGACCAAATGCATCCCTACATAGCCACTGTCCTCATACAGTACTATGGAATATTTCAGCATGACAACGTTCCATGCCAGAAGGGGCAAATGGTTAGTGATTAGAACAACGTATGGCAAACTTTGCAGCAGACAATAGGCCATCAAGTCACCCTATCTCACTTAATCGCCTAATCGAATATTTTTGGAACGAACAGCCCAACTTATACAATTATAAGCAGCTATTACTATGCAATATTCGACTGCCATATAGGCGTCATGTTTCAGGCAACTTTTGGAATCAAAACCCATAAGAATACAGGCAATATTACGTTACAAACCTAATAAATCTGTCGCTGATTGTATGAAATAAATTCTAATGATTGGTGAATGAGAACATTTTAAGGTCGAACAATACAATCTTTTTAATACTGAATGATATAGAGTGATCTTCATTAAACAGATTATCAAATTATCAAATTAAATGAAAAATAACTTCAATCTTTAAATAAATAACATTTTATGCATTAAATATTTAAAACAAATAAATAAAGCATAACAATTTATGCACTAAATATTTATAACTAATAACAATTAATGTTACCATTGCATTTCTCATTTTCTGCTTTAAATCCAGCTTTACATTCGCATTTATAAGATCCAATTAAGTTCACACAGTATTGGTTTTCACCGCATTTGTAAGTTTTTTTATCACATTCATTAATATCTGGAACAGAAAAATGATTTAAAATATTAAATTAAAAAGTAAAATAAATATTGTATGAATATATGGGAAATTAAAGAATGTTTATTTTTATACCGGGTGAATAAAAAGTACCAGAACACGTCTTGTCTCGAAAAAGTACACGTCTTGTCAAAAAAAGAAATACCCTGGTCTAATATTTTTTGAAAGCTATTTAATGGTGCAAAAATTAATCCCCTGCACTCCTCGTAGGGGGTAAGGTAGGGAGCAACTTTGAAATTTCAAATGGGAACCCTCAGTTTTTTTGCAGACTCTATTCTACGGAAAAGATTACATTAATTTTATCCAAAAGTTTTTCAATGCTTCGGACTGCAGATTCGAGACTAAGTCACTTTTTTTTTTACTCTGTTTTATTTCATTTCATTTCATTTCATTTTATTTTATTCTTTCTTCTTGCAAAATCCATTTATTCTTGTAGTGTGACGTTATCACGTGTTGTTAAAAAAACATTTTGGGAGAGACTTAGTCATTGGAATAATTGCATATGTGGTTCAATTTATCAAGGGGAAAATGAAAGTATAGGAATTTTTATAATGAGAATTTATAGCGTTGATAGAATTGTTAATTCTAAAATTGGATATAAATCGAGGATATACAATTGTGAAACAGCAGGAGGGGAGGTGCTATGACAGGATGAGACTGTTCTTTTGGGTTGTATTTAATTACAGTTGAAGTTAGTCTTTGAATTCTTAGGTGAATTGAATTATGGAATTTTTCGAAGGGTAGTTATGTTATGGATTTTAATGAAGAGTAAGGAATGACAGTGAATTCTTTGTTTGTTTTCATTGGATTTTAATAAAACGAGAGAGGGAAGGGAGACCGGAAATGCTCTCAGTATTTAAGAGAAACGAACAAAAGAATCTCATGAGTCTTCCAAGGGAGGGAGGCCGAGCGCTACTTGAGGGGGGAAGTACCCGCTCTTGACATTTGGATGGGGGGGGGGGAGGAGCTAGTTGAGAAACTCACGGCTGCTGTGAAGCTATCATGGCCAGTCAAATAGGTCTGTTAGTTTCTCTTTCCAAATTAAGGTGTTTGCAGGCTCATCGTTTGTGTCGAATTTGGAGTAGATAGTTTATTGAGGGGGGGGGGGGGTGTCAGGTGTCACTGTTGACCTGGCCAACCTAGGCCAGGTAGAGCACGGCACTCGGAGCACCCCACTCAACTCACTACGGAGAAATAAGCAACATCTACATACAGTGGAGTCATCATTGGAGATCGGAACCTCAACATTCTTCGGGACATCGTGAATCAAGAGAAAAAGCTACTGCAAGGGATTAGCTTGGTCAAGTGCCTATCATTGTGGAAAGAAGACAACGGCGCATTTTGAATCTTCTGTCGATCTTAGTGGGACAGTCTGAGCCATCTAGTGGACTCACTTACTAATTGATTCGGATCATTTTAAAATGTGTTTCGTGCTTCATGGTGATGTGTAATTTGTGAAATATAATGGCCTGTTGATATCAAAAGTTTTAAGTGCCCAAAAGCGTAATACGTGTGACTACAGATTTGCGGACGTTTTGATACTACATAATTGCAAGTAAAGTGGAACGCATTGATTAATTAGTGATTAATATAGATTCATAAGTAATCATGATATGTGTGTGATTAAAGACAATTTAAGTGAAGTGGTTTAAAGTGAGCCTTTACAGATTAGTCATTCTCAGTAGTTGAAAGAGCCAGAGCTAGTGTTGATATATTTTCGCATTCATTGAATATAGCATGTTATTGTAGATTTGAGTAATTGGGGATTTTAGGACTGACTTCCTTCTTTTCATGTTAAGATCTGTCCTTTCTTTCCGTAGGTTAAGTTCTGAATTTTATTTGTATCTCTTTGGTATTTATTTATCTTTGAATAAGAATATATTTACTTGATTCTCAAATTCGCCTAACTTATTTGAATAGATAAGGCACAACCTGCCCTCTTTTTTTAAAGAACCCAACCTCTGTTGATGATTGTTATTGTGGTTAGTGGGGTCAAAAGGTTACATTGGCACCTGACGCGTAAGGTAGTGCAATCATCGACATTGGTTACAGTAGTCAATTATTCGTCCTGCTAAGAAAATTAGATTCCACCTGCAAGACCAAAAACAAAATCTTGAAGAAATGGCCCTACCCTCTGCCTAGGAATTTTAATTAAATGAAGAAAACTGAAAAGGTTTCCCTATCTCTTACTCTTACGTCATTCCAGGTGGGGTGGGCAACGAATCGTTACCGTTACCGATTCTCGCTTGATTCGAGGAGAGAAAGAACGTGTTTGATCAGATAGATTATTTGATCGGACTTGAAGACCGGAAGTATAGAGGAGCTCCCCAATAGGTCGTCGCTTTCGTAAGAGCGTCCGATTCGGTCCGCAGAACTTGTTAGGAACACTACCTCCCAGCGACGCTTTGTAACTTAGTAGCCTCCGATGATGATGTAACATCGAAATGGGTTAGGCAATAAATGCTATTGTTTCCGTGTCACTTTTTGATCTTTTTTCTTATTGTTTACTTTTTATCTTTGTTGTTATATTAGCGAGTTTTCGGTAGCGATTTTTCCGTTATAATTATGAGTTTTCCGGTACGTTATATATATCGTAAAATTATAACGGAAAACTACTTTGCGGAGGGCTGTCCGTTTCACTTTATAACTTACAGCTTGGCTTACAGCTAGCAGGCTCTAGCGCCTAGTGCGCATGACCGGTCTCCAATCATGTGCACTAGGCGGGAAGGGAAGAATTCTTCTGATCGCGCAGTGTGCATGCGTCAAGTATAAGAACTAATTTTTGATTGGCTGACTTATGCCAAAACCATAAGTCTAATTCAGAGTTTTTCCTTAGAATTAGAGTTTTCCGATATGACTTATAGTCATAATTCGAAATTTTATAACGGAAAATTCGCTGCCGCAAAGTCTCTATTAACTACTACTACGTTTATGATTAAATAGACAATCCTCATTTTCATCCCTCCCTAAATTTTCTCGATCTCGAAACATATAGTGTGATATCTGTGATTTTTATTATTAGATAAAAATTATCATTAAACTTTCCCTCATAAGAAATGTATTTAGGTAATTTTTTTATATTGGGCTTCATCTTTTTATATCGATTATATCATTTGTCGCCAATTAATCAATCCTCTTCAAGGATCTTCAGGTATCTTGTACTTGTATCACACTTCAACTTTTATGTATGCTTGATTGGACCGATAGCCACAGTGTCCAGCTGGTTCTGGATGTAACCATATAAAGTAGAACCATTGTGATTAATACATCTGGAATTCCAGTGAGGGTGTTTCGCGTTTATATCGCCTGCCAAAACAACAGGAAAATTACCAGAGAGCAACTCGTCGAGATCACAGGGGTCAATGGCATGCCCCGGAGAGTTATACAGCGCAACAAACTTAACCCAGCCAATCGTGAGGTCATTGATGAGAATAGAGGCCGCCTCCGTGCCTAAATAGTTCCGAGTAATGACTTCAACATCCTCAATACCCTCTTTGACTATAACAGCTGCTCCACCAGAAACACCATGAGCAGGATTCTTTGGGAGTCTATCTTTACGATAGACCATGTATCCAGGCAGCTTGAATGGCCGTTCCGACTTGAGGTGCGTTTCACAGACAAAGGCAATATCAATTTTGTTTCTCGATAGGAAGTCGAAGAACTCCTCTCGCCTACTTCAAATGCCTCTGGCATTCCAGATGGTACACCTAAGTCTTCCTTGATTGACTACTTCGAAGCTACTGTTAGCCATGATTATACTTTAGAGAACGATTTGCGGAATAGATTTTCTGATTTCCTCATATAATTTAAGCATCGCACCTATTTTCGTATTCATAGCTTGCAAATCAGACGGGTTGAAATTTTTGTCAACAGTTTTTGAAACCACCGAAGCGTAGGATCTCCCTTCAATAGTCTTAGCACCACGCACTCTGCTCACTGTTTTGGGATATTTAGGACATCCAGAGAAACTTGACGTATGCTGTCCTTCACAGCGAATACATTTAGGTGGATCCTGTCCCTGGACTGATGGTCTCCTGCACACTTATTGCAACGGGGCAGCTCAGTACAACCCATGGAAACGTGTCCAAATCTGAGGCAATTGTAACATTGAAGAGGCTTCTTATTGCCCCTAAACAGCTCAACGAGCACCGCCAGTTGACCAATCCGAGTGACTTCTTTAAATGTCCTATTATGCTCAGTGTTTTGAAATAGTGCCAAGATCAGCGGCATATCAACAGCGCCATTTGCCGTTTTTAGTCTTATTATTTTCTCTGGAAAGTAATTTGTCCTCTTGAGATCGTCAAGGAAATCGTCCAAGTTATAGATTGTATCAACATTCCTTATAACATATTTTAACAGTTTTTCAGACTCAGCTGGTGATGTTGTATTTTCAGGATACTATCACTCTTGATTCCTGACACTAACTTTTTATGGATGTCTTCATTTTGACACTTAATTTTAATGGTGTCGGTCCTTCCTGTATGGGCTGTGATGCTTTCTAAGGGCACATGATTCTTGATTTCTTCAAGTGTATCCCTAATTGGTTTACCGTGAGTACGGATTATAATCGGAGGGATATACAGGTTTTCTTCTCTATGACTAGGTTGAACAGGTCTCTTGACTTTTTCGCGGAAGGCAACAGCAGCTAAGTCACTGATGGCCGCTTCACTAGCTATATTGTCAATACGCATGCCTTTCTTAGATTTCTTGCTTGAGACAGGTATCCAGTTATTAACTTCCGTATTTAGATCCTCATTTAATTTACGCTTACTCCCAACTTTATCTATTGAGAGGGACTCTGCATAGTTAGGTAAGGGTCCATCATGACCACTGACCGCGTTCCCGCTCACGTCATATCACGGTTACAAAAGGCCTTACATCTGTGCGAGAAATGGTTTGCTAAGTGGAGACTCGACCTAAACGTTGACAAGTGCAAGGCGATGTTCATTACGAAGAAGCTTCGGAAACCCTGAGCCCTCTCTTCCTTTCTGGTAAAGAGCTCGAATGGATAAAGCATTACAAATACCTCGGAGTGGTAATAGATGCTAAGCTAAATCGGGGCGACCATGCCTCCTACGCCATCAACAAGGCAACGAAGGCAAAGTTCAGTCTGGTAGCTCTTCTGGGGCGAAAGAGCGTGCTTGGATTGGACTGCAAACTATTGCCTGTACAGGGCGGTTATCCGAACCATCTTGCTGTATGGTATGCCTGCCTGGGCTACAATATGTAAGTCCAGATGGAAGGACCTCCAAACCTTCCAAAACGTTACCTTGAGGACCTTTGCCCAACTCGACAGGAGAGTTGCAACAAATACTTCTATTGTCGACGATTTTGAGATACCTCCCATTGGTAGCTATGTACAGGAGTCACTGAAGAAGTTGCTTCCGAAGATTAAGGACTATCCCAATCCTCTGGTTGCAGACATTCTGGAGCATCCACTCACGTTTAGGAGTTTCCTCAGGCATCGCAGGCCTGGACACGTCCTGGACATCAATTTCGACGACATCCAAAAGGCCATCTTTCCCGAATACTGGATCTCATAGCTCCTCGTGCCCCTCGTCAATCAACAATCAACTTATTCGTCCTTATAGGAAAGGACGCAATCTTATCCACTGGATGACTTAACTAGGTTTCATCTGGCTTCTTGCCTAGTTCAGTGTACTTCCCCTGGTTACTTCCTGGATGAGTATGGCAGTGAAAGCGTTGCTTTCGGACCGCTCGTTTCGTTTTCCCTGCACTGTTCGACTGTCGATTGTCTTGCTGTATATCCTTGACAAAGCCGGGAATAAATGGCGAAACTAGTTAGAACTCCTAATGTCCCTCTGTTTTACAGTAAGGCCACCACCTGTTTAATAATTTGTAATGCTGAAATACTACATTTGAACAGGTCTTCCACTATGACTTCAAATTATTTCTTAAATATTTCTTAAATTTACTATCACGTAGGCCGTGAGTCGTATAGCTGCTTAGTCGCAATAAATTGTGGCACATGGAAACTAGGCTTTAAGGTCCAATTTTACAATGTCAAATTTCGAATAAATTTTAATAATGACTTAATTCAGAGTTCTCTCATTTTGGTGGATATAGACAAATTTTTAATAATTTTGCGAAAATAAAAAGCTCAATATCTTCCAAACGGTTCATTAATTTATATCTAAAAAATATTCATCAATAGTTTTAGAGGAGTAAGCTGCACAAAATTAGGTCACATACGAACGGGCTTAATACGTACAGAAGGGATTTTTTTTCGCGAGATTTCAACACATCTTATCGTTTTATGAGTTTCTAAGTCGTGTTCAGTGAAAAAATTATTTGTATTGGACTGGAAGAAGACATTGGCCACTAACTAAAAATAATAAAAATAAATATTATCATTTTTGGACGGCCAAAAATAAATTTTATATGACTGAAATCTTAAAGGGCCGCTGTTTGATCTCAAGCAAATAAATCCCTTCAAATGAGTAAGAAAGAATTAAATGAAATATTGTGGGCTCTAATCGTGATATACAATTTGTCATCCTTTTAATATAAAATCTTAATTTTAAAGAATTTGCAATATGCCGTTTCGATTATAATATCGAACATAAAATTACCTTGACAGACTCCGTCTTTAAATTCACTTATAGATGTATTACACACACACTCATAGCTACCAACTGAGTCTCTGCATACTTCGAGGATACCACATTGATGTTGTCCTGTTATACATTCGTCAATATCTAAAATGTAACAAAGTATCCAATGAAAATTCCATACATTTTTTTTTACTTTTGAAATTCCTATGATCTAACTAGGTTACACTTAATAATTTTTCAATTGAAAAATGGAAGGAAAAGTTCTGCGACCTGGATTCGAACCAGGAACTTCGACTATCATGGTCGACGCCTCTACCAATTGAGCTATCGCAAACATGCTGTCACAAGGTGTCTTAAAGACAATCAAGTTGTCACGGTTGAAAGCCCACTGGGAGGCGGTCACCTGGCTCACAGATCGAGAACTTCTCCTATCCAAACCACCAGAAAGTTGATGAACTCACAAGTAAATAATAATAATTATAAATGGAGATAATCTCCAAACACAGGCAATAATTTTTCGACTGAAAAATGGAAGGAATGTTTGGAGATAATCTCCAGTTTAAAATTATTATTATTTACTAGGTTACACTTAGCTTATTCCGCATACATATATTAGCAAATTAAAATAAGGAAAAATAAATTTTATAATATATGTTATGAATGGCTTTTTGAAACGCGTTAAGTATTTTAATTGATATCGCACAAAGGATTTGAAAAACTTAATAAGATTTGGATTTAATAGATCTTCTCACGTTATATCATTTCCATTCATTCCGTTTTGCATCAAATTCCGAAAATAAACTTCAAAAGAGTTCACTACCGGGAAATCAATGAGGAAATAGTGTTATCAGTTCCACAACAGCCGCATTTCTCAATTGTATGAATATTTCCCTGAGAAAAGCTGAATTATATCTTTTTCCCGAGTTTAACCGTAATTGGGAAGAAATTTCCCGTTTTCCAGGAGCATGGCTACCCCCCTCCCCCCAACTAGCAATTGCCATATGCTAGGTAAGTACCAATGAAAATTATATTGAGATGATTAAATACCCCAGTTTTATATTTTCGTTTGAATTTTGGTTTCATAACCGATTTACAGCCAAATTTCAATTCCAATTCCATTTTTATTTTCTATCTTGGAGGGCTATGTGTTTCTATTTGGATGACGTCGATTGGTATTATGCAGGTAAGTATTACAGATTCCTCATGACCAATTGTATACTACACTTGTAAACCCTATATATGAAACTGGTATTAACCAAGATATGCCTAATGTGCATTTTTTTTATTTTAAACTTATTTATTTTTCACAGTTAATTAAGTGTAACAATTTAAAATATGTTAGGTCACTTTTATACATTTATAAGGTTTACTTTCCGTTGTGCTAGAATACAGAAATATTTTGATGTCTCAAACTCAACTACCTTATCACCTTTATTTTGACAATTTTTTCAAGTCTTTGGCTCTTCTGGAAGAATTAGGACAAAGGGGCCAGAAAGAACAGGAACAATCACAGATAACAGAACATGCAAATGTCTTTTAATTGATTCAAAAAAGATGAAGAAGTTAAATAGAGGACACTATGATTTCCAATTATCTGAAGTAAAAAACATAATTGTATGCAGATGGCATACAAAAATGTGGTAACTTCGGCTTTAAATGCTTGTCCAATTGAACCAATCCACAATGTGAAGAGGTACTCACAGAAAGAATAAAAAGTTCATAACAATCGAACAGCCACATATTGTTCATCAGTACAATAAATGCATGGGAAGTTTTGACAGGTGTGACCAAAACATCAGTCTTTACAGGATCGCAATCCGTGGTAAAAAGTGGTATTTTTCACTAACAGCACACATTACAAATGTAGCAGAACTAAATGTATGGCAACTGCACATTTGTTGAAAGGGGAAATTAAACTACCCTACGTAGAATTTCATAGGAAAATTGTAATGGATATTTTGACAAACAAAAAAAAAAGAAACAGGAAGACGCCCTAAAAATGACAATTGATATTAGGTTTGAAAACCTTCACCACCTGGTGATTCCTGAAGAGAAGCAAACAAAGTGTCGGGTGTGCCATGAAAAATGTTTGACCCGATGCAAAAATTGCGATGTAGGAATCCATGTATACATCTTTTGAAAGTTACCACCTAAAGTAACATAAAATTGGTTAATTTTAAATTATATTCATTTACATACAAGATATTTTGTAGCTGTAGTTAAGTAAGTCTTTTATATAAAAAATTATCCAAAACTACACTCAAAATCCATCGTCTTCTTTGGTTAATATCAAAAAAATGGTAAGCAGGAGTACCACACGTTGGGTCGTGAAGGAATGTGGAGGGGGTGATTTCTCAAAAGATCAAAGAGATGCCGACACTTTTTCTTTTGTTCTCAACCTGCTCTGGGATGCGCTCAGGTCCCCTGAGATCCTGGCCCTCGTTTTGTATCCTGGGGCTATTTGGGTACGTGTGTCTCTGCTTTTCTATGGCATTACCTTTTTTGGTCTTACTTAGGCCCTCTTGTGTGTTTTTTTGGGTGTGATCTTTGTTTTGGATGATGTTCCTTGTTTTGGGTGTTGTCTTTTTGGGTGTGGTCCTGTTTTGCGTGTTGCCTTTGAGGTGGTCCTCTTTTGGGCGTGGTCCTGTTTTTGGATGTGGGTTCTTTTTTGAGTGTGCTCCTTTTTTGGGTGTAGATCCTTTTGAGTGTTTCACCTTTTTTTTGGGTGTGGTCATTTTTGGTCTTTTGGGTGTGGTTTTATTTACCTTTGATTTGGTGGTTCCTATTTGATTACTTTTTGATCAGGTTTCCAATTGTGGGTGGGGTCACACCAGAGACAAATGAAAGAAAGTGACTGACAGTGACCTCTCCTCTACTGATGCCTTCTCGCCGCCATATTGGGACTGGCAAGAAACAGCTGATCGCCCGAGACAATGCATGTGAATCAATCAGCTGGTTTGGTTTGTTTGTTATTAACGTCCTTTTTAACTGCTATGGTCATTTCAAATTCTGCCTCGAAGGGTTCTTTAACATGCAGCTGGCAAACGACTACACGGGACCAACAGCTTTACTTCCCTTAAGGGTGGTTTACATAGACGCATGAACGCATGCGATGCTGCGATTCTGCGCTGTTCGATTAAACGCTGTGCGTCGGTGCGATGAAACGCTGCGTCTGCAAAATGGAGGCTCCAGTTTACATGCACCACGTGCGTTTGCTCCGATTCTCATTGCGCAAGTGCTCATGGGTTGAAAAGTTCTCGAAGCAACATGGCGTCTTGTTTAGCGAAGCATCAGCGACGATGTTTCTTCGTGCCTTTTTTAATGACGTTTTTAGCCATCTAGAAAAAATATATCACTAGACTGTTCATATGTATTGATATAAAGCTCCTTGATGTGATTGAACTGACAATCTCTAAAGAAATTCATATATACTGTATATAGCATGTCGGTGCTTCCACTGGATCAACAGGGGAGGGGGTGCAATTTCTGCAAAGAGCACAGCAAATAAAGTAAAGTTCTCGATGTCTGTTGTTTAATACATGATTCCCTTCTTTATTTTCATGGCTCCTTACAGAAATCAAGAATATATCAATCTGTTTCTTATAAAATAACCATTATTTTCGCAAATATATAAAATTAAAATGAATTAGAAAAATAAATGAGTGTGATAACATGGTTACTTCAAAACAATAAATTACAGTTTTTCGTGAATTTCGTACATTTCTGAATAGATTTAATACAATTTTAAATGAATTTAATACACTTTCAAATGAATTTAATACACTTTCAAATGAATTTAATATGCTCTCAAATAGATTTAATACAATTTTAAATAAATATAACATGTTTTATTTCAGTGTAAATGGAGTTTAATTACCAAAATTAAGTAAGAAAAAACATTTTTATTGAAATCTTGTTTTAGTAAATTCACAGATAGTTTATTTTTTATTATTTTAATTAAATTACAGAAAACAAAATTGTAACATAAACAAATGTATAAAGAGTAACAGTTAACCATTGTATAATTAAACTAAAATAAATATAGTATTAATAAAAAAAATCATGCTTCCGTATTTCTGTACTGATGGGGTATTTCACCGGTAATTCATTTAAAATGGTATTAAATTCTTTTAAAAGAGTATTAAATCTATTATGTATTAACTCGTGGTTCCTGGTACGAATCCGGGTCGCAGAATTTTCCTACCATTTTTTTCAAATATTATTACACTGTTTGAATTTTATTAATAAAATTGTATTAAATTTATTTAGAAATGCATGAAATTCTTGTAAAACTGTATGAAACCAATTTGTAAAAACTTTAAAAATTCTTCGAAAAACGGGAAAAATATTAAAAAAAAAATTAATTTAATTTTATATGCATCCAAACGCAATATACAAAATATAAGTTACAAACCAAAATTCCTTAAATACAGTAAAAAATTACATAAAGCTTACTATGTACAAAAACATTTTTTTGTATATTAGGAATTTGGTTTATAATTTATTTGTGTGTGTTTTGGATTGGAATTAAAATTAAAATCAAATTAATGAAATGTAATAATGTTTCCCCAACGATATTAAATTTAAATTTTCCAAACAATTAAAAAAGTGGGAAAATAAGACAATCGATCCCTTATTTCCAAAACGATGGAATAACCAGAAACAAATAAGAAATTTATGATTAATAAGAAAGAGATGCTTCAAAAACGAAAATAAAGTATTTGAAACAGAAGATAAAATTTAAAAATATACCGAAAATTCTATTGCCCTTCATCAAAATCATGAAAATAAAAAATAAAAACAAAAAGGCAAATAAAGATAAAATAAATGAACAATAAGAAAAAAAATTGAATGATACAAATAATGATTGGCTGTTCATTATAATGAGAAAATGTTTTATTGTTTCTAATTCATTTTATAAGAAATAGATTAATACGAGGTTCTTATAGCTAGATACCATCGAAACAAGTTAGATATATATATATATGTATACTCGTTGAAGTACATTTGTTTGGAAAGGGGGCCTGAATCGCAGCAACGCAGCGGTAAAAAGTTTGATGGGCTCGAACTTCATGCGACGTGCGATTCGACGCAGTATCGCAGTATCGCATGCGTTCATGCGTGCATGTAAATCAGCCTGATGCACCATGGGATATGCGATTCGACGCAGAATCGCAGAATCGCATGCGTTCGTGCGTCTATGTAAACCACCCTTTACGAAGGATTTCCCCCTTGAAAAAAATCTTCGTCGTCCTCGGCCGGAATTAAACCCGCGTCCTCGGGCATCAGGGCGATCACGCAACCACTGAGCTACCGACGCTGATGTGAATCAATCGCAAACAATTATTTTTTCTAATATCTACCTAAGATATCTGGATGAATTTATTGGGGGACCACCAGAAAAACTTGCTCTTTTAAAAGAAAAAAAATAATCATCCAATTCCGTCTATCTGATAAAAAGTTATTTGGTGATAAATAAGTTAATTCTTAAACATAAATTTAAAAAAAATAGTTTAAATGGAAAAGGAGGGCGAGATTATACAATTAACTAGAAAAATTCTCCTTGATAAATTATAATTTGAAAGTAAATAAAATAAAATATACAGTTCACCAATTATAATCCAAATTATTGTTGATTTGTATGAAATGTATAAATTATAATCTCTTCTAATAACTAACTGGACCACATTCTCATACATATTGATCAAATCGTCTTTTTTAAAAAGATTCAATACTTCAGTTCACAAGTAATTATAGTATTAGTTAATTGCTTATAACAGTATGTGGATTAATAAATTGATTATTTTATTGAACTGAGAATTATTTCTTCCTTTTCTTTTAATTTAAAATTCTAAATTCTAAAATATTTGTCTTTTAAAAATTCGTTAGGCATTGAATCAGCTATTTGAAGTCATTAAAAGTATACGTTATCGTTAGTTAATGCAATACACTTTTTTTTAAAAAAAATCAGAAAACGGGTTATGCTTACTAATACTTCCAGATATCTACAAAAACAGCTGAAATTACATTAGGAATATACACCGCCTTAGGTTTTTGCCAATAGCAACATGGCGAATGCTGCACTGCCGGTGGCACCAGTAGCGCTCAGCGAAATGAGTAAGGCACTGCCAGTCTTTTTCTTTCGTTTGTCTATGGGTCACACAGCTGGCTGATGATCTTTTCTTGATTAATCACGTGATGGCAGCTGTGTTCAAGTGGCCTAAGGCTGAAAATAAAATTAATTTCATAATTCTTAGCTGTACCCCTGGTGCTGCTGCTCACAGCAAAACTCACTTATGTGATTTTGTATCACAATACATACACCTCCGGCTCGAGCTAATAAACCACGGAGAGGTATGGTTTCCGTACTGGCACCTCAATTTGATTGCCTAATTACTAATTAACTGTTTTTCATGCAACCAAATGTTTTCCAAGCCCTTTACAATTTCTTCTAAATAAAACTACTTCTGTTTCAAGGTGTATTGTTTGTTTTTTAAGCTTCTGATAATGAGTGCATTGTTTCAACTGACTACTGACAACTTGGACCCGAAGTTTTACGGCCGTATTCACCACCTCGGATTAATCTGAGAGTTAAGGTTAGAATTAAGGCGAGAGATGGTATTTTAGCGTTTCTCTATTGGATAACGAGAGTCACGTGCTAAGGTTTAACTCTAGGTTGCCCAACTCGCACTTTAATCCTAGGTGGTGAATACGGCCGTTAGAGGGTTGACAATTGACATCGCAAACTTTTATAAATACAGTTTTCTCGCTAAGAATGTTTAATTCTCTTCTACTCTGTGATTTTTTTACGTTCTGGTTACTCAGTTTGATGTTTGTTTTAAATAATTTTGTCTCTCAAGGTTTACTGTTTTTTGAGTGCAAGCGTAGTTCGAGTAGTAGTTAAATTTGGTTAAAAATTCACTTCTTCTATACGAGATTTAAGTTAAATTTGGTTAAAAATTCACTTCGTCTTTTCACTGTTACTTGACTGTGTACCCTACACAGACCAGTGGATTGAGCATCAGGCTTTCATTCACTGCTTGAGTGGAGGTCTGAACTCGTTTCTGTGTGACTCTAGTGCCCTCATTTTTCGTTCAATCTCCGTTTTTAACCCGTTGTACACAGTGTTAAGTTCAATCCTCGTTTTCCTTTTTCTTTTACCTGCGTTTTTTTTACTGCTCTTGATGTCATCAAATGTTGCTTGCTACTTATGTTTCCAGCCTGACCTGTGATGTACAGGTATTTTTCCTGTCTTTTGAAAGCAATGCAGTTTTTGAACCGCGTTTTTTCTGTACTCGCAGAAAAATCCCGTCACCGTTTTCCACTCTATGACATTTTCCAGCTTAAATCTTTGTGCTGCGTGCAGTTTTTTTTCACCGCGTAATTTTGCAAGAATTTTGCACAGTTTCTTTCGGGAATGCAAGTTTTGTTTCACAAATTATTCCTCACGTGCAACATTTTAAACTGAATTTTTTTGGGTTTTCAATGAAAATACGATGTTAAAGGCAAATGTCAATCGTTATTTTCACATCACAAGTTTTTTATTTCACCTTGTCGGTTACATTGTTTGCATACACTGATGTGTCGTTCTTACAATAACTTATTTTCACAAGTTCATCATTACTACAATTTGTATAACGTATTAGTATAAATAATATTAATAATCACAGTGCTGTATAACAGACGTGAGTGGTTGTCCGTTTCCGTGTTTCAATTTCTGGGTTTGCCGTTCCAATGCATTTTGTAAAATTTTGAATTTACCTTCTCAAATACAACGAATTCTTTCAAGTTCACTTCACGTAGCTTGATTGGATAAATGTTTACAGACAACATTGTTTAAGGACTGTTGCTTACGTATTCGTGCTCAACAGCGTTGATTGATGGTGTTTTTTTTTCAATCATTTGAGTTTGAATTTGGTTGACTGTGTTCTATCAGAGTTTTTCATTCTTTTACACCTGATCTGCTGAGGTCTTTAAACAAATTTAATGTGCTTCAATGTTGTTAATATATACGTGATGAGAATATTGCTGTGCAATAGTTGCATGAACAAATTGAACACCTAAACTCCACAATCACAACGCTTACACGGGTAGTTTTAAGGATTTCATTTTCCGCATATCGTGAGGTTTTATCT
This sequence comes from Rhysida immarginata, assembly GCA_023313115.1. Taxonomy (NCBI): domain Eukaryota; kingdom Metazoa; phylum Arthropoda; class Chilopoda; order Scolopendromorpha; family Scolopendridae; genus Rhysida; species Rhysida immarginata. The sequence continues at coordinate 258,033 of JAHWFO010053610.1, read as the reverse complement.
CTGCCAAAAGTACAGGGTGATTCAGTCAATTTCTGACCACTTCAGTACTATGATTTATTGACCCATTAATGTTGCAAACTTAGCATTTCAGTATGATATTTTAGGCAGTTCGGAGTTTTTATTCCCGTGGAAAAGTCTTGATGATATGCTCAATGTGGCCACCACGAATGTTTTGAACTGCTCTCAGCCGAATGGTGAAGTTGTTCATAACACTATCCAGGATTTCTGCATCCACAAGGGTGCAGCAGTCGACGATCCTTTGTCGCAGCTGGTCTAGAGTTCTTGGTGCTGTAGTGAACACACTGTCTTTAAGGAACCCCTAGAGATAAAAATCACATGGGTTTAGGTCAGGACTCGTAGGGGGCCAAATAAAGCCACCCCCCCCCCCCCGAATCGATCTGGAAACCTGTTTGAAATGACACGATTTCCGAATTTCTGATTGAGAAAGTCTAGCACTTCATTAGTGGTGTGAGGCCCCATCCTGTTGAAACCATTGATATCGAAGCGGTATACGCCTACTTTTGCAGCTCGGGGATGAATAACGTTTCCAACATGTTAACGTAAGCCTGTGACGTTACGGTGCCCTCAGAAAAGAACGGACTAATGATGCCTCTTTTGGAAATCGCGCACCAAGCCATAACCTTTCGTGGATGAAGAGGTGACTTATGGATCTCATGAGGGTGCTGGGAACCCCAAAAACGAACGTTGTGTTTATTAACGTCACCTGACAGATGGAAGAAGGCCTCATCTGACACCCACAGGTTGTCCACAATGTCCTGATTGGCTTCCATTTCTGCTCCAAACTCCATCGCAAATTGTTGTCGCTTCTGTCTTCCAGTGTCTGTTAACTCCTGATAAACATGGATCTTATACGGGAACAGGTGTAAATCCTTTCTCAAAATTCGCCACGTCATGGTATACGACAGCCCTTCTTCAATGGATAGGCGGCGAACAGATTTTTTGGTAGAGGAATCGACTAACCTTGTGCGAACATTTTCGACAACTTCGGCCGTTCGAACACGAGCTTCGCTCCCGCCTTTTTTCTTGCCTTTCACACATCCAGTGGCACGATATTGCTTGACAAAATCCATGATTGCTTGCCTGCCTGGTGCGTTACGACACTTATACTCCTTCCGGAACTTTCTTTGCACGGTTACAGGTGATTTTATCTCGAAATACCATTCGACAACCTTGCATTTTTGCTCTGTTGATAAATCGGGCGCCATTTTTCAACAATACGATTTTTATGCAGCGCCATTGCAACAATACAAACTCCAACTATTTAGAAATTCGATATGGCGCTCGTATTCTTTCAATTGTTTATCCCTAATGCACGTCATTCGAGTGAAATGGTCGGAAATTGACTGAATCACCCTGTACATCAACAACTTACTAAGTGATTGTTTATTGATTGCACTGATTTTTGTTAATGTCAGTAAACAGTGAATAGAGGCTGATTTGCGTGGTTTATTCCTGTTCGGTTTTTCAAGTGATTGTCTTCATGGTACCCGATGAGAGATAGGACTGATTGCCAAGGATTATGACATAAGCTCTCATTAATGTCGTTGAATAAACCTTTTTCAAGGTATTTGTGGCTGAATTTGTCTGATTCTACTCTTGCAGTACAAGTTTATTTTTCATTCACCAGTTTTTCAGGCTCTTTAATGTGACTTTTAAATGTTGGTCCGTGTTGCTATGACATCCGAGATGTCTATTGTCATGACACTCAAACACAAGACTCGCGAGGCTGCTAGCGAAATAGTGGGTTGATACCGGGGTGTTTTCACATGCGTTCTCATTGACACAGTCAAATAAGGGTTTTCATGGTAATTGTTACTGAATTGTCTTATATTCATACAGTCATTATTTTTACATTTTAACATTAATTTTTAAATGTTTTTATGGGGTTCTAAAATGACGGTGTCCTCAATTTTCATGTCCTCGCACATAAAATTGCTGGGGCTGTTACCATGGGAGTGAACAACGTAAAGCTTTTTATTCGGGCTCAAAGCGGCTAATTGTTCAAATACGTTGAAGGTGGTTCACTGTTTTTCCAGCGATTGCGTGTGCCTTTGTACTAACACTTTCTATACATTTCAATTCAACTTTAATTTTTTTTTTTTACTTTTGACACGAAGCTTACGATTTTTTATCTCTTTGTTGTTATTGTTATTTCAACAGAATACGTGAAGGTGTATGCAGTGGATTTCTATTTAAAATTTTGTACGTACTGCTATCACACTACTTGGGTGAGGTCTAGCCCGTAAGGTATGAACAGTGTAGCCGACCTCTACTAGCAATGTTTGCACTAACCCAACTAAAAAATCCTCATGTCTTCCAGTTAGGGTACATGAAATACGTTTCCGCATTAGTTTCACTGGTTTTTCACTTTATTAAAGCGTTTCCTTTTCGGTAAACGCATACGCAATTGTTACCACGTTGGTCAAGTCTAACATTGACTCCATTGGATGTCATCAAGTCGGATGCTGTTACGATAAATGTACGCACTAACTCAAATTAAAAAAAAATCTTTGTGACTTCCATTCAGAGTACACGAAATACTTTACCCCTATTAGTTTCACAAGTATTTCACCACGTTAAAGTGTTTCCTTTTTGCAAATTTGCGAGTGCAAGTGTTATCACGTAATCCAAATAAAACCCGCCGAGGTCACCAACACCTAGGGTCGTGTTCACTTTGGACGCTGCGAGTCCTGCGACGAAATTTCTATAGACCTTTTTTTCGGGGTGGAGTTGCCATAATTTACCGCTAGGAAACCGACTTCCGTTCGCCATAGCTGGCATTCTAACATATGGCGCCGCGATGCGGATAAATACACGAAACTTTAGAAAAAAAGGTCTGTAGGACTCGAACAATGGATAACGGAGTTAATCCTTCTTTAGAATTCGATCACCCTTTTATCATTAATTCCTTGTTTATGAATCATGTCATTTTACAATCTCAGAGAAAATAAATAAATAAATGTTAACTTAATAAATTTGTGGTCATTTTAAAAACTGTGAAACCCGATCTTGAAATAAAATTGATATCGGGAGAATATGTATTGAAAATTGTTTTTATAATTTTTTGGAATCTTTGGAAATATTACCTTCTACACCCCTTCGTCTAAACAAGGAAGTAATGGTAAAAGGGTGATCGAATTCTAAAGAAGGATTAACTCCGTTACCCATTGTTCGAGTCCTCTAGAAATTTCGTCGCAGGACTCACAGCGTCCAAAGTGAACACGGCCTAAAGGCTGATTTCCATTTAGCGTCGGTTCGGCGTAGGTTAGGCGTCTGCGTCTTTTTTTGGAATTTTTGAAAAACGCATTCGTTTTCCAATTAGCGTCTGTTAAGCGTCTGCGTCGGTTCGGCGTCGGTACGGCGTCGGTCCCGCGTCGTTTCAAGATCTGGCATGGCTAGATTTTTAGGCGTCTTTTTCAGGCGTCGTTTTGATCTAGCCAATCAGGTGCGATCTACTTCGCTATGGATTCTGGGTAGTTGTCTTCGCCGATTCAGATGGAGAATCATGGCTGCCGTAGCTGCTGTTCGCCGACACGGATTCTCGCGACTTTTCCTTCGTGAATTTATTATAAAACAGGTTATAAAAATTTGGTGAATCATTTATTTATTAAGTGAAAATGATATAATAATAAATTCAAAGCGTGAACTTGACCGGAGTGGTTGATATCTTCTTTTTTCCATCACCTTGAGAGAGCGACAATTGTTTGCAGCGACTTGACCAATCAGATCAGACCAGATGCAGGATAACTGTTGAAAGTCGCTAAATGGAAAACGACCGCGCTCGCGTGCTAATCAGGATGCGTCTCACAGGCGTGGATTGCAAAAAACGACGCCGAAGCAAAAAGCACGCCGACGCTGAACCGACGCTAAATGGAAACCAGGCTTAAGTCGGCAACTGATAAGATAAATGTTGTCGCAAAACCACGCTAAAAAGTCTTAGCATCTTTCACCCTGGGTACGTGAAATACGTTTGCTCTGAGCGCCAGTTTTCACATAAGCTCTCATTGACACAGTCAAATAAAAGCATTTCACCTTCGTACTTTCATTTACCTGCGTTTTTTAATGTTTTTGATGTCATTAAACGTTGCTTGTTACTTTTGTTTTCAGCGATGTACATGTTTTTTTCCTGTCATTTGAAAGCAATGCAGTTTTTGAACCGCGTTTTTCTGTACTTGCAGAAAAATCCCGTCACCGTTTTCCGCTCTATTACATTTTTCAGTACAATAAAAGAAATAAAAGACTCTTTAACCACAAGTTTTAAAAAAGAAAACTACAACCTTGTCCTGTGAGCGCTTTTCGAGGGCGAAGCTCTCATCATTCAGCAGGTAGAATAGGGAGTAACACACCAGATGATACTGACTGTGATAGAAAAATAAATGGTATTTATAATGAGAATCGACCAATTATAGAAATAGCACTCAAAAGTGAATTCAGCTTAAAGCTTTGCGCTGCGTGCAGTTTTTTTTTCACCACGTGATTAAGTGAATACTAGAATTTTTCACAGTTTTTTTTCGGGAATGCAAGTTTTGTTTCACGATTTTTACATCAAGTGCGACTTTTTAAACAGAAATTTTTGGACTTCAATGAAAATTCAAGGCTAATGACAAAATTCAATGAACGTTTTTTACATAGTTTGATTTGGTGTTCAGTAAGATTTTCTGTTATGGTTTTTCTTTCTTTCATTTTCTGTATGTAATTTTTTTGCAGCATCGGTGTCCGCACTTTGCACTTTGCTATACAGTGTCTAATCGAATTTGTAATCATTTGGATGTTTTTGACGAATTGTTAAAATTACCATCTCCGATTCTTCAGACAGATGACGCTTACGACACAATTCTCAGTCTCTTGACAGCGGACTAAGAACATTTCAACAAAGTAACATTCTCTGATTTGTTCGGGTCTCTGTTATGCAGAGGTAAAGCAAACCAAAGAGTTCTCTTTGTGCAGAAAGCGACAGCTCGTGTCCCTAAAGAATAACTGGTGTCTAAGGTTTGATCATCCACTGATGTGTAAACAAGAACTTACTGGGTTTCAGCTAGAGGTGAAACAAGCAAGAATTATGAAATTAATTTTATTTTCAGCCTTAGGCCACTTGAACATGGTTGCCATCACGTGATTAATCAAGAAAAGGTCATCAGCCAGCTGTGTGACCCATAGACAAATGAAAGGAAGACTGGCAGTGCCCTATTCAATTCATTGAGCGCTACTGGTGTCACCGGATGTGCAGCATTCGCCAGGTTGCTACTGGCAAAAACCAAGGCGGCGTATATTCTCAATGTAATTTCAGGTGTTTTTGTAGATGATTTCTGGAAGTGTTAGTAAGCATAGCCCGTTTTCTGATTTTTTTTAAAAAAAGTTTATCGCATTAACTAACGATAACGTATACTTTTAATGATTTCAAATAGACTAACGTATAGACTGATTTAATGCCTAACGAAGTTTTAAAAGACAAATATTTTAAAATTTTAAATTAAAAGAAAAGGAAGAAATAATTCTCAGTTCAATAAAATAATCGACTTATTAATCCACATATTGTTATAAGCAGTTAACTAATACAATAATTACTTGTGAACTGAAGTAGTGAATCTTTTTAAAAAACGATTTGACCAATGTGTATGAGAATGTGGTCCAGTTAGTTATTAGGAGAGATTATAATTAACAATAATTTGGATTATAATTGATGAACTGTATATTTTATTTATTTACTTTCAAATTATAATTTATAAAGGAGAATTTTTCTAGTTATTGATATAATCTCGTCCTCCTTTTCCATTTAAACTAATTTTTTTTTTAATTTATATTTAAGAATAACCTTATTTATCACCAAATAACTTTTTATCAGATAGACGGAATTGGATGATTATTTTTTTTCTTTTAAAAGAGCAAGTTTTTCTGGTGGTCCTCCAATAAATTCATCCAGATATCTTAGGTAGATATTAGAAAAAATAATTGTTTGCGATTGATTCACAACGGCGTCGGTGGCTCAGTGGTTGTGTGATCGCCCCTGATGTCCGAGAACGCATTTTGTTCTGCTACATCTGTACTGTGTGCTATTAGGGAAAAATACCACTTTTTACCACGGATTGCGATCCTGTAAAGACTGATGTTTTGGTCACACCTGTCAAGGCTTCCCATGTATTTATTGTACTGATGAACAATATGTGGCTGTTCGATTGTTATGAACTTTTATTCTTTCTGTGAGTACCTCTTCACATTGTGGGTTGGTTCAATTGGACAAGCATTTAAAGCCGAAGTCACCACGTTTTTGTATGCCATCTGCATACAATTATATTTTTCACTTCAGATAATTGGAAATCATATTGTTCTCTATTTAACTTCTTCATCTTTTTTGAATCAATCAAAGACATTTGCACGTTCTATTATCTCTGATTGTTCCTGTGCTTTCTGGCCCCTTTGTCCTAATTCTTCCAGAAGAGCCAAAGACGTGAAAAAATTGTCAAAATAAAGGTGATAAGGTAGTTGAGCTTGAGGCATCAAAATATCTCTGTATTCTAGCACAACGGCAGCACCCAAACCGAATTCCAATTATTCTTCTTTTCGAGAATTTGGAGCCATTTTTTCGAATTTTTTGAGTTTGACTTCAGATTCGGATAAACCATCGAAAAGTAGAACAGGAATGTCTTTAAGACCGATACTCCATCTCTTTGCCTTCATCGATAATATTCAGTTTAAAATTTGAAAGCATTTCCTTAAGGGTAAATACCCTATCCAGAATTTAAAAAAAACATATTTATATGCAATATCAAAAAACCCAACATTATTATTGTGTGAAACTATAGTAATGTATTTTCGATGATCGATCAAGGCATTTCTAAATTAAAGAAATCTGAATGCTTATATGCCTAACGTCTTATATATAGGACAGCATTATTCAAATCGCTATAAACTCAATAAAATTTATAGCACACAACAAAAATGACCTTTGTATATATTAAAGAACATTCTGTATTCGAAATAACCTGTTTTTATAATTTTTAGTAGGTATTTTTTCGGAATCTTACATTGTTTGAGATGCGGAGAACATGCCGAAAAATCGCAACTTTCAGAAAAATTTATAAAACACTTAGGTTTGGCTTGAAAAAAATCTCAGAATGATCTTTATACATTCAAGAAAGTGGAAACCTACTGACATCTGACTATTCATTAATCTCAGAAGTTAAGTTAAAAAATCAAATTACAAGCGTCCTACATGTAGGACACCAGACATATCTGGGTTAATACACAGGATTTAATAATTAATTCCGTATAGAGCTTTCCAAAGATAGAAAAGAAGAGACATGTAAGAACGCTTTATAAACAACTGACAATTGAACAGTGAAGTATACATTTGTTCAGGTAGGGCAAAAGCAGTGTTTTCAAAAGCTCATCCTTTCAGAATAAATACCAAATGAAATACGCCGAGGTAGGCAAGAAGCCTGACTAACCCAAGAGGTCTTCCACGCCTCCTCAGCCCATCTGGTCTCTTTCTGTTTTCTTGTTCATCGTGCCCTTAATCATCCCTTAAATCTTTCTGTCAGATCCTTGATGTTTTAGCACCATTATAATTTTGTGTTATTTCCATTGCTCTGTGTATCATTTTTTGTATTATTATTTTCTTTCTTTTTTCTCATTCTTTACCTTACTTTTTTGCATTATTTTATTTTGTTTAATATTTTGTCATTTTTTCCAAGACTCTGTGTATCATTTTATTTACATTCCTGTAATTTTACCTGCCAACGTGAGAGACAAACGATGAAGTGGAAGGCCGCATACTTCAACTGATGACACTCATCGGAATCGTTCCGATGAACTCAATACAGCGAATTGCCACATAACGCAGGAACAGCTGACAATCGCGTGTGTCATAACACGGAAGCGTTTGTAGATAGTAATTGTAGAGTTAGGAATCCGGAAAGTTAAAGCGCGATGAGTCCCACAAAAGCTCTCTTCCTTTCTGACATGAAACAGAAGAGATTTGACATTAGCCAACAATCGCTTCTGCGTAACCAACGTGAAAACACTTAATGAGTGCTTTACAACGCAATATTGTTGAAGATAACAACGATTAATATCAACACCTCCTAGAAAGAAAGCCAAACAACTGAAATGCCATACATTGTAACCTCATCATATTTCGACCATTTCGATATTTTCCAACGTGGGCCATATTCAAATCATTATGGATGGAGTAATTGCGAGCAATTTCCGATCCGTTTGTACAACAGTCCTTAAGACAATGTTTTGGAAATTTGAAATTCCTTCCATCTCGTCTGGCAAATTGTGGAAGAGACGGGCAAGCCATGAGACAGAATGATGCGAACATTTACTTTGTATCACAGTACTTTAGAGTTTACATAAGATAGACGGTCGACAATCGAACAGTGTAGAGTATCATGCAAGTGGAACGGAGTGTTTATCATTAAGTATAAGTTTTTTAGAAATTGGATTGGAAATAGATGCATAAATTTCGAATTTGGCTGCTTCTGCCTGGCCTCCTAGGTTACCTGATCTCACGCCATTTGAATTTTTCCTGTGGAGTTATGTAAAAAACAAAGTTTGTGTGCTTCCTTTAGCAAGAGAATTATCAGAGTTTCATCAAAACATCACGGAAACAATTGCTACCATAGATATTAATATGATGGAAGAGTATGGCGTGAGCTAGATTACAGGAATGACGCCGTTGAGATAAGGAAGGTAAAGGATGTTGTAGATGTCTCTATGAAGGAATTTTGTACAGAAATGGCGGACTGTCCTTATCTTCCTTATCCAGTACTTTAACAAGAGATGAAAAGAGTCATTCTACATGAAATGAAACGCTTAAAAACACTACATTTTTATAAAAGGTTCAATTGATTTTTACATTCCGTACATCAAAGTAAGTAACCCTACGGTGTTAATTTTCATCTAACATAATTTTTACAAAAATATTCGCAGTCAAATGTATAGAAATTAACTGATTAAAATGTTCTGTAAGCACAGATACGTACATCGTACAGGTTTCATTCATAGCTCATTTTAAAGCTTAAAATGTGGGCTTTTAAACTATATATTTTCAGATATAATTGATATTAAAGAAAAATGTATTTAACACGATTTTAACATTAATTTTGAAAATATTAAGTTAAAACGACACATTAAAAATCTGTAAAAAAATATATAGCATATTTCTTAATGTTTGTTCTAATGGCCACCCAAATTTCAAAGTATAATTCCTTTTAAAAGTTTAGAAAATAAAGTGAAATGATGTAATGTGTTAACTGCTCATGACGTGATCGTCGTTTTAAGGACATCGTCTGAGCCATTGTTGTATTCCGACTCATTTTCACACACTAAAGCAGCGCACCTGACCTCATAAATAATTTTATATTGAATGAACTACTTGGAATTCCATCCTGTAATTTCGTAGTGTTATGCAATGGATATGGGGGAATTAAACACTATTTTTATAATAATTTTAGACCATCGTTTTCAGGTTAATATCTGATTTTATCAAATTAAAATGCTTTCCCCCCCTCATAATGTATTTTATAAGGGTCGTACAAATGAAAACGAAAATTATTTATTTTCTCCAAAGTGTATACAAGAAATTTAAAAATACTCTCCAAATGCGTTAATGCATTTATCCCACTGTGTAACAAGGCGTGTAATTCCTTTATGGAAGAAGTCTTTCGGCTGCGTGTGGAACCATTCCAAAAGGGGTCTTTGTACCACTGTTCTGTATATAAAGGCTTGCATGCCTCTTGCTGTATATATCCTTGACAAAGCCGGGAATAAATGGCGAAACTAGTTGAACTCCTGATGTCCCTCTGTTTTACTGTAAGGCCACCACCTGTTTAATCAATAGGAACAGTATTATGATCCACCCTTCTACCGACGTTCCAAAACCTCTCCCTTCACTTCATCGTCCGACTGAAACCTGCGGCCTTTCAGATGTTTCTTGAGATCCCCAAACTCGTGAAAGTCACATGGGGATAAGTCAAGGCTGTAAGGTGGATGCTGCATTGCTTCCCAGTTGAACCTTTTTATGAGGTCTACCGTTGCTTTCGAGGTGTGAGGACGCGCGTTGTCGTGGAGAAGAAGCAGTCCTTCTGTAAGAAGTCCAGGACGCTTGCATTTGATGGCCGCGCGCAGTGCCTTCAATGTTTCTCCATTCTGTGCTGCGTTAACTGTGGTGCCTTTTTCAAGAAAGCCCAATACAATCGGGCCTTTGCGATCAAGAAATACGGTCAACATCACCTACCCCGTGCTGTTTGCGATTGCTTTTGATCTTTTCGGGGGTGGTGACCCATAATGCTTCCACTGACGACTTTGACGTTTGCTTTCGGGCTGGAAATGAAAGCACCAAGTTTCATCCGGTGTAACGATTCTGTCGAGAAAACTCTCTCCTTCCTGTTCATAGCGAGTCAAATGTTGCAGGGGCATGACCATTCGAACTCGAAGTTGCGTGTGGAACCATTCCAACTTCCTTCACTTCATCGTCCGACTGAAACCTGCGGCCTTTCAAATGTTTCTTGAGATCCGGGAAACATTGTGCACAGATTTTTCTGTAGTGCAGATGGTTCCTGATAATGGAGTGAACAGTTCCACGACTAAGGCCAGTTTTAGCAACCACGACATCGATTGTCAGTCTTCTGTTTTCCTTTAAGACAGCGTCAATTTTGGCTTTGGAATCATCCGTGATGGCGCGGTTTGCTTGTCCTGATCGTTGATCATCTTGCAACGATGACCGTCCCTCCGAAAACCTCTTGCTCCATGGCTAAACACTAGTGAAGGTTAGGCAGTCATTTCCACAGATGTTCTGCATACGATGATAAATTTCAGAAACTGATACTCCTTCACACCTCAAAAAACGAATTACTGCTCTCTGTTCCTGCTTCGTTAACTCCATTTTGTTGTTTGGACGAAGCGATGACGCGCAGTAAATATACAAGGTAATCTAGAATAACAGGTAGGTCCATTTTGTCAGAAGTGCTTAACGCGCATGCGTATTGTGACGTCACTAGATGACTTATGGCTTTACTTCCGGCGTGTGCGGTAGCCATTATTCTGGTCACAAAAGAAAACGTTTTCACGTAAAAAAAAAACAAACTCTTACGTTGATTTCTGAAGAAACGTTTATTTGTAAACTTACTATTTTATAAATTAAAATTTCCTAATGCCTGCATAAATAAAGTTATTAAGAAATAATATCGAAATTATCATCTGTCTCTTAACTGCCAACGGTTCCGACGAATCAATTTCGAAATCTTAACGAGGAATGATAACTAGGCCAAAGAACGTAAATCAGGAAGAAGTGACCGTGGCGTCGGAACCTTTGATCTTAATGTAACGCCTGCAAGACGATCAGACTTGTGGCGCCATCGCACGCCTAGTAGTTGTCATTAAAAAATATTACATTGCAATGAAAGCAAAATGTAACAATAAAAATTTATTCTCAGAATATTTATTGGAATTAAAAAGTAAATTTTGGAATTTATTTTTATCTAAGCTGTAGCATATCTAAAAATGTAGCATATTTTCCAGGCGACAAAAAAAAAAGTATTATATTAAATCTTTCGCGAGAAAATTTACATCAATTTGGCTTTTTTACACAAATATTTTTTCTTAACCAAAGATATAGTTCAGGCATATAAATGACAAGTAAATTTAAAATACGGTATACATTTGATTCTCAATTTTCGAATAAAAATATTTATTTTATTTATTTTTTTGCTTTGGAGTAGTTTTTTTTTTGTCCGGATAATACAAAAAAATGAAGAAATTCATTCTCAAAACGTTACACAATTTGAGATTTTTATTGTAAAAAGAAAAAAAAATGGTAGAAAAAATATGGTAGAAAAAGTATATTTTGGATTTATGCTGTGTTTTGATTTAAATAATCTTCAGGACATTGAAAAAAATAGAAGTCGGTTTCAAGTTGATAATATTTTTTCCCGATAACAATAACTAAAAAAAAGGGGTTCTATTCTTATAAGTACATCATTATAAGAATGGTAAGTATGTGAAATATTGACATATGAACGATTAGAAGAGTATGAAAAGAGTATGAAAAGAAATATAAATTGATATGAGCGTGACGTATGATAATATGTAGCAGTTGAAATAAAAGCCAATAATAATAATAAATAAATAATAATATTTATTAGAAAATGGGTCTTTGAAGGATTTTTTCACGCCCGACCTCCGATATCAATCAGATAGAGAAAAGAAAGGAAAATAATTGATGATGAAAGTGCACGTATTTGAATAAAAATTTTTTTAATGAATAATTAGCTTTTGGAAATTAATTACTGATGGAAAAACAATTTTTATAACTTCAGGTTGAAAATCATCATGGTATCAATCTTTTAACCTGAAGTTACAAGCTTCAAGTAATTAATTTCCAAAAGCATACGGAATATTCCTCCATTTTATATATTTTATATATAACTAGCAGAATACCCTGCGTTGCCCAGGATAATTACACTTGTAGGTAAGCAGAACAATCTCAAGAAGTTAAATTAAAACCCCAACTTGGGTGAATAATAACTCAATCAATACAACACAGAGCGAAGGGACTATCCAGCAATAATAATCTTTAAAAAGTGAAAAGGAAGTTCATCTTAGGCAGCATTAGAACAAATAAAATTATTACAAATTTAAACTTCCTTTTGGTAATTAATTATTTCTTTGAATATAATAAATAAATGTATATAAAAATATAAATTTTTATAATTTAATTTCATCTATGTGTATTAACTTTTTCTATTAAGTTTTTATGAAATTTAAAAAATAACAATCATAAATTGTTAAAAAATTATCATTTATTATTATAATAAATTAATACAATATTACGTAAAAGTATATGCACAGTTTATCCTAAGCAAATATGCATTAATTATTTTATTTCAAATATTTTATGATGAAGTTATCCAGTGAACAAAATAAAAATTAAAAAGCACAATAAAATGATTTTTTAATACATATTTTATTTTTCCCAGGTTAAACGAGA
>JAHWFO010053610.1:196286-244621 GCA_023313115.1 Rhysida immarginata | reverse complement strand
ACGAGAAACCGTGAAACCATGCGCTTAACGGCTTATGTATTTACTCAGAAATCACATGGTATTTCAGGTCGCACACACAAAGTGTTTATGTTTATCAGTTCTGCGCATGTGCAGAAGATTCGTAATTTTTTTTGGTCACGCACGAATCCATTTACGACAGTTTAATAAACATTCGTAACGAATCTTATTTGCGAATCTGAAAAATACGAAAGTTAAAATATAATTCGTATTTAAAAATTGATTCGTATACGAATCTAATTTTTTACGAATGTGCGCAAACTCTCTAATAATAAATAAAGTCACCAATCTTGAAAAACGATGAAGGAACTTGTGAGTTGGAATAAAAATCAAAGGATGTAGTCTATTGCAGATGTTGTTGATAGTAGAAATAAACCCAGTCTATTGAGGATGTAGATGAAGTCTTGTGAAGATAATGTTGATAGGGGAAAACGATAATCTTGAAGGAAGTGTTGGTTTTTTGGTTTTTTTTATATAAATTTTATCCCAAATATTTGGATCACCCTCTTCAAAATTTCATCTGTATTTCAAAACCAACACTTCCTTCAAGATTATCGTTTTCCCCTATCAACATTATCTTCACAAGACTTCATCTACATCCTCAATTGACTGGGTTTATATCTACTATCAACAACATCTGCAATAGACTACATCCTTTGAGTTTTCTTCCATCTCAAAAGGTCCTTCATCGTTTTTCAAGATTGGTAACGATATTTATTATTAATTTTTTTGTTTTTATTAATTTTACGATTTTCCCCATTAAAAGGAGACTGAACTCATTTAAATTTAAAATATATTTTTATTTGGCAAATGAAATTATGGATGCCTTATATTTTATCCACTAGAATACACTGATAAAGTTTGAGAAAAATCGGAGACCCTAAGATCAATTATCATATTTATTCGATTTGAGGTAGAATGACTCATATGGAGCATTTGTAATGTCGGTAGAAACCTGGATATTTACTCATGTTCACTGATATGTCCCCCTTCCGTTTACGAGGCTCAGCTCAGGCTACTGAGCTTTGAAATCTACAGTATCTGCTGACATTTCCCTAACGAGTTTAGAATGATGGCCACTGAAGCAATTGTCAACAGCGATCTTTTAATATTATTTAAAATGCCATTTATCATTGATAAAAAATAAAAATGTAACAGTAATTGGTGATATAATTTAAAGAAATTTATCCTAGACTGGATGATTAAAGAGTTTTATGTTATCTATAATCTTATAAAAATGTCTAATGTACTTATCTACAGGGTGTTTCATAATTGGTGTCCCATCCAAATAACGACTCAAGGGGAACAGGTTGGGGGAAAATGAATATTGATTATTTAGTTTTAATGTCCCCTAATTCAGAATAAAAACATTTCGCGTCCCTGGGGGTGAAGCGGTAAATTTTGAAAATTTTAATTTTGTAGGGGTAGGGGTTAGACCCCATGTGTTATTTGGAAAGTTGCAGAGCATCATGTAAAATGTGGGTTTAGCAAAAAACCCGGTGAAAAAATCTCATGCCCTGCCCCCTTTATCGAGTGGGTAAAGTGAAAGGTATGGCTAGCCGATGTGGACAAAAACCATACTTATTAGCAAACAGTAGGGCCTACATTTGGAAAATTAATGAGAATGAATGAAAAAAAATTTTTCACCGGGTTTTTTGCTTAACCCACATTTTACATGATGCTCTACAACTTTCTAAATAACACATGGGGTCTAACCCCTACCCCTACAAAATTAAAATTTTCAAAATTTACCCCTTCACCCCCAGGGACGCGAAATGTTTTTATTCTGAATTAGGGGACATTAAAACCAAATAATCAATATTCATTTCCCCCTATCCGTTTCCCTTGAGTCGTTATTTGGACCTAAAGACGGGACACCAATTATGAAACACCCTGTACAATAAAAAAAAAAATCTAAGAGAAAAAAAACTGAAGCATACTTTCACAATCCTTGCCCTTCCGATTGCCATATCCATTTTTACATATGCATTCGGGTTTGTTTTCTGCACTCAGTATGCAAATAACATTTTTTCCATCGCAATCTTTGCAAGTCGGTGGATCTGAATTAAAATAAAAAAATAAAATAAGCTATAGATTATACATATCACCTAATGGGCATATAAAAGGGAAATCATGTACTTTATCGTTAAAATTTGTTTACATGTTTTAGCAAAAATAAACTGTATTAAATAATTTTCATTAATACACGTATTTAGGTAAAAAATGTTTGAATCTAATGAGTTAATACAGGGTGAATACAAAAGCCTCAACCCTCCTTTTATTTTTTGAACCGAAGCAGATATGTCAATTTTGATGAATCCAATGAATAGGAAGTTGTGGGTGTCCTATCCCATGGTGCACTTTTCATCATCCCAAATATGCAAATTAGGACACATTCAAAATTTATCTCAAAAACCGTAAGGGATAGAGAAAAAACCCAATTTCAAACTTGTGCAGCATAAAAAAAACAAAACAAAAAAAATCATCCAAATCGGACCAACCAGTCACCCACAATCACGTGGTGAACTGTTTCTAGCTTACAAACAGTCACACTGCACAAGGAAAACTGAATGTTGATATTTCCACCATGTAAATCATGCAAATCAAAAAATTAACATACTCACATTCACTTTCATGCGGAAAAGCAAATAAAAGGCATGTTAACCACTGTTCTGGAAATGGTCAACATGATCTTCTGCTTCGGAGAGGCAAGGAGAAACCTACTTGCTGCAGTTAGGTTGTATCGAGACAGATACCCTAACGAACGCCATCCAGCTCGTCAAACAATGCGTCACATTATTCAAAGATTCGAGGCTACAGGGAATGTTAATGTAGAACGAGGACGACCAAGGGCACAAGGCGACGAGGATACAACAACACTAGTTCTGGCAGCAGTTGCTGCAAATCCCCACACAAGCAGCAGAGCAATTGCTGCAGATGTCGGGCGCCATCAGAGAACTGTTCTCAACATTCTACACTCACATCATTTTCACCCATACCATATTCATTGTCACCAAGAGTTACTGCTATTGTATTATGTTGTAGGGGCCGCCTTCTGCAACTGGTTATTTACCTGCCTGGATGACAATCCAAACTTCAGTCATGAGGTGTTGTGGACAGATGAAGCCCTGTTCACCAGGGATGGAGTTATCAACAGGCACAACCATCATCATTGGGCAGACGAAAACCCACGATGTCTGCGAGAAGCAACTCATCAAGTGAACTGGAGAATCAATGTGTGGTGTGGATTGTACAATGACACTGTGGTTGGACCGTATTTTTACGATGGAACACTGACTACAGGACGCTACCGGGCTGAAATTCTCAACGTGGTAGTCACAGACTTCATTGACAATTTGCCATTGGCCTCGTATCAGCGCACGTGGTTTCAGCATGATGGAGCTCCTCCACATTACGGATTGATCGTTCGCGAGCGTCTAAGTGAGATGTTTGGACAACAATGGATTGGCCGAGGCGGACCAGTTCGTTGGCCACCCCGCTCCCCTGATTTTACACCACTTGACTTTTTCTTGTGGGGATACCTGAAGGACAAGGTTTATGCTACGCAGCCCGCCTCACTGGAGGATCTGGTTCAACGAATCCAGGAAGCGTGCCGAGGAGTTACACCAGCCATGCTTGCTGATGTTTTGGCGTCAGTTAGGTTCCGTGCCCAATTGTGTTATGGTGCCCACGGTCGTCATATCGAGCATTTTGTTGATTAACTGTTTTTTTTTAAACTATTTGAAGTAACTTGTTTGTGCAGTGTGACTGTTTGTAAGCTACAAACAGTTCACCACGTGATTGTGGGTGATTGGTTGGTCCGATTTGGATGATTTTTTTTGTTTTGTTTGTTGTTTTATGCTGAACAAGTTTGCTATTGGGTTTTTTTCTCTATCCCTTATGGTTTTTGAGATAAATTTTGAATGTGCCCTAATTTGCATATTGGGATGATGAAAAGAACGATGATATGACGTAATCACGCCTCTGTTGACCATTGGTCTTATCGTCTCCTCCTTTTCGTGAGGATAGTGATTTTCTACTACCTCCTTTTAGTGAATCCAATCTTCCCCCCTCCCCAACCAATAAAAAAAATATATAATCCCACTAAATCTCCCCCCCCCCCAAAAAACTGTCACGCCGAATTTACCCCGGAAACCTCGTTTACCCACTAAATTTAGTGGGAACACCCCCGACTTGGCAATACTGATCCCATGTTATGAATGGTTCGACCGGTTTACAGGGTGACTAGCGACCGGGAAAACGGAAAACCCGGAAAAAAGTCACTGAATTTTACAAAATCGTCAAAAAAATCAGGGAATTTTACAAAATCAGCAAAAAAAAATGCGAAATAGGAACGAAAAATGAGAAAATGCCAATAATATTCTATCAATTTTATTTTGCCGCCTGTGGTCAGGCAAAATTATGTGAACAACAGAGAAAAGTCAGGGAAATTTACAAAATCGTTTTGCTAGACACCCTGTTGTCAAAAATCAAAACAGAGAAGTAATAAAACTAAAAAATATATATAATATAACTGACCTTATGATCTGTGGATATTTGTGTATAGATGAAGGAAGGATGCCCCTTTTCCACAAAAGAATTTTAATAATCTTCATATAAAATTCTTTTGTGGAAAAGTGGCATCCTTCCTTCATCTATAGAGAAGTAATGTTTTGAGTAGACAAGGGTTAAAGAAATGGACTGATCTGAACAAATGCCCTATATAAATCTCGAACACTTGTGGGATGAATTGGCTCAATGACTACGGGCTAGGCCACATGACGGAACATCTTTAGCTGAATTCATCAATGCTTTTCGAGATGAACGAAGAAAATCGTTTATAGGTAAATTCTACGCTCAGAACAACTTTATTTAAAACGAAAGATGAAGATCTCAATAATCACTTACTATATATAACAATTTTCAATTCGAACTCAAAATTAATACAATATAAGAAAAACTTTCACAAGGAGTATGGTCAAGTTGGTATTGAATTGCCCAATTCCAAACTGTTGTCATGTTGGCAATGCAGAATTATGACAAGATTTAAAATGTCAAAATATGATGAGCATCATATTGGAACACTTTCTTTAAACTACTCTATTATATATACTTATATTTTAGGGGGAAAATGGCAAGAAAATAGAATTACACCAGGGATAAATGCAAGTACACCATATTCCATATTGCAAGTTCACGGATAAAGAAGTCCGGCGTGATTGGAACTTCACTACTTGCCTGAACCGATTAATTTCAATAGTTTCAATCAATTGCGAGGACGCCGAACATGATTCCTCAAAGTGAAAACACTTATGGAATAGGGTGTAAATAATACAGAAATTGATTAAATATATTTCCAATACCTTTTTCTCTAAGTTTGCATTGTTTATCCTTTAATTCGTATCCATCAAAACATTTGCAGGTTCCATTTTTGTAACAAGCTTGTTCGCATGTATAATTTCTCGCATACTGACACCCAGAATCTAAAAATATAAATTTAGTTATGAACATATGCAGAACTCAATACATGATTACACTAACAAACCATTATAGCCTTGGCTTTCTGCATAGAAGGTAAATTTTGAATTCAAAAGAAAACACAAATAGCATTTTAATGCAAAATTACTCAGTAAAATTTGAATTGGCATTCCAAATTTTGGGTTAAATTATTATTAAATTTTACAAGCATTTTCTTATCAAGAAACATTCTAATACATGTACAAAGGGTGGCTAATAGGAAGTGGGCATATGTGTGAAGGATAAACGCGGCTAAGCAAGTAATTTTCTTTGGTAGATCAGATCGGTACGGCGTACTTTAACATTCATGGGTAGCAGATGATTCTCAGAGTACCACTGCTAATGCCAGAACACCGGACACAGCCCGCCATCTGGGTTCGTGAACATGTTACATGGATCCGTAAGACCGAAAATGGGTCCCTATGAGGCCTGACGAATGATAAGACTGTATCAGTGCTTTTGCTTGTATGTTTTGGTCCGTTTGGTGCTAGACATATCACTGAACGATTCTCACTACATTGAGCTGTTTGGTGATCATTTTTACATCCCGTCAAGGACTTGGTGTACCCCAAATTGATGGGGTCGTCCAGTAAGATAATGCTTCATGTAATCGAGCCCAAATTGCGCAGGATTGGTTTGAGGAGCATTCAGGAAAGTTCCAAGGAAAGGTGTGGCCAGTTCGCTTCCCAGAGATGAACTCCCAATGAATAATTAAGGGACGTGTTGGAGAGGTCTCTGAGTACCCAAGATCCTTCACCTGATGATACTAAGGACCTGTGGGCGGCAATCCAGATGGCATGCCTCCAGTCTCTTGTAAAGTCTATGCCATGTCGATTACTGCTCTTCGGAAATAATAATTTTAAACTGGAGTTAATGCTCCAGATATAAAGTAAAGATATTAATTTAAAAAAAAGGAAGGAAAACTTCCGCAACTTAGATTCGAATCAGGAACTACGAGTATCATACTTGGACATACACTACGAGTATATGCCCTTTCATTGGCCCTTCAAGTTGAATATCTTGTTTGTAGTCTTTGAGATAACCTTGCTGTTAAAAAAAACACACCAAATTGACACAAATCTGACTAATTTATGTCATAATATAATACATAATATAATAAAATGTGCATAATACAGTTAATGAGTAGGTGTAATAAAAATAATGTTCTTGTGAGTTCCTGTGTTCTACTGTCAAATTGATGTCAATATGGTGTGATTTTTTTTATCATACTGTTGTATTGGAGACCCAACCAGAAGCGGTTAGATCTAGCGGTCAAAAAACCAATCACTCGAAAACAGAATAAATAAAGGCTGCCCATAAAATTTACCTGTAAACCAAACATAAACATTACACTGTATTAATTAAATAATTTTTGAAAAGTGCATACCTCATCTATATTGTGTTTATTAACTTTTTTACATATTTTTCCTAACCATACACGAGTTTAATACTTAATATTACATTTCATCTTAAAGTTGTTTTAATAGCTTTTTTTAATTTTAAAATTTTATTTATTAAATAGATTAATTTTATTATTAAGTTTGCAGATGATAATATTAGGTTTATATTTGTTATTATATTTAACTTTATTAAGAGTGTTAGAAGTAGGGATGAATTTGATAATCTTTTTAGGATTTTCAGTATGTGAAGGAAGATTTAGTTCAGGGTTATCAGTAAAGTTTGTTCGTTCTTATGGTAGAGATTTTTTTTTAAAGAAATTTTTCTTCTTTATGGTGTTAGTATTATTTATATATTGTGTTTGACAATAATTAGTTTTTTCGTTGATTGATTTGTAATTTTTTTCTTTGTTAATAATATTCACTTTTACAAAAAAAACTAATAAAAGAAACCATCAACATTATTTCGAATGAAAACAATTTAGACAAACCATCTATAGAAATTAATAATAAATGGAAATTACTACTAAAAAAATAAAAAATTATAATACACCAATACCCTACCCTGTTCACAACAATCACACAAACATTGTTTTGATTTTATTGTTTTCATTATTATGTTTTCATTATATTTTAACGGAAATTTCATTCAAAATTTTTTTATAAACTGAAGATGGGATAAAATATCCCGAAAACGTTTTTGTTTAATTGTTTCAATTCCTATTAAAATTGTTATCAACGTTCCTGATCATCGGACTTTCATCATAGTTCTTCTTCTCCTGTTATTGTGTTTTTTTTCCTGTGCTATTCTAGTAACATTCTCCTAGACCTTCACCAAGACCTTCCTGTGTTTCTTCTTTTCACCTGTGTTTCGTCTGCTTCATCCAGATCTACATAATACGCTCCACAAGATCTTCGATTCATCTGTGTTTCCGTCCACTTCATTATTGCATTTCTCCACATTGGGTGACTTTCGTTATCAATTGTTTTTAAGATTTATTTATTTTTTCAATTTTAATCAAAAGGGGTTACTATTTTAAATTAATTATTCAATATTCACTTTTATTATGGTCTTGATGGGTTATTCTCAATTTGTTGTTTGGGGAAGAAATTTTTATTTTGATTTAGATAGTTTAAGATGAAGATTAACTATTCTTAGAGTCTGAATTACTGCTTTAATAATTTTGGCTACTTACAAGGCTTTAAATAGATTAAAAAAACACTTTTTTGTTAATATAATTGTATTATTATGCTTATTTTTTTGTCTGACTTTTATAATTCTTATATATATTTAATATTTCTGAGGGTTCTTTGATTCCTATTTTCTTGTTAGTTATAGGTTGGGGGTACCAACTTGAACGTCTTCAGGATGGATTATATCTTTCATTTTAAAGAAATGCCCGAATGACATACACTCATTGAAACAAATTTGGGGCCGTTGCAAAAATTCCATCCATATACCATATGAAAGAGCGTCCTATGTGTTACAGACCATGGTCTGTTGCGAATGCTATTATTCTCTCAGTGGCATGAGGGCCATTATCATATGACTATGCTTAGACTATGTGCAAAAGAGGAAGAAGTTGCCAGAATTTTTAAATGGTATAGGACATGCAATCAGACTAGATTGAATTAAAATTATTGTACTACACTCTAATATTTATGTTATTATTTATTACTTAACACTATAACTATGAGAGCCCCGTCACACGTTTTTCTTGAGTACGTGATTGACAAAGAAAAAACAACAAAAAGAGATAAAATTAAAATAAAAAGGAAATTTATACGTTTGTCCACTTTGAAATTCAAAGTTTGAAAATCGAATATATCAGGAGAAAATATCATATCGATCGATATGTTGGCACCATTAAAATATCGAAGAATATAGATATATCAAACGTAAATATCGCGATAATGATAATATCAACATATATCACCGAGGAGATCGAAATACGTATACGCGATATTAAACTGTTTTTGTGGACAAGAGGTTATTGTGTCTTTTATTATGTCACTATCCACAGTTAACTTGTGTCACAAGTCTTGTGTTTCTCATCATGATGTAACTCGTATGCCTGCACAAGCCTGCTGAATTCCTTTTTTTCAAATCATTTACTGATGCTGGTACAGTGGCATACACCTTGTCCATGATATATCCCCGAAGGAAAAAAAATCAAGTGGTGTAAAATCAGGCAAACAAGGTGGCCAATGAACTGAACCTCCTCGGCCAGTGTGGAAACATGTTATCCAGTCGTTGACGTGCAATGGCTGCAAAAGGTGGAGGTGGCCCATCATGCTGGAACCACATGCGGCGGTACTGCACTAAAGGCAAATTGTCTAAAAAGTCTGAGACCCATTCCATAGTCTACACCACACGTTTTTTCTCCAGTTCTGCTAATGTGTTGCATATCGCAGCCATCGGGGGTTCACATCTACCCAGTAATGAAGGTTATGTTTGTTAACTGCTCCATCTCGGGAAAACTGTGCCTCAGATGGAGTAGTTTCCATTGTTAACTACTCCATCTCATTTGGCCACAGAACATGATTAACAAAATCAGGAGTTTATTCAACATAACACAGTTGCAAAACTCCATATGTTGATCCTGAGCCATCAGTTCTTGATGGCAGTGCACATGGTACGGGTGGAAATGATGTGCATGTAGAACCTAGATTACAGACCTCTGACTACAACCGATCTCTGCAGAAATTGATCTACTGGTTGTACGAGGACGCTGTTGGATACTAGCATACAGCTGCCAATGCTATTGTACTGGTTTCATCATTGTTAGATGTTCTTGGTCAGCCTTGACGAGGACGCTGTTGGATAGTACCTGTGTCTTGGAATTGGGATACAACATCACGAATAATCTAGCGAGAGTGTTGGCATCGATCAGGATATCTGACTCCATACAAGCTAACATGTCATGGCAATTCTCTTGTGCCATACCAAAGCAATTAACCATGTCACACATTTCTTGTTGATTGCACTGTGCCATTCTGGATGCAAGTGGTATCTTTGTTGCTTCAACATTCCCTTTTATTGTATTGAAACAGGAAATTGCAAACTTTTAGAAAACTCCAGAAGAGGATGTAGACAAGTGTCTATGGTAATTTGCATGTCTGTAACATAGTGAAAAAACTGCCTACTGCAGGATTAGAAGTCTTAACTCATTTTTGAAAACGGGGAATCGGTATGAAGCAGAATCAAGATTAAAACTGGAATTATAAGTCCCAGAGTAATGGATGAAATAAATGAAAAGGGACAAACAGAAACATCCATGCATTCGGCGGGATTCGAACTCGCGATTCGCTGGTTTCGAGAACGGCAAGACCTGCGCCTTAACGCTCGCTGTCACTGAGCCGGCAATTGTAAATTTTTCTCTACCTGTAACGGTTACAAAGTTACAAATTGCAAGATACAAAATTCGAGGTCAAAGGTCAAATTTGACACCACCATTGTTTAGCCCCTACCTGACTTCCTGTATGTTGCCTGCAACAGATATGTTGTATCTCGACTCGTTTTGAAATTGTATGGAGTATAACAGAGTTTTGTCTCAGCCTGTATAGCTGCAGATGTTAAAGAGTGGATGAATATCTAGAAACATAGCAGGACAGGGCAGTGATTGGAAATTACGGCAGCCCTAATCAAAACGTGGGTAAAGAAGGTTCACTTTATAGCGGCTTTTTGCACGGCAGCTGCTTGCCACTTTCATTCGCTCCTTTGCCAGCGCTCCTTTTCTCTAGACAAAAAAGAAAATCACGCAAGAAATCATGGCATGAAAAACGTTGATGACACAACGACTCTAGTGAAACAATAACTTACCCCAAGGGCGAATTGCAATGAAGGAAGCCGTGTTAAAATGTATTGCAAAAATTTTCAGCAAGGCCCTGTATCCCTTTATTTTTATTTACATTGAATGCACACTGGTAAATAAGGATAACAAGTGGAATTTGAAGCGAGCGACAGCAACTAACGAAGACATAAGAATGGCATATTGTAATATTTACGACGGATACAGAAACGGGTTCAAACGATTCAACATCAGGTTTTATTGATGTCCTAACACTTCTCTATGATTTTAATTATGTTTTTTTGTGCAGTCATTCAGAACAGGAAGTCTGACTTTATTGAACCAACCCAAACTTTTATAAAATTTATAAATAAGAATCTATTTGTTATTATCTCTAACAAATATATCAAAATAATTGAAATGATGAACACTTACTTTCTCTACAAATAAGTTGGCCTTTAATTAATGCTAATTCAAAACCTTCTTTACAAACGCAGGTATCTTCTTCAGTTTCATTCTTGGTACATATAATATTATCCCCACATGGATATTTAGTACAACCACCTTGCAATTAAAAAGTTTAAAGAAGAACAGTTTATATAAAACTTTTTAAAAATAAAGCAAGAAATCATATAAGTTCATCTATATAAGTATTAAATGTATTTACATTAATAAATAAATTTTACAGGGCGATGAGAAAGTCTCACCCTGATAACGAAATTTATTAAACTCAGTTAGATAGATAGATAAGGTGCGACCAGAAATTATAGAAATTATAAAATCACTTGCATTATTGTAAAAAAAAAAAAAAATAGTGATTCAACAAAACAAAAAAATTAACCACAACATCGTGGACAATACATTATTACAATACATATACAAGTCAAAATCAAAAATCTGTGGACAACATTATTTTTAAGTTAATGGTATTCTTTATTGAGCTGTAGATGAGTAACTATCAGACCTACAACTATGAAGTACATAAGGTGGATTGTTTATTCGAATATCATGCTTGATATAAAAAATCAAAAAATATATTAAACACAACCTAAAATAAAAGGCACAAAATAATCAAAACTGTGGATACAAAACGCACGACCTAAAATAATCAGTGTCAAAATACTGTGGATATAAAAAAACAAAAATCATTATATGCACAATGCACACCCAGTATTTAGTGGCATCTCCTTGTGCTTTAAGAAGTGCAATTATTCTTCGTGGCATGAAGATATCAGCTTGTTGCATGTTTCTGGTGCTATTTTATTCCATGCATCCTGCACCTGAAATCTTAATTAATCCATTGTTTTTGGTCCAGCTTTCTTTACTTCACTTTTCAAAATTCCCCAAATATTCTCTATAGGGTTCATGTCTGGAGAATTCGCAGGCCATTCCATAACATTCACTCGTAGAAAGTGCTAGCAGAAATTGCTTTATTTCAAGGAAATAACTATTTAAAGAAAGTACAGTATTATTGAAATTTTAGGATATATGAAAAGTAGAAAAACAAATTTGCCTCAATTGACCAAACGACCAAGCCGTTATAAAAAGGAATTCATTAGTGTGATTAGCACAAACTGGCGCTCGCCTGATTAGTTGTCGTATCGCAACCCCCAAAAAAAAAAAAAAAAAAAAAAAAAAAAAAACGGGCCTGGGCACTCAAAAGTCACCTATTCACAGTAGTCTGAGCAATAATCCAACTTTCATTGTTTCCAACAAACGAAAAAATCCTAATTGTTAAAATCAAAGATGGAGACAATGAAAGTTGGATTGTTGCTCAGACTACTATGATCAGCTGATTTTTGAGTGCCCAGGCCTGTCTTTCTCGTGAGCTCGTGCCGTATCCAATGCCGTGTATTAAAGGTAGATTCCGAATACTAATGTTAACATCGCCACCAAAGTGAAGCCAATTTAAGCCATGCAGTTCTGGGCAGGAGTGAGCCGTGGAATAGCTAGCTGTCTGCTGCTTTAGTTTTGACGATTTTAGGCCTAAGGAATACTTAATTAAAAGCCTTCCTCAAGGTTGTTCCGTGTATAAGTGTACAAAGAGACACGAAAAAGGACCAGGAATCAATTTCCACAAACATAAATCAAAAATACGCAACTGAAAGATGATCGAAACGACATGGAAATTGAAACCATGATCGAAAAATTATTTATAAAATATAATAAAATATTTAAAATACAAAGTTAACGAAAGATAAACTTATCACTCCGTGATCGACATGTGAAAGAAATTATTAATCAGCTACCCTCATGTTTACCCACGTGTCATCATCTTCACTTATTGATCGTATGTGAAAAACCCTCACTGGTGAGAGGATGATGACGTAATTTCTCACTGGACTAACCGTCTTTTTCTTGGTTAGGACGATTAGACCACCATCACCTAAAGAGAAGACCGGCGGACAGAAATTTCATACATTGTTACATCATCATACCTACTCATATATTATGGCTTATTTTTGGTAGAAATGCGATTAAAAATGACTACTTATGACGTTTTAACAATGTATGACGTTTCCGCGCTCAGCTTTATCTTTAGGTAGTGTTAGTTAAACCATTATAGTAAAAGGGACCCTTTTACTATTGTGGTTAAACTAACCGGTTAGGTGTAGCAGCATTAAATGGCGTTTTCGACCGCGTTAAAATGACGTCACAGTTTTCTCACCTGGTTTTATGACCGACCAATCATAAATTTAGCTTTTCTCACCGGTTAGAGTTTTTTATTTATTTATTTTTTTATTTATTTAGTTAATTTAGAAATCAATACGTCCATCCAGAGCCTGTATGGCCTGAGGCTGACGAGTTGGGTCTCTGGATGGACCTGGAGTAACGGCTGCTGTATTGATGGTCACAGCAGCCGGGGGGGGGGGGGTGTGTGATAATCGTGAGTCGCTGATGAGTCGTCCATCCAGTGACTAGCCGTGCCTGGTTGTTGCTTAACTTCACAGAAGTTGCGTTTCAGCGAAAGCCCACCAGACCACGGCCTCCCCCATGGGCGTATTATTGAGTCTGACCATACCTTTTATTGATTCTGCTTAGAATATTCTTACACTCAGACATCTATACTTCCGCTACTATATAAATTTAACCTCTATTCGCTTGAGATCCTTGGGTTTGGCCATATTTAGGCTCATCTATAGAACTTTGGTTTTCGGATTTGGTCAAAGTTTGGGTTTAATAAACCATTAAGAAATGACATAATCAAGTACCGAAAGGCTAAACTAAACCATTGGCAAAACCATATTTTTCAACTACCCTGTGTTAACATTGAAAGTTTCTAATTGACCATAATGACACCATTAAACCCCGTAGCTATGAACCAATTTGGATTATCATTAATTCTACGTTATAATCATTCATGACACATCATTCCAAGTTGTTTGATATATAACATGCCATATTTTATCATTGAAAATTTTTGAGGGTGTCATAAGGGTACCATTAGAGCACGTGTCATTCGCGGAACCATATTTATCAATTGGCGAAAATAGTAATTAATAACCGCTTCTGTCTCGTCATTACGATTTGTTTGATGTATTACTTAATATAGCTTCCCATAGAAAATTGCTAGGTGGGTTCGTGAAGGTACCATTTGTGCTATTGAACCAATTTAGATAATATTTGCGATTGGTTCGTGCCATGAACCATATTCATCGACTGACGAAAACAGATTTTGAAAATCTTTCATAGCCTTGGAGGAGTTAGAGTTACGGACGGACAGACAGACAGACACGTTTCCCCACACTGATAGCATAAAGCACCTTTCGGTACTTAATAATACCAATAGGCAACATCCGTGTTCTCACCGTATTACTTTGAAGGGTCACACAACCCGGCTATTTATTTTCTTAATAAATAAAAATCATAAAAATGCATACAACCAAAAACATTAGTTGACTATGTAGGCTATATTATTGAAGTATTACAATTTATATGAAACATGGGCTGAAACCAATTGAGATCAGTTCATACAATTCAGCACAGTAGTATGCTGAATTATTTTATTTTTTTTTGATTTTGGTCTTCCCGGCTATAACATTAAAAACAAACCGACTTAATAAAATTTTCTGGAGAGAACACTGAAGATGCTCTATGTTAGCTTGTAAACAGGGAAAAATAGAAAAACCGATAAGATCCACAAAATAGATACGTACCACATTTTTTTTGTTTGGCATAATTCGGGTTACATTCGCATTTTCCTTTGTTACAGATTTTGAAAGGGGCTTGACATTTAATGTTTTCGATAAGGCATTTGTCGATTTCTACACAACAGGGAAAAAATCGGTTACATATTGGTTACAGAAAAATGTATAATTTAAAGGTTAATTTTTTTAATTATAAACGCCCTAGTAATTGAAACATAAAAGTCGTCAACTTTCATTGTGAATTTAAGGCGTCATCATATGGCCGGAAGTTTGTACTCTAAGTCCAACAGATAAGTCTTGAGAATCACTCCTCCTGCAAAGATCGACGTAGACATGACGTTGGCTAAGTTCACCAGCCAATCAGCGGTTGTCATAGCCTGATTGCAAAGGTCATTTATTTATTGTTCATATTTCCTCTTTAAAGTGCGCGTTCTTCACCAAGCGCTCAAGCAACTTGTCAAACAAGAAAGTTTACGATTCTTCTGACGAAAACTAATTTTGTATTAATGTTAATGAAGGCCTTTATTAGCCCCTTCGCTCACACTGTCCTACAATTATTTTTATTATTTTTAGGACATAACTTTAATAATAAATCAGAGCAAACGAAACATGTAACAACCTTTATCATACGTTGTCTTTATACCTAGATCTCTGAAACCTTTCGCAGAATAAACCGTTTAATCCATTTGCGCACAGGACATAAACAATTTCATATTTCCAAATAGTGAACACTTCTGGCAAAAATATGTTATTAATACAATAAAATCTTTAAAAAATTCGTGAGTGAAGGCGTTAAGGACCATTTTTTTAAACAGTAATTCATTTAAAGCGGCTATAGTGCAAGGTTATTTTTTATCCCAGCAGATTTTCTTGGTAAAACAGGGGTTGACAGTCGCATGATTCGCTGGTAGGAGACTATAAAAACGGAATATTCGGGGTAAGTTTTTACCATTCTTAGTGTAAAATAGATCATTCAAACATATTCAAGATTTTCCGAATCATATTTTCATGTTTCATTTCTCTCCATCTCATCATTTAACGTCATTAAAAAAAAACGTCAGATGTCTTCACTATAAAGTAATAATCTATTTATAAGTAAGTTTTTATCTTACTTTATAAAAATTTTTCCACGGTTTTCACCAATAATAACCTCATTTCAAATTTAAAATTAAGTAATTCTAACTAAATGTTTTCGAATTTTAACATACCGTAAAACCCTCATAAATTAAAGCATCAACCCTTCAAAAGTTAAAGGGATGCCCATATCTCTTAGTTAATAGTTGCCGATCTCTTATTTGGATTAGATGTAGAGTGTTATTAAGCGAAATAGTTTATTGTTTTCCTTTCTTCTGTGATACAATTAATAGCGAATACAAGCATTCATTTAAAAATTTTCATTTCTCTTTTGATACAGATGCCGCAAACTGGTCTTCCTAGGCAGTTGCTATTTTCCAAGCCAGTGGATAAGAAAGCAAGGCGTCGGCCTAGAACCAGCTGGCTAGATTACATGGAGAAATTAGGTTCGAGTCTCTTGGATATTACCATTGAGGACATGCCCCTGATGGCGTAAAATCGCGAGTGCTGGAGAGGCTCCATTATTGTGCTGCTGCCCCCGCGACCCCAACGGTTAAGCGGGTTTGAAAAGTAAATAACTAAGTAGTTATTTCCGTTTGGATATAAAAAATGTGGACTTACCTTCGCAACCTGTTTTTTGATTGTATATTTTGTTTTCTTTACATTTACAGACGTAAGAATTACACGTTGGTATGCATTCGGAATCCCCTTTGCAAGGATTATTTTTGCAAGAGTTTCTGCACATGCAGTCTCCTATATAGTCGCCCGAACATGTACATTTTCCGTCCGTTTCTATCTTACATCTATCATGTTGAACACAAGCCTGACATGGACCTAAAATATTTTGAAATAAACTTACCTATAGTCAAAACAATATTTTTTATTTAAAATCTTACTTCAATGTTTTTATTTATTTGTTCTTATTAATTAATTTAGTTACACTGGCGGGAAAAAAAAATCCCAACACCACGAAGGACTTGTGTTAGATGAATGAAATTTGGATAGTATATTCAGCTATGGTATTTATTCAATTGATTCAAGTTTCAAGGTTCTAAATTATAGGGAGCGCCACCAGCGCCACCCTGTACATGGAAATGAGACATTCCAATGACAGAAATAAAGGAGATCAGACGCGCGTCTGTGTCACTTCAGACACTTGTGGACGTGTGTGATACTGTAGGGTAAAACATGCCTCGAAGGCAACTGCGACGTGAATATGGGCAGCTAACCCAATTCGAACGAGAACGTGTAGTGGGCCTTCGAGAGGGTGGACTTTCGTTCCGTGCTATTGCAGAACGCATGGGTCGAGACGTTGCCACTGTGTACAACTGTTGGCAGCAATGGTCCAGGGAAGGCAGGATTACCAGGAGACCAGGATCTGGACGACCCCCGGCCACTGGAGGCAGGGTTGACCGGCGCATCTGTAGGATGGCTGTGGCAAATCGGACAGCATCTGCAGCGGACATTCGGGATGCTGTGGCACCCAACGTCACTCCACGCACAATTCGGAACCGTCTCCTGGCCAGGAACCTCCACTCCAGGCGCCCTGTGGCATGTTTGCCTCTTACCCCTCAACACCGTGCGGCACGTCTTCAGTTGTGTCAAGCCAGAGCGACTTGGAGGGCAGAATGGAGGTCTGTGGTCTACACGGATGAAAGTCGTTTCTGTCTGGGTCAGAGTGATGGTTGCACAAGGGTCAGGAGGAGGAGTGGGGAAGTCCTGTTACCGAGCTGTATCCGTCGTCGGCATACTGGCCCCACCCCTGGCATTATGGTATGGGGAGGGATTTCCTACGACAGCAGGACCCCCTGGTGGTTATCCCAGTCACCATGACGGCAAATGTTTACATTCGGATGGTTGCTGAACCCATTGTGCTGCCATTCATGGCTGGTATGCCAGGGGGGCTGTTCCAACAGGATAACGCTCGACCCCACACGGCCGCTGCAATCCAACGTGCCCTTCAGGGTGTCCACATCCTACCATGGCCAGCACGATCACCAGATCTGTCGCCCGTAGAGAACTTCTGGGACATGGTCGGACGCCGTGTCAGGGTTCTTCCACGACCAGCAACAACTGTCGCTGATCTGACCATCCAGGTGCAACAGGCATGGAATTCCATACCACAAAATGACATTCGGCATCTCTGCGACCGTACGCATGCACATGTGCAAGCCTGCATAGACCAGCGCGGCGACTACAGCGGGTACTAAAGTCCGTGCTTTTCACTTGAAAGCTGGTGGCGCCCCCTATAAGTTGTAACTTTGAAACTTGAATCAATTGAATAAATACCATAGCTGAATATACTGTCCATAATTTCATTCATCTAGCACAAGTCCTTCGTAGTGTTGGGATTTTTTTTTCCGCCAGAGTATTTAGTTATTATTTGAATTACAATAAATTCCTAACTGGGGCCAGTATGGCTTTAAGGCCGACGTATTAGTTCCCCGGTAGGATAAAAAGGATACAACAACAAGTAGATAAAATGTAATTGAAAAAACAAAAACAAAAACAAAAAATATGATTAAAATAAAATCAAGGGAAAATAGTAATTGTTAGTAGTTAAATTGTTAGTTAGAAGCTAAAATTTAGCTTCTTTTTATTATTATTATTATTATTATTATTATTATTATTATTATTATTACAACGCTTATATAACTTTCGCCATTTGGGTCATGTTTAGTGGATGAAATCTTGTGACCAATATTTCAACCTTTGCGCTAGTCCTATCGTGCTGAAATTTTGTACACAAACGTAAAGTCGGTGATAATGCATGAATCTAAATTTTTTTTTTCAAAAAATTCAAAGGGGGGGGGGGGGATAAATATGAAATAGAATTGGTTTTTGTTTGTTTGTTTGCTCGAGATAGCGCCATCTGTACCTAATTTTGACATAAGCGTTGTTTTTGAAAAAAAAAATTCTTTCTTCATTTGTTAAACGTAACGCTAGAAGGTAAAGAACGGACAGTATTAGGTATATTAGACCACCATTTAATCCCGGCAAAAGAAACACAACTCCTTTAATAGTTATTTCTTGAGAGGGAGTCTAATTAAATTCGCACAGCGAGTAAGGTAAGAATGCACATTACTTTGATAGCAAATAGAAAGGGGGGAAAAAGAGTTAAATGATGATTGATTATTTTGTATATAAACAGACAAAGTTGAATGAACAGTTAAACAGTTAAAGTACTTAGCGGAGCTAAGTAAGGTTTACGAATCTTTAGTAAGGTTCTCAGAAACCTCTTTTGAAGTTGATAGAGACGGGTACGATTGTAAGTGGGTTAAAGTATTATACAGGCTGTCCGTCCGCAGTGGAAAATGACGATTCCCATGGAAAATCAGTCTGAGATGGAAACCGCAAAAACATTTGAATGCAACAACCGGCATGCACTGCGCGCGTACCCCCTCGCGTACCCTCACCACTTAAAATATTTCATTCCTAACGTAAATAAAATGCAATATTTTCCCGTTTATTGGATTATTGCTTTTGTTTTTCACTGCGGAGAGACTTTTCGGACACACAACATAATATGAGTAAAATATAAGATGGGAGATAATGCAACCAAGAGATCATACCGGGAGGCGCAAAAAAAAAGTGTTAAAAAGTTTTGTCTACTGTGGTTTAATCGTACGCCGTAAATGATTTTCCTCGTGATACTGTTCTATTGCAGTTCTGATGTCTCTCATTAAGGTATATTTCAGAATGGAAGCACTAACGTTGGAACAGCGTGTATTTATTGTAAAGAAATTTTATAAAAATGCTGAAAATAATGCTGTGGTAAGACGCTTATTCAACAGAACCTTATTCAAAGATGCACCTGCAACACTCCAGGATCTTCATACTGCAATTTCTCTTTGGAGTCGTGCAGTCGAAAATGTTTTTCAGAGAATCACCACGGAATTCAGTTCAAGGCTCTACAGACTGATTGTAGCACTGTGAAAACCTTCTGCATTAAATTTCAGGATGTCTGTTATAGCATAAATATGATAACAAGAACCTATAACCTCATATTATGTTGTAGTAGACAAAAACTTTCTAACACCTTTTTCGCGCCACCCGGTACCTTATTTTTTATTAAGAGCAGTTAATAATGAATTAACATGTTGATCCCAACATAAATCGTGAGATAAATATCAGCCTAAATACTTAAAGACATTCGTACAGGAAAGTGATTGTGTGTTATAAGATATATGTAATGCATTAGGAAATGATAACACAGGTTAACACACATTTCGGTGCCGGCGATTTTTCAAGTGTTCTTAGGTAATTTTAGGGTGCAGAATTCAAAAATAACTTTATATTTGTTCCATCAGGTCTAGTTTTCGAGATATTAACGTCGCAACGTTGCACAATACACAAATAGCAGTCATCATTGTGGTTTCTGGGTTCCCTCCAAACCATCGGCACACCAAATTTCAGAGTTCTCTTTTGTCCATTAGTCCATTGCCATAAGTGTTCCAAAAAATTTTACACACAACAAGAGGTGCCCACGTTTTGTCTTGGTCACCAAGCTTAACGCCAAAGAATCCAAGGTACGCTCTTTTTTGATAATTATGGCGCTGATAATCATGACGTTTTTTTTAAGTAAAATTCGTGGCCATCTATCAGGAAAAACGCCACGAACTTTTTCCCAGACTTATTATATCAACGTCGCACCTCTGTACCATAACAAACAACAAAATCGCATTAAGTTAGTGATGCTGTATCTCAAAAACTATAGCTGATAGAGAGAAACTGTTTTCATATTTTGAATCAACACATCAAATATAATCAAAATCAGTTCTAACATTCCAGG
This sequence comes from Rhysida immarginata, assembly GCA_023313115.1. NCBI lineage: Eukaryota > Metazoa > Arthropoda > Chilopoda > Scolopendromorpha > Scolopendridae > Rhysida > Rhysida immarginata. Next base: position 223,884 of record JAHWFO010053610.1, on the reverse strand, counting down.
CACCACGAAAAAAAATTTTTTTTGTTCCCCAGTGTAATTGAAGAGCTCGAGGCAATAAGGACGCAACCCACAGGAAGAAGTCCTTACTAAACGTAATAATTACTGCTTGTGAAATCCATTTACAATATGTTTCAGTAACAATTATACAAGTAAACTGCAATCACAGTAAAGCAAAACTTAAACCATACAGATTTAAGATATAACTTCCTGTGGGTTACGTCCTTATTGCCCCGAGCTCTTCAATTTATTACGTTGATAAAATATATATTTGGTTTTATTAAGTGATAAGGAACTGATAGAATACCAAGAACTAAGAGTACGAAGAGTTAGGTTAATAATTTAAATGAGAAATGTTAGAGTCAGCGAATAAAAGAAAAAGATCATCAGCATATACAGGGTTTGTCCGAAAAGTAATGTCAGTGATTTTATTGTGAAGCGAATACACGTCGCAGCGCGCTCGAAGTGGTGGGGATCGTTGGAGGGAGGAGTCAGTTTACGCACGCACAGTCGCTCAGTCGTCTCCGACCATCCGGAGGGTACAGGCCAGGCATTTTCGTGAACCTCATTTTCGTCTTCCGTGCAAGCCGCGATGCAGCGCTCGATTGAGCAAAGGATTGCCATCAAGCTTTGTTTTGAGTTGAAACGTGCCAGGAACTTTGGGATTTGTGTGAAAGTGGACCCCCACTTTTTAGACAAGTTCATCACAGGTGACGAGTCTTGGGTGATGAAAGGACATCATTTCGGGATAGTGACAAAGTCAAAGAGGCTTGCACCAAGATTCTAAAGGACATTCCGGAAAACGTCTACCGTAACGCCTTCGATGCCTGTAAATCTCGCTCAGCGAGTCGCTGGAAGCGATGTATTGACGCAGGAGGAGCTTATTTTGAAACCTTTTAATGTATTGCACCGATCGGATCAATAAATGTCTTCTAATCGACTCAATGACATTACTTTTCAGACATACCTTGTAAAATAGAAAAAGTGAGAGATAATGCTAAAGGTAAGCCGTTAATAAATAAATTAAATAATAGGGGTGAAAGAATGGATCCCTGAGGCACTCCTAAATTACGAGATAAAATTGAAGATGCATTCCCTATAAAGATAAATGATAACAACGATCAGATAAAAAATCAATTAATCAATGAAGTGGTGGCCCGTAAATTTTAAAGAAAGAAGACAATTTAAAAAACAAAAGTTGAAGAGTTATAGAATAAAAGGCAAACATCAAAGAGTTATGTATAATCAATACACAAGGCACCTTCGATGAAGCATATTCGATGAAGCATATTCGGGAATTGGACCAATCGGGATTTAGACCAATCGGAATTTGGACCAATCGGAATTTGGACCAATCGAGATTTGGACCAATCGGGATTTGGACCAATCGGGATTTGGACCAATTGGAATTTGGACCAATCGGGATTTAGACCAATCGACGTTGGACCAATCGTCATTAGACCAATCGTCCTGTACCGATCCTATGATGATTGGTCTAACGCCGATTGGTCTAACGCCGATTGGTCTAACGCCGATTCGTCCAAATCCCGATTCGTCCAAATACCGATTGGTCCAATTCCCGATTGGTCCAAATACCGATTGGTCCAATTCCCGATTGGTCCAACTCCCGATTGGTCTAAATACCGATTGGTCTAAATCCCGTTTGGTCCAAATTCCGATTGGTCTAATTCCCGATTGGTCTAAAAGGAGACTAAAATGACTGAAAAATTTCCATTGAAACCGAGAAAAACTACTGATTTTCTCAAAAACTACTGATCCGATTTGGATGGGGTTTTCGCTATTCCACTGAATATTTTTCTGGGAAGGTTTTTGACCCATGAAGTCGGTTCATTTTTGTTAAAAAAGTTCTCGTTAAATTAGGATTAGCAAGATCGGATTAGTGGAAGGGATTGAAATAATGATTACAAGATTTCATCCACCAAACAAGACCCAAACATGGTGAAAGTAAAAAATAAGCGTTGTAAAAAATAATAAGTAGCTATAAAAATAAAAAATATGTCGCTATTAATAAATAACCTTTAGAAATAAATTGGAATGGCGGAATGGAATATTCGCACAGGCCTACCACGAGGTCATGAAACGGACTCAAAAACAATTCATTTTTTTTACTATTGTGGGGGGGGGGGGTCCTTAAAACCTTAATTTCTCCAAAATGGCTCTCCGCAGCCAAACAGTTTCTTCTCAAAAAAAGTTCGTCTCAATGAGAGGAGCCATTTATGTTTTTTTTTATTGTGTTTGGTTTGATGAAATAAATGCTTCTGTCATTTCTTCATTTTATAAAAAAAATTAATTTCCCTAAAAAGGCTTAGACCATTTCCAGGAAAAAAACGTCAATGCATAGTTTAAGGATCCCTCTAAATATGAATTAAAAATTTTTTACTAAAAAAAAACTTGTTGGGGAGGGGTGGGGAAGGGGATAGTTTATAGCTGGTTTGTACGCTATAGCCATTTTTTAATTTAAAATTAATATCTCTAAAAGGGTTACGCAATTGATATAAAATATACGCTAAGGCACAATTTAGGGGATCTCTAAGCATGTGTAATTTTTAGTCATTTCTGCTGTTTGCAGTTTCAGAGGAGTTAGCTGCATAAAATAAGTCACATACATACATTCATTCATTCATACATACGTACATACGGAAATTCTTCTTTCAAAATTTCGACATATCTTTTCGAAATCTAAATTTTAAAGTCGAATTCAGGAAAAAAAAATTGAGTTTCTGAAACAAACACATAGGCCTTCACTTTTAGTGAGTGGTAGGCCAAAAAAAGAAACACCTTAACAAACCTTTCAACAAGTATAAAAATTCTCATTTTTTAATTTTTCTTTTTTATGTAAAAATAAGCAGAAATCATAAAATATAAGTTTTCTCTTTTTTTATTTTAAATTCGTTTTCAGTGGAAGTTTTTCAGTCATTTTAGTCTCCTTTATCATTGGGAATTAGACCAATTTGAATTTGGACCAATCGGGATTTAGACCAATCGGAATTTGGACCAATCGGAATTTGGACCAATCGGAATTTGGACCAATCGAGATTTGGACCAATCGGGATTTGGACCAATCGGGATTTGGACCAATTGGAATTTGGACCAATCGGGATTTAGACCAATCGGCGTTAGACCAATCGGCGTTGGACCAATCGTCATTAGACCAATCGTCCTGGACCGCTATCATGCAGTATCTACACTTCGCTTAGGGGAAAATCCATGTTGTGCAGACGATATTAAATTATTATTATGTATAAACTGCGATAAGCGATGAAAATATAAGTTTTCAAAGATTTTGGAGAAGATTGGCAAAATTGATATGGGACGTTGATTATGAAAGTCTTTAAATTCTCCATTCTTTTAAACGAAACGATTTTAGCAATCTTAAGAGATTTAGGATAAGTTTCAAAACTAAGAAATATTAAAAATGTGAGCTATGGTTAACTGAGACCTGGATTAACCGCAATAATTACTTCAGAAAGTAATCCCTGAAGGTTTTAATTAAGTAATTATACTAGTTACTTATTCGGGACAAGTCGGTGTTGCAAAAAAAAAAAAAAAAAAAAAAAAAAAAAAAAAAAAAAAAAAAAAAAGAATGGTAAGAAAAACTCTTGTACGGATAATCTTGAGAAGGTGTTTAGGTCGGGGTTAAAAAAGAGAATATTAAGAAAATCAGTTAAGGATTCAGAATTTAAGTTATGCGAATCGGGGAATGGTGAGCTGAACCTCGGAGAAGGTTATTAAGGGTTTTCCATTTAGTTTTATTCGAGATCTTATAGAATAAATGAATAATAATGTTTTCTAATGTTTTCTTTTATAATAATGGATTTATTGGCGTTTCGCACTGAATTAGAAAAGGTTCGGAACCTCTGGTTAGTTTGAGAGTTAAGATTACAGTGATATCTACGATACAATTCATTTTTATGAGCCAATAGACGTAAAATGTAGGAGTTGATCCAAGGCTTACGACAAGAGATATTTAGTTGTTCTCCAAGGCTTTTCTCCTAAATATTATTTCAATTCAACAACAGAAATATTATCCTAAATCTTTTATTCCAGGTTGTTCCATCGGCCTCGGTGGCTCAGTGCTTGCGTGATCGCCTCTGATCCCCGAGGATGCGGGTTCGATACCGGCAGAGGACAACGAGGATATTTTTCAGGGGTAAAATCACGCACCTCCTTGGGAAGGGAAGTAAAGCCGTTAGTCTCGTGTAGTTTTTTGCCGGCTGCACGTTAAAGAACCCTTGCCAGGCAAAATTTGCGGCCCTTATAACGCCGTCCTGAAATGACCATAGTAGTTGAAAAGGACGTTAATACCAATCAACCAAGTTGTTCCAGTGAAGCCTTATGGAGATCAAGTTTCAATTTTTACTCCTGATATTTGTATGTTAATTATCTCAAGAGGTTATTGAAATTTCTTAATAAACAGTTGTTTGCTAAAATGAATTGTGCATTATTTTCTATTAAGATGTTACAATATCAACTTGACATGGGGCACATTAAGTCATCTTCACATAGAGGAATAAATATTTACTTTCGGACAATGGGCTTCATACGATTAACAATGGCCCATTTTAGGTGATTTAACAATAAATGAGTAGTCAGCATGCCATTTGTCAGGGGATCGGCTGCTACATCAGCGTGTTATCCCAATAGTTAAGTTTGATGATGGTGGTGTGATGGTGTTGTCGTGTGATGGTGTGGTCGTGTTTCTTCAGGTTTGGTCCGTTGGTTGTGATCGAGCGGAACATGGCATCCACACAGTATCTGGACGTTTTAGACAATTCCATGGGTTCCTATGTCGTGGCAGGTGTTCGGTGAAGGGCCATTTGTGTTCCAGCACAACAATGCAACGTGGCGTAGGGCCTGTGCTGTCAGCACCTGGTTTCCGGAGAATAATGTTCAGGAACTTCAGTGACCCGCCCTGGTTCCTAATAACCACCTTTGGGGTGAACTGGAGCGTCGGATTCGTGCAGGCTTTGAAGGAGGAGTGGATAAATATACCAGTTGCTTGCTATCAGAAACTGGTGGAGAGCATGCCATCGTGAGTGGACGCGGTGCTAAGGGCAAAAGGCCACAGTATGAGCTTTTAAACACGCTGTAAATAAAGCGTCTGTTCCATACAGCAGATGTCCACTTTTAATTGAGCAGTCAGTGTATGTTGAATCTTTTAGATACTTCACTTACAGTATGTCTGGTTATTTTCCATTTGTTTGGAAACAGGTTATAATATGTCCAATCTCTATGAATAATACACTACAAACCGCTTTTTACTAATTCGCTTAATACGAATTTTACTTATTACGAAAATTTTCTCCGGTCTGACTCCGCCAAAGTAATTTACATGTAAAATTTCTCTAATAATACAAACAAGTTTTTATGAAAATTCTGTTAAGGTTTAAAAGAATTTTTATTAATTACTAGCAGAGGCACCCGTCATTGCCCGGGATGATTGCAGTTGCAGGTAAACAAAACAATCTCAAGAAGTTAAATAATAACTCAAAATTGGTTTTCAGTAATTCTACAATTTCTTGCTGTAGACTTTCTCGTTGTTCAGATGTTTCAGACACCCGGATAACTTTGTGTCTCTGACCATTACTTGTTTTTTTCTTCGGTGGCACTTCGTTAGATATGAATTAACACGTATCCTTCGAACGATTATTAAAGAGCACAATACAGCTTGCTTGTTTATTTGAAGAGTCGAGTTGATGTATGCTTTGTTATCGGTTATGTCGTAAACTGTCGCCCGAGACCGACGGCGTCCCTATAGCCTATACCGAAACCATTGGAAGAGAAGGAGAAGCTGCCGTCGAGTCTGGAAGGTTCTAAAATTTTCAAGGGCTTCAAACACAAAAATTTCCTGAACATTTGTTAGGTAGCTCAAGGGTGACACATATCTCTTTGCCTTCTTGACGGAGACTGCCCTATGTATATCGTGCTATTATACTCATTTCCTGCTCATTGTTAATAATTCTTGGAAACGAATGTTCTATTGCCAAGGCAGCATTTTATCATTGCATCATCTTGAAAATTTTGTTGCATCATCACCAAATTAGTTTTCATGGCAACAATATTTCCCCGGCGTTGACGTGGAAACATATGGCAACAATAACTTCGACGAAACAACTCTTCTTGGGTGGGAATGGATGTACATGATTGTTTATGTCAGTGTGTTCTCCATTCCCACCAATCTGAGTGGGGTTATTCATTACTTGGTAATCTGTTGTTGCACCCGCACTCAGCTCTCGATGTCTTGAAGCAAAATTTGGGCAGTCACCACTTTCTGTCGTCGTTTCTTCTGCTGACACGCTCAACATTTTCTCACTTGCAGCAGTGTGCTGGCGAAAACAATACAGCAAGGAGCGAAAGGATGGCTTCCTCTGTCGCCTTTCCACTCTTTCTCAAGAGTCTGCTAACTCTCCATTATCTCCAGTTAGTGCTCATTTTTAAATATTTTCAAGAAAAAATTTCTAAGAACTATCAATTCTAAGAAAAGCCCGAACAACAGGAATTCTATGCATTGTTACAAATTGAACCTTATTTATATAGGACAAATTTTGCCTTGCCTTGTTGGTCTGAGATACCTCTTATTAATATGCACTGCCATCATTATGAATGTCGATAATTACACTGTCCAGCAACAAAAAAATTACTGAACAGAGAAGCACCGTTTCTAAGGTAATTTTTTGCGTAGATTACAAACATGACGCTCATTTTTGCCTATCAGGTCTCAATTTTTCGTAAATCGTGATTGAAATTTTTATATTTTTATGTAAATTTGACACTTACACGTAAGTTTCAAAATTACTTAATATATTTTAAATACATATATTTTCAGCTACATATAATACTTAAATAAATGAAAATGCCTAGAGGAACTTGTAAAAACAATCCAGATAATTTTTGTTATATTTGTGGATGTGTAACAACAAAGGTTTATAAGCGAAAAATATCAAATTATATTGGTAAAATATAATATACAATCATTAAAATTTTCATTTAAAATCATTTTAATTAAGTGAAACTATAGTGTTTGGTTTAAAATGCCTTAATTTACAGAAATTATAAAATTTTAGTATGCGATTTACCAAAATTTGAGACCCGATAGAGAAAAAAGGTTTGCAGATTCGGAATCAGCGCACCCAAATTACCAAAAGCCAACTACTCTTTGCCTAGTAATTTTTTGAAAGTTAAAAATTGTTGGACAGTGTTATTAATCTTTGGAAATCTCAGGTAGACAGTGACCTTCCTCTTACTTTGAAGATCAAGCATGAAAATATTTCATCAAGATCGGAATAAAACTGTAGATGTATCATTCCAAACAAACAAACACACAAACAAACCCACAAACATTCTTCTTTATAGAAGAGTGTTTGCTTGTTTGTGGGTTTGTTTGTTGAAAAGGTTTGTCGAGGGCTAAGTTCAGGTTATATTGGATTGTAAGAAGCGAAAGGTCAGCAAAGGATACAGTAGCATCATCTGCATAAAGAATAAAAGAAAAAGGAGATAATAACAATGAAAGATCATTTATGAACAAATTGAAGAGAACAAGGGATAAAATAGACCCCTGAGGAACGCCAACATTCCGAGTAAGTGTACGGGATGTATGATTAAATAAGCCAAGGGTGTATTGTCTATTTGATAGAAAGCTAGATAACCAGTTTAACAGAGTTATAGGCTTTTACACAACCACGCCATACTAAGTTATAGGCCTTGACACTACAGAATGGCGTCCTATAACGTTTATACCTTATTCACCTAAGTTATTAAGAAATAGAAAAAATTACCTGCAATGCATTCTTTCTGTTCATTTTGTATATAACCCGTTTTGCAATCGCATGTCACTTTGTTCTCTTTGAATGTACATATCTCATTCTTCTTACAGGGATTCAATAGACACAGATTGTCCTGCACTGGAAAGCATCAAGAAGTGATTACTTTACACATTAAGCATCATATAAGTGTTTAATATACAATCGAAAATAAAAATTTAGATTAATATGTAACAACCTTTTAACAATACAAATCGTCCCCCCAACTCGAGAGAAGGCCTGCTCAGTGAAACGTCATTTATTGTTACATCACTTAGAATGGTCCATTGTTAATCGTATTTCTACCAATAATAAGCCCTAAATTTGGCCTTCTTATGATGATGTAGCAATGTATGAACTTTCGATGAGCAGGCCTTCTCTCTAGGAGGTCTTGCCCCAACAGGCCAAATTAGGCCTAAGCACGATTATCGGAGAAAAAAACATCAGCGAACAATAAAATTAAACCGAAAGCTGGGTCATTAAACAAATAAAAGAGTTAAAAATTATGAAAAAAATGGTTAAACATATCAATAAGAGTCTTAAAATTATTAAAATATCAAAGGGTTATATAAAAAATTATATTTATGTAATTCCGAATGAGGCGTACAGAGGAAAAGTTCAAATAACTTCTCGCTGTTAAGGAGAATACGCAAAGTTAAAAAAGGCTCTTTCACACAAAGCGCAAGCGTTAACGCCGCAAATCTTTCGCAAGGCGTAGAAATATGCGCTGCAAAATATGATGCCACCAAGGGTCGAACCAACGTCAAACAAAAGCGTTGATCTGTTTTCATAGCTCCGTCCCTTTTGCGCCGTGTGGCTGCTCTCACCTAGAGTTAATGCGCAGCAAAGTTTTGTAAAAGAGGCTAAACACTAATAAAATAAGTTCATCAATATCGTTATATCGTTAGCGGAAGAATGGAGTACTTATTGGTTTCACAATGTCCGTCTGTCCCCTTCTTTCACGTGCACAGTGCAAGTGTGAAATGTAGGTACACAGAAATAAGGGACTACTCACTGAGAAGGGTTAAGTTTTTTTCCAAAATTTTTAATTCAAGCTCAATAACTATAAAAAATTCCTTGACAACAACTGGGTTAAGGTTAAAGTGAAAATTTATCTAGATAACATATCATCTTTTTCATTTGTAAGTTGTTCTATGACAAGCACATACACTGCTGTATTAAAGCATCACCGAATAAGCACACTTAAGCAAAACCAATGGGTTGAGCACAAACACTTAATCACTCAGATTCAAAAAATAGGACGGCACCTCAAATTTTGATGGAGCCATATGAAGCAGTATGGCTCGATGATAAAATGCAGGTAGCGATAGCTAACTCCCAATAACAGAAGATATGGAAGAACACACTTCGTGAGCATCAGTAAATATTAGCTACGCACAACTACCGACTAAGATTAAGTTGTGAAGCACAGTATATAATATGTTTAAATCACCAGGCTTCTGCGCCTTTGAGATAAATAGGCCATAATTATTTAACACAACCACTTAGATGAGCAGTGAAACATTGTAGCAGAAAATTACGATTAATTAAACATGGCAATAGACAACACTAAAACTTGAAGTATATCACATAAAACTCCGCTTAGCAGAAACAATATTAATTGATGCTAGCTGCTGAGTGCAAAAAGTACGATACGAAACTCATGTTACCGTTGAATCTTCCTGCAACACAGTACGTAATATAATTGTATCCCTGCAACGCATCCAATATCGTCACGCAGGAATGCTCTTAGACCACAAGGAAAAATGCCATAACAGTCCTCTGAGAAATGCACTTATCTAGCAACACGGTCCTGACGATGTTGGTACCATTTTTAGTCAACGAGAAATGCACTAACCATTGATACGATGAAATCCAACCTCGAGCTAGAGGAGCTGAGAATTTCCATTGCAATACATTCCAGCTTTCTTTTACTGCTTCGCTGAATTCTTCCGAATACCATCTGGTATCAATTTGGCTATCAATAATGTGACCCTTCTCCAAATTTTCGGAGACCACCGTCGTTGCTACCGTTCTCCAATTTTTTTCAGTCCCATCTGCCTTCAATTCTTCCTCTCTCCACAATTCCCGTTGCTGGGCTCAACACTGCTTGGGTTGAGCGTCCTCGCATCCATCCGGGTGCTTTCTCCTTGCTTCTCCGCATCCCTCACCGTATTTTCTCGGAGTGCCCGAGCACCCAGATCTGACCTCACGGCCGTTTCGGTGCGATAAACATACCTTGTTTTATGCTGTCTTCTAACGGACCGTGACACCTTCATATTTTCTACATTTTTGCACGTAGAAAGTTGAAATTCCGAACATAGCTACCATGGTACATGTTCTCCTATTTAATTTGATTTTTGATTGGTCCACTGGGATCGGAGTTTACGAGGGTGGGAATTAAAGGGGACCAAAAGGTCTACTGGTATACAGGTATTAAACGAGTGAAATTCGGTATGCAGATTCCTCTAGGCAACATCTACATTACTATGAAGTTTGGGCCAAATTGTTGTAAGTTATGGGGTCGAAGTTATGAGGGTAGCAGTCATTTGGTCTTTAGAACTATGGCAGCATAAGTCATGTGATATGTCTTTTGCTCGAAAATGATGAGAAACGAAAGATAGAGCTCATTTACATTTTCTAAATACTACGTTCGAGAACGTCAATTTTTTTGATTAAAAAATGGGAGGGGGGAGTTAAAACGTGCAGATAAAGAAGTAAAATAGATGACTTCAGATTTCTGCTACTTTCCTATCCCTCCTCGGGGAGTTAATTTCTTGTTAAAAACTATATAAAGATAGGATATCACGATGAATAAACATGAAATATAAAGAATTTGGGAACGCTATTTATCAACATAAAAGTGGAGTCGACAATAGAAACTGTCTAAAATGGAACTACGAAGGGTATTCAAACGAAAATGATCGATGAGAAATTATAGACAAAGAAAACCACAAACTGATAACTGCTCCCTTTTCCGCGTCACAAGTCGCCGGATACTAGTAGCGTAGAAGTCCTTCGGATGGGAGGGAAGCCGATTTTACACTGCTATATTGACTACTGCATGCGATTCAACATGCTTTTAAGCTATTTTACACTGGGCCGTAAAGCTGAAAATCACATGGAGAGAGGTCGGAATTGTAAGGTGGATATTCTAATACTTCCTATCTGAAGCGTCCCAGGGTATCTATAGTCGTTTTCTTCGCGAGATGTGCTTGTGCATTATCGTGGAGCAAGATGACCCCACATTACTGGAAGTCATGCAGTTTGTGCTTGATCTGCCGTCGCAGAGTATCAAGAGTCGTCATATACCTATTGGAATCAATTGTGTGGCCGTCGAAGGCAAATTCGTCAGGAACTGAGCCTCGGTGCTCAAAGAAAACTGTCAGGACGACTTTGCGTGCACTTGGCTCCGTGGGAAACTTCTTCGTTGGCAGCGACGCACTGTGCTTCCATTGCATACTGGATCAACAGGTTTCGGATCATAGTGGTGATACCACAACTCCTCAACCATCACTTCTTTAGCATACTCGCAGGATTTCTCGAAGATTTGCTTTAGATCAAAGATGTGATCCGTTGAGTTTCGGTCAGATCAGAACCACTCTGAAGGCATCTATTACCCTCCTGAGGGTAGCAGTCGAGATGCTTTTATGCTAGCCGCCCCGCTCGGACGTTTGCTCGTTTGCTCGGGTGGGAGAGAGTCACATAGAACTGGGCGTGCGAAAAGCAAGAGCTACTGGAATCTGTGCCCACACTTCTCAGCGTCTGGTCCTGCGCATTGTTAATGATCATGGCATAACTTAAGCTGACAGAGAACTGTAGGAGTTTAAAACAGAATGGAAATTTATTAGGGATAACTAATAGACAGGAGTTCGGGGTATAAAAACAATGCAAACGCGCTTAGCACAGTGGGTAGAAGTTTCCAAAGCGCGCGTTGTGCCCTGACGCTCTTGAGCAGGAGCAATTCTCACCTCACGATATTCATCAAATTCTTGGGATGTAATGTCCTTCATTCTTTTAGCATTTCTAGAATACTGAGAAAGGCTTGATCATTTTCTTGAAGGTATTGTCTTACCAAAAACAGCCAAATCACAAACCGAAATACTGAATGTACTTATTTTGGAAGCCAAGCCAAATAATAAGTAGGTATAGTAGAACGAAAACTTCCAATAATCAATATCCAAGTCGCAAAGCTACTTCTCTGGAACTCTGTTTCTAGCCTAGTCAAATAAGAGCAGCAAAACTTTCCAAACAGCAATATTATCCAAATCACAAAGCAAATTCTACAGATCCGGGTTTCGCAACCCAATTCAATTAAGCAAAGTATTTGTTTGAATGTCGTATTCATATCTGCGAGAACGCGCAGTAATGGCGCGAGATCGCTTTTATTCGCTATTAAAGAGCTAGAAACTTTAGCTTCACTTTTCAATGGAGTTGATGACCATTTACTTCTATAGACCATGAATTCTACTCATAAGCGCGTCTTAAACATTGTACAGCGCCATCTGTTGAATTTTGAGATGAACTAAAAATTTTAAAGATCGACTTTTATTTTATATGATTTCTTATTCTGTGTCAGTTATTACCAAATTTAGAATACGTCTAACGTAATCTGTGGTAAAGAAAGTACCTTGAAATCTTAGGTTTTAAGTTTTTCCAGGAAAACTATTAGTTTCAATATCCGCTATAATATCCATAATATATGTTGTGTACAATCTGAAAATACTATTAAAACAGGGGTTTCCATTGCACATTTCAAAATTGAGATCCATATTCGAAAATTGCATCAGTTTTATGGAAATGGGTTACACATAAAAACCCCTCACATGAATGTACAATAATTCTTCCATTGAAAGTACACTGTCAGATTTGTATTTTAGAAGTTACACTACGTGACAATGAAAATGCAACACCAATAACGAATGGGCAGAGATATGCAAATTGCAGGGTTGACCCAGCTCACAGAGATATGTAAATGATGCAAATTGCGCAGCTTTCCCGCGCATTTTGAATGCGATATAAGGAAGGAATTTGCATAATTGGCAATACCTCTGCTACTCTGTCTTGTACAGAAATAGTCTCCCAATTTTTTTCCTGCTTGCTGAGGAAACGTTTAATTGCAGAGAATGCAAGGACATCGTCAACCAAGGCAGTTCCAGTAGACAAACGATTTCACGAGGGGCATGGTTATCTGACTCAGAAGGGTAGGTTGGTCCTTTCGTCGAATCGCAGCAGACTGCAACCTACACGCGTCCACGGTGCATCGGCTGTAGCAAAGATGGATGGAACAAAGGAATGTGGCACGTTAGAGAGGTTCCGATGCGGCTCCAGCGTCGTCAGCACTTGTGGACAGACGCATCCACCTTCAAGCTTTGGCGAACCCCCAGGCCACTTCCGTCGACCTCTTGCAGCATGTTCAGGAAACCCCGATTTGCTCCCATATCGTCCAGGACCATTATATGTTGATTGGTAGCCGGCGGCCTGAACTCATTTCGCCCATTAAGAAGACTGCCATTGACCCCATGTCACAGACACCTTCGTTTGCAATGGTGTCGAGAAAGAGCACGCAGAAAATGGAATGGCGCAGGGTGGTGTTCGCAGACGAGTCACGCTTCTGTTTCAGCAATGACGGTGGCCTTAAGTTTCCAATGGCACCATAATGGTACCATTAAAACATGTAATTCGACTGAGTTTGATGGAGTTTGACCACCACGTTTCTTCATTTAATTCACACATTATCTCTCTGCTTTAGTTATGATCTGTACCATTAGTTATTACTTGTGATATTTATTTTTTAATTATTTTATCAAGTAATTTATTTTACTAGGAGAAATTTGTTGTAAATTTGAATGATATATTGTTGGGAAATGTGTTTACAACAATCAATGGCCACATTTAATGCTTCGTTGGTTGTTGTGGCACATTTTCCTGGATGACTGTAAGGATTCTGATTCCTTGTTACTCAAGGATAATAATTGTCGATTAAATGGTCATTATGCTTGAGTTTTTAGGGTGAGCAGTCGACCCAGCTGGTAATTGCCTTTTGAAGTTGTTTGATGGACTTACCACAGCAAGTACTTTTGACTATGATGGTTTGCCTTAGGTTGTTATTCTTCCTCTTGGTATCTGGTTTACCACTGTGTCAGTCACCAAAAGAATGTTTTCATGTTTACAAAGATAATCATTCACCCCTTGTCGACCAAGTTAAGGCTGATAACGCAATTTTATACAGCTGAAGAAATAAGGCCATTATATGCTCAACCCTGAACATTATTATAATGCAAGTTATTTTATCACTTGGCGAATGCCTCTCCCTTGTAGATTAACCCCCGAGTAGCTAATTCACTGTTGGTAGATGTCATTAGCAAGCCCGCTGTTTCCTGTTGATAGACAACACTTTTTTATGGATGGAAGTCATTTCCCCAGATCTGCAAGTAAACACAACGCAATGTACCTGATACAGACAGTAAATTACAAACTCTTGTAAGAGTACTTCACTGATTTGGACATTCAACATTTGTTTCGGCAATGGGTCATAAATGCTGACTTGTTTATACATTTGTAAATATGATACTTGAATGGTGGAGTTCATTATGGCCACAAAGTTAGACAAGTTTTATAATTACTGACAGAAATTCTTGTTGCTGTGCCATTCATCGAGCTTTGTAACTTTTCTGTTAGGGAAGTGCGTGATCTCAGGATTTTCCCCCTGAAAAATTCCTCGTTGTCCTCGGCCGGGGTCGAACCCGCGTCCTCGGGCATCAGAGGCGACCACGCAAACCCTGAGCTACCAAGTCCGATTTTAGAATTTGGAATCTTTGGGTATATTTTGAATGTAATTCTTGGGGTTCTGGTTATAGCACGGGATAGTGAAGTATCATTGTTACTTATCGTGTACTTACAACCCTGCTCAGGGTTTCTGGCCAAGTTAAAATGTAATTAGCACTGTATATCAGGCATTTACTGATGTTTCTTTTGGTTTCTGGCCGAACAGCTGGTTTGCTAAGCGGAGCTTGTCTGGTTATTCGTCTCTGCTATGCCAATGTCTCAATTGGACCCTATTATGCTTCCCTATTTTTGTCGCACTCTCGTTGTGAGCCTTAAGTTTCAAAAGAGTTGAATGCAAATCAGAGTCATTCTTTTGCTGCTTTTATTTAATGTAACACTTGGTTGTACAGAACACATTATATTGAAAGTTATGTAACTGGCTCATAGATGCTGAGTATTTTTATTTATCACTTTTCTATGCACCCGTCCATGGGTGCCACTCTTTGTAATCTTCTTTCTATTTTCATTTTTCTATTAAACCCTTGTTTCAGTTATTTTCCCCAAGCAGTTGATGTGTACTCATTCCTATTACCGAATCCTTAGAACCTTGAAGACACCCCTGTTGCATGGGAGGTCACACAGGGAATTGACATCCATCCCTCAGGACACAATCCGCACACTCATTGACTCTGTACCTAGATGTATCGCTGCCTGTATCACCGCTCATGGTGGTCCTACAACCTACTGATCACACGGTGTTGTCGCCAGTGTATAGATGTATCATGTTGTAATAAACATCACTAATTGTTCATTGTGTCTCTTTCTGTTTGCTGATTTTTATCACTTTCTATGCACGCGATCATGGTGTTGCATTTTCAATGTCATGTAATGTATTAATATTGGTTCACTTTAGGTGCGACAACTTGTATGCGATAACCTCTTGTACACCTTTGCCACCATACACTTTTGACAACGTTTGTAAAGCTGCTGAAAACTCTCGAACCAGCTTACAAATTTGTCATTATTTTTAACAATGGAAACGATAAAAATAATTACACCTTTCGCACTAATAATAAAATAATCATGATAAAAAGTATTACCTTTCTTACATTCACCATTGTCCCTAATAAATCCGGTTATACATTCACAAGTTGGTCCATCAATAACAACACACTCTTCATTCTTTTCCTTCTTACAAAAATTTTCTTTACAAGGAGAATCTGAAAAATAATTCAAATCATTAATTTCATATATTTCTAAACTACACACAGAATCTGAAAAATAATTCAAATCGTTATGTTTTATTTCTAAACTACACACAAAATCAATGAGAAAACTAAGAATTAATGTATAATGTTTAGCTTATAAACTTTTTTGGTTAGCATATCTTTCCACAGTTTCTAGCTTATTTACTTTATTATAATCTTTCGGTTTATGGGACAAATTGAATAGTGATACGATGTCGATAATGAGTTAGTTCACCTTTAGTTCTGATAACATCCGTAATTCTTCTTATAGAATCAACTATATGTTATAACAGTTCCGCAAGGGTATTGGCCCGTGCTAACATAATAACCCTTTTACAAATTGGGCAATAGCATTTGTCGGCATGGAGTGGATCTTTCCACCTTTCGGAATGGACAAATGCTCTAACGGGTTGAGATCAGGTGACTGAGCTGGCAAATGAAGCAACTGGAAATCAGAGACATGTTCACTTAACCAATCTGAGATCAATTCGGAATGGTAAGAGGGTGCACTGTCCTCTTAAAAGTGGCCATAAACCGATGCTGTAACAAACTGTAACATAGTTTGTAGAATTGAGGTAACCTATATTCCCAATGTTATTAGAGGATAAAGTTGGCCAAGAGAAAATTCGCCAGTCGATTATTCCACCTTCCCCGTCTGTAGGTTGCCAATTGTCAAGACGGGTCAATGGGTTCGTGCGTTTGCATCAAATTCTCGTCTTGGCATTAGCATGGTGGTGAAGGACTCATCGTAGCAAGGTGCTTTTTTATATGATGATCTCTCATCAGAAGTCCAATTTATGTGATGACTTCCTACTGTTATAACGAATCATGTTCGGCGTATTGTGCTTTTGGATACGATTTTTTTTTTGTGCATCTCTGTTGTACAATCTGATCCGATTTGTATCAGTCTATTTCTCTCATATACGTATACGCAATTATTAGATCTTTATTCTTAACTTTAAATTTAAAGAAACATGTTTTCGAGACATTGGTTCTGAGCAAACCAGATACGACTCAATTTGAAACAAAGTCATATGGAACTACATCTCTGATATGTTTGAACTCAAAGGTTAAAAATTTGCATGAAAATATTAAATTACATGTTTACATAGTTAATCCATTTGTCAGGTCGGATTTTTATCGGAAATCCTATGGTCATAATAAAATTACCTGTTACCAATTGAACAGAAATACAGACAAGGAGTAATAGGCTGCCAAAGACAACCTTAAATTTTACATATTTTGCTGCACAATGTAAAGAAAAGCCTCTGTTTGTTGGTACTCAAAATATTTCTAAAAGCTCAATCTAAAATGTTCTAATCTCCAAAATTTCAGGCCGACTAGCTGATCTTTGCAATAGAAGAGAGAATGTCAGTCCACTTCTCCACAAGAAAATTTATTCTTAATATAATATACCTGGTGGGCAAGAAATAACGTGAGGTGTTCAGAGCTCGCTAGCGGGAATTCTATTAGGCCAAATGCAGTACATTTTGGTGTATATACTTAGTGGAACATGCAGTTTCGATTTCTGGCTACGGCCCTGTAGAGGGACCAATCAGAAGCCAAATAAGCTCAGAACTTATGATTGGTGAATAACAAAAAACGGGATTTGTGAACAAAATTTACTTACAAAGGGAAGTACACGAACATGTACCTCACAGATTCACGTGCTAAAATAAGAAATCGCTAAAATTTGTTTCTTTCAAAATAAGCCGAGAAAACGAAAAAATTTGAGCACACATAGCCATACAAAGACTCCATTGTTAAAGCCATAGTTAAAGCAATGTGTGGCCGGCCAGGTGGCCGAGAGGGCTAGGGCGTGGGCTTTCTAGTTCTCGAGTTCACCTGGTCGTGGGTTCGAATCCTGCCGTGGGCATGGATGTTTGTGTTTGTCCCGGGCTGCGTACAGATATAACTTGTGTAAAAGGCGCAAAAATGACTTTAGTAGTCGACACCAAAATTTCGAATAACGCCGTGGCTACGTACAGTGCAACCTTGTACGCCTTCCGTTCAATACAAAGGAAGTGACGCAGCTTTTTTTTTCTCAGCGAAAGAAGCAACATGGCGATTGGCATCGCATAGTGGACCAATGCAACGTTTTAAGCACCTTTATCTTAGCTTCGACCAGTTAATATGGGATAGAATGAATACTATGAATGGCGCCGATGATTTGCAAGTCAAGAAAAGATATATTTTCTTCAAATTTACAAAATCTATATATCGTTCACTACGCGTAAATGTCCCTCCCCCCTTCAAGCATTCTTCTCCTGTTAACTCGAGTTAGTTCTGATGGCTTCGCTATCAACATTTTGACTCTATTGCAATTTATTTCATGTAATCAGGAATAAATGAAGGCGGTTCATCTGTTTCTATGCAAATAATTCAGGGCCATCGTGTGAATAAGTAACGCTTCCAACATAACATCTTTGACTTTTTATTTTTTATTTATAAGTAATGGATTTATAATTATTATAATTGCTCATTTATTCAAAAGCTAATAGATTTATTATTATTTTTTGTTTTTACAGTTAAAATGTTGTTTTCTTATTTTTATTATATATATTTATTTATTCAATAATAATTTTTTTTACAGTTAAAATTAAGAATTTTATAGTTTCTTCACATAAAATTCAAAAATATTAATTTTTTTTATTATTTAGTTTGATACCTCCAAATATAAATGCCAAATAAATTGTAATAATAAAATTAAAATTCAAATAAATTAAAACAAAAATCATTTAATATCCATTGAAAGTCTTTGGAAATCCAAAAGATGAACTTTAGGATACAGTTCTTTGTTTTTATTAATATTTTTATTATAAACATTTACCAAAGATTAATGCAAAGAAACCTGTTGATTTTTAGAAATGGGGATGAAAGAAGATAATTTTGGAAAACGTTCTGTTAACTATACTTATGTTTGTTTTAAATTTTATTTTAATTTAAATTTCTTTTACTGTGCCATAAGAGCGACTATCATCTACGACTGAAGCAGTCTTTGGGCATTAAAAACGGTTGGATGACCAGCTAGTTCTTTCATTAGTTTCTTTTTTTCATTTGCACATCGTCAGCAATCAGCATACACAATGTTCGCTCGACGTACACGGCGTCTGCGTGAGTCAGGAATCTTTATAGGTGTTGGTGCTGGCCGAACTTGTCGCATCCTGGGTTTCGAGGACGAGGTGCTTCGTCGAATTCATGAGTAGCCGTGCTATTGCGGGCACCATGGACCACATGTCTGTCTGGCGAGTGTTGCACGAACAGCTATTCCATACATACCATCGGCAGAGAGTTCAAGCATTGGGGTCAGCTGACTTTCCACCTCGCGTTACGTTCTGCCGATGGTTCCTACAGCGTTGTGTGCGGGAACCAGTGTTTCCCAGATTGGTTCTCTTCAGCGATGAAGAATTCTTGGGAACCCCAGAACCCACATGGTACATGACTCAGGTGGTTCCAGTAACGTTTTGGAGTGAACGTACGGGCTGGTATTGTCGACGGCCGTCTTATTGGACCTTACATTCTACCACATAATCTCACAGCAGCCACGTATCTTATCTTTCTTCAAGAAGTATTGCCAGACTTGTTAGGCGATATATTTCTGGACACCCGTCGCAACATGTGGTTTCAGCATCATGGTGCGCCACCCGATTTCGCGCACGCTGACCGGGACTATCTTGGCGAAACATTTGGTGAATGATGGATTGGGCGAGGGGTTCCAGTGACATGGCAGAAGGTTCACTAGGCTTCTTTTTGTGGGGACATTTAAAGAGCATCGTTTATGAAACCCAGTGGAGTCTGAAGCGGATCTTGTAGTACGGTTGGTGGCAGCTGCTGAAGACATAAAAGACACTCCAGCGCTACTCGACAGAGCGTACAACAACTTACACCGCAGATGCTTAACATGCATTGAGGTTGGAGGCCGTCAGTTTGAACAGCTACTGTAACTGCAGTGAAGGCTGCATATGTTCACTTTTGTAACTCATCAGTTATGCATTTCCGGACTAATGTTTATAGGACATAAAATGTTTATTATGATCACTTGTATAAGTAGCCTACTATAAGTATGTAACACTTTGACTGTTACACCCTGTATATTGCATCCATTGGATTTCATCTTTTGGATTTCCAAAGACTTCCAGTGGATATTAAGTGATTTTTGTTATAATTTATTTGTTTTTTATTTTCACTATTATAATTTATTTGGCATTTACATTTGGAGATATCAAACTAAATAATAAAAAAAATAAATTTTTTAAAAATTTTTAAATTTTATGTGAAGAAACTGTAAAATTCTTAATTTTTAACTGTTAAAACAACTTGATTATTATTGAATAAACGAATATTTATAATAAAAATAAAATAATATTTTTATTATTATAGTAATGAATCTATTAGCCTTTGAATAAATTATAAATTATAAATAAAAAATCAAAGACGTTATGTTGGAAGCGTCACTTATCCACTTGGTGGCCCCTAATAATTTGCACAAAGATTCCATCAGAAACAGATGATGGTCGAAGCTAAGCGATTCCACTTGTCACTACGCAACCAACCAACCAAAGCTGTGTGTGTGTGTGTGTGTGTGTGTGTGTGTGTGTGTGTGTGTCTGTGTGTGTCTGTGTGTGTGTTCCTGTTCCTGTATATCCTCTGTTGAGAGGAACTGCATTGCTTTACACACCAACATTAAGAGGATCTGGTTGCAATGCGAGGACCTTTTTCGGTTTCTCGCATTGCTTAACCTCAAATTTCCTCGTAAAGCAGTGTCCTGATGCATAAAATCAACTTTCTTCAAGTTCCTCGTATGCACGCTAAATTTCCTATCTCCATACACACTCTATACACATCTTGTGTGAAGCTGAAGTCAAAAGCCATGCAAAAGCGCCCTCTGCAAGTGTGTAAAGTGCCTGGAAACATTAAGAAAAAGAGACAAGCTTTACTCTCGTTGTCAGATGCCAGTTCCTCGTATCTGCTTTAATTTTCAGATGTGTTTACTCTTACACCCTGGTTTATGGTCAAAACAAACATGGCGATTTCCATTAGAGGAATCGTTTAGAATTATATCAGAATCGCGTGTTATAAGCTTATATTTGTAGAATTATATTTTCATGAAACCATTATGATTTACATTAATACAATCATTTCTTATATTATTTCCGTACATCATAAAGATTATGAGATCTCGAGCAGGAAATCAATTCAGAATAATTACTTTATACAAAGTGAGATTTCGACTATTCAATATCTTGTTAAGAAAAATAAATATAATTTTTAGTAAAGAAACTTCAGACAAATTTTCAGATGAGACATTTGTAACTTCCCCGTTGCCCTTTTTATCCGTTAATGCTTTGTTTGAAAGAATATCTAACCAAATATTTCTTCAAATAACTGACAAAACAGATTTGTAAATTTGAGGAATAGTTTTTTTAATTTGAGTATTCCAGTTTTAAGTTAATTTCATTTTAAAATTGTTTTCATTTAACTCATTGAATTTCTTTAGTTTCTCTTCATTAGTAGTTTATATTTTTTATATGTCTCATCATTAAACTGGAGCTTTCGTTGTTTATTCTGCAGCCTTGCTCATTTGGACTGACGTGTTTTAGTTTTTGCTTCATGTTTTTTGTTTTTTCTTGTCGCTAATAGCCTTAATTGTGAGGCATCATTCAAAAAACCATTCATTCATTAATATTCTCATCATGAAATATTATGAAATTAGTATGAAATCACTAATAAAAATTAAGAAAAAAACTTTTCACCATAACACATTATGTAGTAAGCTTTTTATAAAATGTATATTTTAATTTCATTTAGTGAAGCATATTAATAGTAAATGAAAAATTGTATATTCTACTTAAGTATGTAAGATTTAAAAACAAATGGAAATTTTTCTAAATGTGTACTAAAAAAATATGATTTCATTTTCATTCGTAGAAACTAAAATTGTCTGAAGAAAAAAAATAATTGGAAGGAGTTATTTTATTTTCTGCTTAAAGGAAATATTACATATTTTTGCAATTATTGAAACTGTGGAAAAAAATTTCGTAAAGCTGAAGAATAAATTGACACTTCTTTTTATTGATAGCAAAGGAATAGGCTGCTGTTACTGTTATTGCGAAAAATATACAGTTATTCTATTTAAAAGTAGCTTAACTAATAATATTAGGAACTGATGAATTCTCTTTAAATTTCCAGTAAAAGTATACTACGTGGATACTGATGAATTCTCTTTAAATTTCATTAGATTCATTTATTATTAAGCAAATTGTTTTTCACCATCTTTTGTTATATAAATATTATAGTAGAATAATTTTATAGTATGCTGTGAAAAATCCACGTTATTCTGTGGCAATACGTTGTGAAAAATCCTTTTTCACCTATGCGTTTTCACTAGATAGCCATAAACAGGGTGTTAAAAAGAAATGCCGCACAAATAAGAAAGAGGATGAGAGTTATGAGAAATCCGAGGCTAACTGAGAAAGGCGTCAAGTGAGAAATCCATGGATGTATTGAAATACTAGTAATACATGTAGTATTCTATTTGTATAACCTATTTAGAAACCCAGATGATGTAAAACTGGGATAAGCTCGGAGGAAGGACGAAATGGCCCTTCCTATATTACCCTGTATTACCCAATTGAATCTGACTCGTGGATTGCAGTGTGGGACAACTACCATTCTACTTCTGCCATGCAACTACACTCGAAACATTCTTAACGCAAAGCTATAGCAGGGAGGAAAAAGTAAGCTGTATAATGTATAGCTAACATTCTACTCTTTCCTCTCTGGCTATAGTAGTGATTGCAAATAGTAGTGATTAATAATTAGATTTGAAGAGTAGTTTTTAAAGATGAAATACGTTTCCAAGAATTTATTTTAAACCCAACCTGAGGAAAATTAAAAATAAGAAACAAAAAATAAACAGAAACATTAAATCAAACATGAAACACAATTTACAATATAAAAGAGATGAAACATTAAAAAATTCTTCCCCCAGAAATTTCAATTTGATTAAATGCTTTTGTTTATTATTTTTAATTTTTCTCATGTTGGCTTTAAAGTAATTTCTTGGAGACTTATACAGATTTTCCGAACGTTATTACTCATCAGTTTTTAAAGATATATATTATGTCTTTTAAAATGTATTATTTTGTGTATACTATTTTCTAATGGGCATAAAATCAATGTGCATCAAAAAGAGCTCAAATGTTTGGGGTGTAGCTGACCCACAATCAACCCCTTTTCTATTTTTTCCTTACTCAAGGAAATGTTTTTTCCTTCAGGGGGTTGAAGCCTAGGCTAGGGGTTGATTTAAAGAAGCTTCCAGAGCAGGATGGGTGAGGGGGGGGGGAGAGGTGGATAGGGAAGCTATTAGCTTAAAGTGAGGGTACGCGACGACTGAGCACCAGCTAACTGGGCAATGGTCAACTGGGCGACAGAAACTTAATGACTCTCTTTCCAGAAACATAATGAATTTTAATGTCTCAAACATTGAAGCTCGTAGAGTGTGGAATTTTTTTAATATTTAAATTCAGATCAAAATATTAATGAATACTAATTTACTAATTTATTTCTTTATTTAGAACTGATTTACAAAGAGCATTGACCGGAGCCTGTATGGCCAGCTGGCCGACGTGTGAGGTCTCCGGCGGGGTTATTGTATAACAGATCTTAAGTATTAATTTATAGTAAAGGTTTGGAATTATATATCCTTTTTTAAAAAAAAAAACAACTAACAAAATGGTAATTTTATGGTAGTTCGTGATGGAGTTAAGATGGATGAGGGGTTAGTAGATAAGTTTCGGTTGGAAAATGTTTGTGATATTCAGAATCATTAAAAAAATTGGGTTATATATAGGGATAATTGTAAATAGTAAAAAGTTTTAGTAGGGGTTAGTAGAAATTTTATTAGACAGAAGCGAATATTTCAATAATTTTTTAAAAGTTGCACTTGTGGGAGATAATCGGATATGTTGAGGTAAATTGCCCCACCATTTGACGCCGATAAAGGAGATGCAACGGCGTTGGTAATTATTTCTGGTAAAAGGGAGTCTAATCAGGTGTGACAATCGGGTGGGATAGGAGTGAATGTTTTGTTGATGACATATTTCAAAAGGAGTAGAAAGAATTAATTGAAGGTTTATAATTTTGTAAACGAATAGGCAAAGTTGATTAATATAAATTTGATAGATGGTTGGAATGCCCAGGAGTTCGAAATAATGGGAAACAGAGTTAGGCAATCGGATGTTGAGCAAGGTTCTTAGAAACCATTTTTGCAAGCGATAAAGGCGTAAGAGATTGGAGTTCGCAGCGGATCCCCAAAATTGGACTCCGTAGCAGAGGGCCGAGTGTATTAATGAGTTATAAAGAAGGATTAGTATATAGGAGGGAAGAAAGCGGAGATGAGATATCATTCCTTGTCTTTTATTAAGTTTGGTTAAAAGAATATTAGTATGTAAGTCCCAGGTAAGATCATGCGTCAAATGGATTCCTAAGTATTTAAAAGTATTCGTGGCTAGTAATAAGTGTGAATTATAGTAAATAGGCAAATCTGTGGGAACATTTAGCTTATTCCGTTGGAAAAATAGCATGTATTTTGTTTTGTTGAGGTTTAAGGCAAGCGAGTTGGCTGAGTTCCAGTTGCTTAAGTTAGATAAAGTTTGATTAATATTAGTGGTAAGAGATGCAATACTAGAATCGGCAAACAGCAAGGTTGCATCGTCGGCATATAAGATTAAGTTTGAAGAGGCAAGTGTTGAAGCCAAGTCGTTGATAAAGAGGTTAAATAATAATGGTGAAAGGATAGAGCCTTGTGGGACACATATATTGCGAATCAGTAGTGAAGACGACGTATTGTCAAAATTTATTACATCTGCGGTTTTAACAAAAAAATTTTTATCTTTAAGCATTATATTATTTACAATGTCACCCCATACAAAGTATGATAAGTTAACCGATTTCATACGGTGGTTTTGGTTTTGTGATAATAAACTATCCTAACAGTTTTTTTATTATTTATTATTATTATTATTTATTTATTTATTTATTTATTTATTTTAATATCATTTTATTTATTGACTTCCCATCTCATTGCACCCCCCTCCCTCAACACACACAGCTCGCTCTGATAGACCATGTCTGTATGGAGAATGCCTTTTCCGTTTTGCTTCCGTCTGTTTTATTTGATTCTTATAAATCTACTATATGCTTATACCCTCTACATCCATTATTATTATTATTATTATTATTATTATTATTTCTTATATATAAGTATAAATAATGTGTTACGATCTTTAAATCAAAATACGAAAGTATATTGGAATAAAAAATGGAGAAAATCGTCAAGAGATGGCGCCAAAGTGTTATGGAAAAACACGCGCGAGATTCGTGATGGGAACGAGAGTGAGAGGAGTGATAGAAAAAAACAAAGGAGTAAGAAAGGAGAAGAGTTTATGGAACGGAGAAAGACACAAGCAAAAAGGTGTTCCGGAGCTAGAAATGAAAACTCGTCTTGCGAACTCAGTAGAGAAGATTTCAACATAGGAAAGTTGAAGATAGCAAATGCGAGCATTTCACGAAAAAGGAATGGCGAATATGCGGCGTCAACGCTAAAGGTTAGTAACCATTCATATGTGGATAAATTTCCTCAAGCGTCTCCATATGATAAAATTGAACATTGCTCTGACAGCAAAATTATGTCAAATGTTAACGAAGTTACTGCATATGTAACTATTAACAGCGCAACTCTTCATAAATTTACTTTTGTCCCGTTCCTGACATATTGTTTAACAGTTTGGCAAATTGATGCCATAATAGAATCCGTAATTAATTTGGATTTGGAGCTCAACGAAATTGTTCTAAGGAGAATTAGAACGGTTGGACATTTTCCTGCTTCGGTAAAGGGTTATTTCAATGATGGCATTGGATATATAAAATACTATCCATAAATGAAATTTTTATTGGATGGAAGCATTTTTATTAATTTAATTGAGCTAACGTTTCAACTAAGTTGACCTATGTTACCGTTATTATGGGAATGTTAAATGTGAGCTATTGCTTATTGTAAGCTCTCGTTGGATAATAATTGCAACTGAATTATATTTATAGTTATTTATATTTCTGTTTGAAATATATTTTTACGAGAAGAGATTATATCCCGGAATTAGAATAATGTAAATTGTTTTTGAATTGGATTGCGTATTGGATTGTCCTTACTTTAATGTTATTTTGTTGGAAACCTTAAATTGCGTAATTGTAGTAGTAATGTCAAGGTTTATCTAATTGGTTGCTGATTTCTAATGGAAAATTATTTTCTATTATTTATTTCTGGATACAATGCAAGTCTCGACAACCTAGGAAGCAAGAAACACACCAGGCCGGATTTTACGTCTCATGTTAATTTAATTTCCAAGGAGGGTATGCATGATTATTACGTCGCCATTAGAAATTATTGGCCGTATTAGGAATACAGAAGAACTTCCCCTGCTATTGTTATTTTATTTGAAGAGTCTTCCACTGTGCAATGATATATTATGATAATTCATTTGCTAATTTAAGGCATAGATAGCCCAAGTTACTTTATCTAGTTATTATTGTGAAAAAAAAAAGAATTAAGAATAAGCACTTCTTTTATAACTTTGTTTTATATTGACTTACCAAGAATAAAATTTATCATTATAAGTTTTATGCTGGTTTTCCTATTCTACCTCCAACTTCTGGTAACTTTACAATTTTTAGTTTATTTTAATCGTAACATAATGATATCGATCTACGGAGTTTAAATGATTAATTTTAAATTTAAATGTGTTCAGTCTCCTTTTAATGGGGAAAATCGTAAAAATAATAAAAATAAAAAAATAAATAATAAATAAAGTCACCAATCTTGAAAAACGATGAAGAAACTTGTGAGATGGAAGAAAACTCAAAGGTAGTCTATTGAAGATGTTGTTGATAGCAGAAATAAACTCAGTCTATTGAGGATGTAGATGAAGTCTTGTGAAGATAATGTTGATAGTGGAAAACTGTAATCTTGAAGGAAGTGTTGGTTTTGAAATACAGATGAAATTTTGAAGAGGGTGATCCAAATATTTGGGATAAAATTTATATAAAAAAACGTTTTCGAGAATATTTCTCATCATCAGTAGGATTAAACATTTTTGAATGGTGAAAACAATTGAAATAAAAATTTAACAATTGATATAAAGGTGATGAAGCTAAGTTGGTTGTAATTGTTGGTTATGATTGTTGGCTATTGTATACTAGGGTGATTGTTGTTTAAAAGTAGTGTCCATTTATTGTTTATCTCTATTGATGGCTTGGCTAAATTTTTGTTATTTGTAATGATATTTATTGTTTCTTTAATCTTTTTTTTAGCACATTTTCTATATATAGAAATGTGCTTATGTGATCGGTTTGTCCAGCTGTCCGTCCGTCCGTTCGTCCGTCTGTAGACCATCCCACAATTCATTGCGTTGAATGTATTGAATTGCATGTATTGCAATCTCACAATTCATTCAATCATGTCTTGAATTGCTGGAAGAAACGAATTATCCTCGCATTTGGTAAAACGCGTGTTGAGAACAAGGGTTCCGTTCTGCGCGTGCTCTAAACGTTAATGAGATGGTGTGCGTGCAGGATGCACGTGTTTGACGATTATTATGAGGGCAGTTCGGTCCCTAAATCAAGAGAATTTTTTTATTCCTAGGGAGCTTAGCATTTATTACGATAACTTGAAAACGAATTAACTTTTTCACAGTCTGTTTTCACCAATCC
>JAHWFO010053610.1:155760-191286 GCA_023313115.1 Rhysida immarginata | reverse complement strand
GAAAATTTTTTGGATTTTAATTTTCTTCCAAAATTAGCACTGATACTTAACAGTTCCTCTTAAATCACAGATAAAACAAAAATATGCGTTCATGTGTAAGTCCTCTCATTGATTTATAAGAATATATTCAAGAGTACATTTTGCACATGTTCCTCGTAATTCCCAGTCCTCGTATCTTTGCTAATAATCTCAAAGATATGACCAACAGTCCTCGCATGCACTTTAAATTTTCCATTATTCCCCATAAGGTTAAAATGCAATTTCTAGAAAATATGCATCGGGATTGTTGAAAAAATGCCTTATATGCTTATATAAAAGAGGACCAGTATGGTAAAAATGTTGGGGTGAAAGGGAGTATGCTTAAAAACTTTTTTTTCCTTGAAATATAGATATCGTAATATCTAATCAAATAAGCGGTTCTTACATTGTTGTTGTTTTTTTCTTTGTTTTTTTTTCTGCAAAAAAGATGAGATTAAAATTATTATGAAATTTTTAAAGTTATTACAGTTTTTTTGATCAAACTTGTGTAATTACTAAAGTATAAAATTGCTTTTGTTTTGATACAATTGATATATAAATTGTTCCTCTACCAAAAGATATATTTTTTTATATATTTTTTTTAAATCTACTTAAAGTAATAGTTTTTATCTTTTCGCCTTTTCTTCTTGCAAATAGTAAGTTTTTCAGAAAAAATATTAAAATTGATTCATTTATGTATTCAGATTTTGTTTTTTTTTTAGATGTTAGAGCTGAAACTCGATTTATAATTTTATAATTTCTTGTTTTTACAATTATTTATTTGCATTTTCCGGCTCTATCCTTCTAATAATGTTTACACCAATTAAGTAAAAGTTATCCTACAGATCTTTCAATAACTGTAGAAATATGTATTATATTTTTGAATTCTGAATTTGGGATTTTAATTTTTTTCCAATTAGCCTTGATACTCTACAGTCCCTCTTAAATCACAAATAAAACAAATGTATGCGTTCATGTGTAAGTCCTCTCATTGAATTATAAGAATATGGTTCGAGAGTACATTCTACACAAGTTCCTCACAATGTCCAGCCCTCGTAATGTTGCTAATTATTTCAAACAGGGATGTGACCAAGGGTCCTCGCATGCACTTTAAAATTTCCATCAGTTCCTCGTATTGATAAAATGTTATTTCTAGAGATTATGCATCAGGTTTGTTGAAAAAACGTCTTATATACTTTAAAAATGGTTATTAGCACACTATTAGTTAACTTTAAATAAAATAAAAAAGGTTCCTCGTAACAAGGTCTATAGCGCACTTCCTCGCATTGGAGGGTATACGGGTCTGTGTGTGTGTGTGTGTGTGTGCGTGTGTGTATTAATGCGCTTGACGGAGCTTCTTTCCTCCGCCACTCAACAATAAGAACAAATCGACTTCGCATGAAAGCAATGGTTGCAGCAGCAGACCACAATTGAATGGATTATTCCCAAGTTTCTAAACAAACTTATTTTTTAAAAATAGATTATTAAAATTAGCTAATTGCCATCCAGTAAAAAATCTATACAGTAATTAATAACCATTTCCTTAATTTATTATTATATTTCATTAATTAATTCGGTAATTATCATAAATTTTCCGGGGCTGGCGTCATGGAAAACGACAGCAATGAAACGACGGCAAGGCTGACGAGTGATACGTTGCGCTGGTGATGGGATATGTAAAGCGGTGCTTTATAATTTTAAATAAAAATAGTATTCATGGATCTTTACCTCATCTTATATCAGGGGCTTGAATAAGTTCTCGCGTTTTCCCGACAGATGGTGTTATCTTAGCCTTTTTACATTAGGCAATACCTTAGCCAACGTCATCGTGCAGCTCCCCCATTAGGCTCGAAATGGCAATATGTGTTCTTCCGCCGAAGCGTAAACAAAATAAGTTTTCATAGCGTGAAACATGTGGACGTTCGTGCTAACAAAGATGTATTGGCAGGGAGTCCTACTGCATTACTTTTTTCTGTGACTGGCGATAAAAAGTGGATACAATTCGATAACACGAAACTTAGAAAATCCTGGGGGGTAAGCCCGGTCATGCATCAACGAAAAAGCCGAATATCCATGGTTCCAGCATGGTTCCAACATGTATCCATGTTCTATATTTGGTGGAATTAGCTGGGTGTAGTCTATCAATATTATGAGTTACTCCAACCCAACGAAACCATCATGGGAGATCGCTATCGAATACAATTGATGCGTTTGAGCCGAGCACTGAAGAAAAAACGGCCGCAATACGAGGAGCGACACGACAAAGTCATTTTCCAGCATGACAACGAAGCATTTGGCCACATGTTGCAAACCGGTGCGGGATGACTCATGGTCTGGCTGAGCAGCA
Source organism: Rhysida immarginata (assembly GCA_023313115.1). Classification (NCBI taxonomy): domain Eukaryota; kingdom Metazoa; phylum Arthropoda; class Chilopoda; order Scolopendromorpha; family Scolopendridae; genus Rhysida; species Rhysida immarginata. Next base: position 188,921 of record JAHWFO010053610.1, on the reverse strand, counting down.
TTTCGTATGAAGATGCCAAAAATTGTGTCGATTCGTGGATAATCTCAAAAGATGAGTCGTTCTTTCGACACGGTATTCGTATGCTGAGAAAGATGGGAGAAAGTAGTGGCCAGCGATGGACAATACCACGGCTAGAAACTACCAGGCCTGAACATGGAAAAGATGAACTTGGTTACGTCGAACTGGTGATGCTCGAGGTCAACGAGATAACAAGGCATGGAAGCGCAAAAGTCACCTGATCACTGGGTGCTAGCAGCAATCCAACCTTCATTGTTTCCATCTCGGATGTTAACAATCAGTGTTTTTCCTTTTGTTGGAAACTTCAGACAACTAAAAAGAGTAAGTATTTATTACATGATAAATAAGGAAATACAGGAATGGACCAATCAGGAAGCAAGAAGTTCCTCCAACCTTAACCAATCATTGACTGGAATGGGACCTGTGTAAAAGGGTGGGGGAATTCTTCTTCTTACAAATTTCCAAAGATTCAAGAAAATTTAACATTTTACTATTGGTGGTAGCATGTAAAAATTTAACTAACTTTAAACCATAATCGTGTCCACAATTAAGGATATGGTCGGCAAAGCTGGACACACCCAATTTTACGTTTATGATGCAGGATATATGTTCCTTTAATTTAATCTTAAAAGATCTGCGCGTCTGATCATAATACGGAGGCACGAGTAATTTTATATACCCCTGATTTGTTTTGTTTTTTGTTTACTGTCTTTTGCGCTACCAAGGAATATTTTAAGCGAGAACTTATTCAAGCCTCTGATAAATTATTTCGTGACGAATAATTGTACAGCAAAATTAAGGTTTTGTGATTAATAGCACTGCTCTAACTGCAATTCTTTGGCTGCCGCCGTTAACGATTGTGCTTTTCCCCCTTGCCGCCATGTTTTATCATCTTTTGAACGAAGCGCTATCGCCGCCGCGCAACGTCATCGCTTTCAAGTGATCGCTTAAAAAAAAAATTGAAATAACGGAAAGAATAGCAAGAAAGTCAACGGAATCAGGTGCGGAGAAAGAAGAGGAAAGCAGTTCAAGGATGGAAAGTGTGTCCGGGACAGGGACTTTATTGTATAAGTTAGTGTTGTCAAGTGATGTAAGGGAATGAAAATCATTAATGTGGAAAGAAGAAAGCTTATCTGTGAGGGCAAAAGAGTTCCGAACATTTTAGGTATTAGGTAAAAGATTAAGGTTGAAGAGGAGAGAGATTTGGCAACAACATGGGCAGGGGCGTATGAGTAGTTAACAACAGGGTGTATGAGCATATTAAGCTTATGGATTTTAACGAGGGCATTAAGAGTAGGTGGATGAGGGTTGGGAGGAATAAGGTGGTGGAGACGCTTAAAACGGGGGGATTTGTTAATGACGGACATAATTGTTCTATGATATTTAGGTGTGAGATCAGAAGGCAAGAAGATAAAATTGTTAGAAGAGAGGAAATCGCAAACCTTAGAGATGTAGACCGAGCGACACAAGATGACGGACACATTTCCTTTGTCAGCTTTGACAAACAGGGCTTCGGCATCAGATAGCTTCTTTTTCACGGATAAGGCGGTGGTAGAATTGGTGAGTTGTTCTCGAGGTAAGCTGGAGGCTAGAGCATTATTTTAGGACTTCCGAATGAGATGTCCGGCGATTGCACGAGCTGGAGGGCGATCATTTGGAGGTAGGAAGCATAAAGCACGTTCAGTGTCTGAGATGATGGAATGGAGATCTGCTTGAGTAGGTTTCTTATGGATGATATAATTTAAACCTTTGTCCAAGAGGAGTTCTTCGTCATCGGAGAAATGGATGGAGGTGAGGTTGACAACGTTGGCATGGAAGTCGAAATCTTGTGGAGCAGAGGAGGAACGCTTGGGAGGAAGTGGGCGACGAAAATCATATAATTTCTGGCATAATGTTAGGAACGTGTGTTCTCTAAAAGAATTTAGCCTGACTTCATCCTTATCAATTAACGGCATAAGAATATTCGGCGGAATAATTGATGAGACTTGTAGGTGAAGTCTAAAGACGTCCTTATTAAGGCGTTGCTTCTTGGAATACAGGACGGAAGTGGTACGACTTACCCAAGTTCGTATGGCAGCAGACTTCACAGCTTGGGCCGCGGTCGACTTGTTACGGATTATAACACGTGCATACTTCGGTTTGAGGTGTTCACAGAGACAAATTTGGTTGAACCATATGTTCTGGATAGTAGCGGCGAGTTTCCTCTTCGTGTGGAACATCTTATAGATGAATAAGGTAAGACCATTAAACTGTGAATCCTTAGTATTGCTTCTAGCAATGAAATTGGTAGAGACTTTGCAATACAATAACGGGAGAACAGAGTTTCCGACTAAGTTTCCCCATTTATTCCAGCTTACCTCCAGACAACTCACCGATTCTACCACTGCCTTATCCGTAAAAAAGAAGCTATCTGATGCTGAAGCCCTGATTGTCAAAGCTGACAAAGGAAATGTGTCCGTCATCTTGTATCGCTCGGTCTACCTCTCCAAGGTTTGCGATTTCCTGTCTTCTAACAATTTTATCCTCTTGCCACTTGGTCCCGCACATTTACTGTAATATATATTTTCCTATTAATTTGTTTATCATTTACTTGATGTTATCTCTATTTCTGCATTATTATCTCTTTTTCTACCTGTCACCCCTTTTTGAATGCAAAGTGGTCGTTTCAAATTAATGGAATAGTGCAAAAATCATTTCAAATAAATGGAATAGTTTTATTGAAAGTGTTTATAAACTTACATGTACCACCCAACATGAAAAGAAACAATAACTTTACCATCCCTGAAACACTTGGCATTTATTAACAGGCTGTTGGTTCACCTTTGGCTTCATATACAGCTTTCACTCTTCTGGGACATTGAATTAGTGACTCACACTGAGCAGGAGAAATCTCGTCCAAGATTTCCATAAGCAGTGCTTTATATGCATCTTTAGTGCCTGGTCGACGAGCAGCAATGCTCTTTTTTACTATTGCCCAAAGATTTTCAATGGGATTGAGGTCAGGCGAGTTGCCTGGCCATTTCAACAATGTCATCTGATGGTTTTCCAACCATTCCTTGGTTGATCTGGATGCGTGGGCGAGGGGCAAATCCTGTTGGAAGATGTAATCGACATCAGGAAACCATAGCTTCTCCTACTGGAATAAGGAATGTCTCCAAGATTGCTTGATAGCACTGGAAATTCATCTATGAGTTGATAAAACAGAGTTTACTAACACCATTAGCCCCGTGCAGCCCCACACCATTACACTTGCCGAATATTTCACTGATTGTTTCAGGCAAGATGCATGGGTACTTTCATCCTTTCTACGCCAAACACGTGGCCCTTGATCAGCAAACATCATGAAGAACTTTGATTCATCCGAAAAAATCACTTTATTCCAGTCATCATAAGTCTAATGCTGTCGTTCTTTCGCCCATTTATATCTCTTCTTCTTTTGTGCAGCTGTTAAATGAGGCTTGAATTCTGGCACACGCGACCGAAATCCGAGCCTATGTCTCAATCTTCTCCATGTAGTGATACCGGATACTTGAGTCTCAGTATTTTTCCACAACTTCCTCAGATCCCCGATACTTTTAAATCTGTTGTTCATTTCCAGATTCTGCAATGTCTGGTTGTCTTGCCATGTTGTCTTCCGTTTTCGGCCGCATTTCTTCCGTTGGCTTTGCGTTGGCTTATTGTCTTTAAAGTTTTTAACAATTTTTGAAACAGCACTTTGAGTACATCCAATCTGAGATGCTATTTGGACCTGGTATTCCCAGCCAAATGCATTCCAACAATACGCTCTTCTGTGAAAGATCACGTTTCTTCGCCATTGAAGGAAACAATATCTATACTTACTGCAGACGAACAACAGAATACGTGCAGCAACGTTTTAGAACTTTTCAAGAGGTATGGAAACGGCATAGTCGGACTATTCCATTATTATTATTCTTAATCATATTTCTTGGAAATAATACTGAAATAAGGGGCAATAAATTCATTTATGCCGCAATTATAAAACTCCAAACTTCTGGTGAGATTTGAATCTGAAACTTGGAAAATCAACATCGTTTGGAATATTCCATTAAATTGAAATAAAGTTGTACATAAATATGAAAAAGCTATATTTTTCTCCGAGCGACGCCGGGTACTTGAGCTAGTAATCATATGAGTAATGACAAAGAATTATTGCAGGGAATCCCAAATGCGGATACCTAAAATAATCAGTGGGGAGTCCTAATGAATTTGTGGAGATTACTAAGTAATTCTTAAAATTCACATTATAAAGGGGGTAAATCCAATCGATATCATTACCTAATCTTATTTAAATTTAGTTAACTAATCCTTTGTAGTTTTCTTTAATGAATATCTGATATTTCTATCTGTTGACAGTTAAAAATTTCTTACCTGTTGTACATTCACCTTTTTCTGTATTACAAAATGAATTTTCCTCGTTACAAATCGTAGGATCGAATCTACAGCCTAGAAAATAAACAAAAATGGTTTTAATATCTTAAAAATAAGTATTCAATTGATTTATTTTGTCTTGTTTATTATACTCACTAGACTTTAGTGTATTGTTCGGGGCAGTCAATAGTTAATCTTGAGTTAATCTTTAAGGGGGTAATTATGTCGTCCATGAAAAATAACGCGTACTTGCCTATTAATTTTTGAATTTCGAATTATACTACTTAATGAGGGAGGACAATATCCACAACATTCCCTACAACAAGTTTCTGGCAGAATTCCCAGTGGAAAATTTTCGCAAGCCTGTCATGGCGTTGCAAATAGCCAATCTCTGTTTAAGTGGTCGATTGTTTCATCCTCTCATTGCAAAATCGGCATTTACTGTTCTCGGTTATTTGCCGAATTTTTGTTGATAGAGGTGTTCTTGAGCTGCCAGAATGAATTTCTCTGTTTCCTTCTTCAACACCCTGCTCTTAACCAGCTCCAAGTAAGTTTTTCATCGGTTTCCCCCTCTACATACTACAAGCATTTACCATGCATTGGCTTACTCTATCAATTTTCCACTCGATTTTCGATATTTTCGTTTTGTTTTTAGCTTTCGGCTTTCTTGTCTTCACTGATTAACTTTTTTCTTTTAGCAACTGCTCTTTTTTATTCCTAATGTATACTCCAACAAAAGATTCATGAGAACTGTCAATCACTAAATTGCCATAGAAACAAGCAGGAATAAAATTTAGCCTGGTATTGAGGTAGCTGTTAAATGAATTTCTGTTAAATTAGTGGCTCTTAAAAGGACCTTTTTTGCATTTAATGCGAAATTAATTTTCCTCAGAAGAATCTTAATACTTTCTTGCTTGACACATGTTCCTTGTGCACGTGTTGAACAGAGTGCACCTTCAGCAGGAAGAATGAACGATACATAAGACTTGGACAACGAGGCTAAGGCAGCCGCTGACTGGCTGATGAGCACGTGATCTATTGCAGAAAGAGAATACTGTCCGGGACTCAAGAGAAGACCTCTAAGTTGCACAATTCCACCACTACACGGCAAAAACGTTTGGATGAGTCATTTCTAAAAAAGTTGGATAGGGATATTGCAGTTGTTGTCATGTTTTTCTCCGGCAATTGTTGTCTAAAGCAAGCGCGCAACAAAAACAACGCAGACACGAGGAGACAACATGCGACGCAGGAGAAGAATATGACAACAATTGCAATATCCCTATCCAACCTTTTTAGAAATGAACTCACTCAAATGTTTCTGCTGTGTGATGGTGGAATTGTGCAACTCAGAGGTCTTCTCTTGAGTCCCGGACAGTATCCTCTTTCTGCAATAGATCACGGGTTCATCAAGCCAATCAGCGGCTGCCTTAGCCTCGTTGTCCAAGTCTTTTATGTATCGTTTATTCTTCCTGCTAAAAGTGCACTCTGTTCAGCACGACGCTTTAAAATGAAATAAGCAGAAGACGCTGTTCGTATTTGGATACCAGTTCCCTCGCTTACAAAAGGAAATCCATGGCTTTTTAATCGATTCTGATTGCAGAAATCTATGAAACATGAAGTGTCAATCGGATTTCTTATTTACACACACAAACAGAGAAAAATTTAAAGGCATTCTGAATAGAAAACAGACTAGCAAAGTCTTGTATATGTAGAATCGAAAGGAGCTTGAATCGAAAGCGACTAGGTGACGAAATTCCCTCATGTTCTCGCAACAGGAAATGACCTCGTGTTCTTCTGTGTTCTCTGAGAAGGAATGGACTGATCAGAGGTCCAATTTTCAATATTTCGGGCAATTTTCTTAATAAAATGTTAGGATAAAATCGAAAAATTTTGAACGGTATATACAATGCCCTGCCAAAAATATCCGGATAAAAATAAAAATTTGAAGAGAACCCCTTATCGTGTTGTGAACTTTTGAGAGCAAAGTGAAGTTCAACTCATTCTATCGGCGATATCTTTCTGAATTTTCATATTTGCTTAGGCTTTTTATGAGAGTAGCTCTCTACAGTTGGCTAATAAATTGTGCAAAAGACATTTAATAACGCTTGCACATGCGTAATTAAAGTGGATATACTTCTAATCTTTTGATGAATGAACTGAAAACAGAAGCTTATAACTTCGGACAAGATTGGAAGAGATGGTATTACATGTATATTGCAGGCGAAACATGATGAGAAGGATCTCCATTTAATTAAATATTGAATTAGCATTATTGAAACTATCGCCCAATTATTAAATTTTAGTAATACAAAACAAATCTTCAAAAGTCTCAATTCTCTATTCACCTTCTGGATAAGAAAGCACAAAACTTCCAATCGCTGCTTTGCATAGCTGTCATTCACGTCTCTAGCAAACCCATGTCTTAAATACCGCTGTATTAGAAGCTACTGAAATCTATAAGGCCATGCGTGTTTCGCAGGACCAACTCTTCAATGAGTAAACAAATTTCGATGTGCATTCCCGCGAGCTATCCATCTATCAGCCTATTCCCGTCGATGTCTAAAGTCGATGTCGAAAACGTTCCTCAGCAGGTCCAAAGCCCACTGTCTCACCAATAGTCTGATTCAGAATGATCAATTCGGCTTTCGTGACGCCCACTCGTGTTAGATGCACATATGGAGGGTCGTTGAAGATCTCAGCAACCCCCCCCCCAAACTTTTCCAGATATTGTGTGGCGTGGTTTTTCTCGATGTCAGTAAAGCTTTTGACCAAGTGTGATATGAGGAGCTAATCTAAAGATGATTAGAGACAGCTTTCTTCCTGTTTTGATTTCGGTGGTGAAATCTTTTCTTACCAACAGATTCTATCAAGCTAAATTTGGCGAAAATCTATCAACATGGCCGGTGTTCCACAAGGTTCTGTCGTTGGGCCCGTTCTGGCCCAAAACGTGAAAAGTGTAATTTATTTTTCTATCATGACATAGGCGCACCAGCCGTCTCACGTTATCACTCGTCTGCAGAATGCCTTGAAGAAATTTGAAGATTGCTTTAATTGCTGGAAGCTGAACCTCAACTTTGGAAAATGCAAAGCCATGTACTTCAACAAAAAGCGGAAGCGTCCCCCAGATTCTTTTGTTCTATTCAATATGAAACTTGAATGGGATGACAACTGCAAGTAACTTGGCGTTATCATCGATTCAAAACTCTCCTGGAACCGTCACGTAACTTACGCGCTGAACAAAGCGACGGTGGCTAAGTACAGTTTCATAGCTCTTCTGAGTCGTAACCGTGCTCTCAGCATCGACAATAAACTACTGCTGCACAAGATGATGATTCGGGCCATCCTCCTCTATGGCATGCCTGCGTGAGCGACTATATGTAAAAGTAGATGGAGCGAGCTCCAGTCGTTCATGAATGCCCTGAGGGTCATTGCGCAGATTGGAAAAAGCCCTGTGGAAAATCATTACATCCATTCAGATATGACAATGACTCACATCAGAAAGTTTATCCTTTGGTACGGATAATCCAAAATCTCTTGATATGTATGGTACAGATGATAAAGAACCATTACAACGATCTAGTAGCTGGAATAATGAAAAACTCGATGAAAATGAAGTGGCATACGAAGTATAGAAAGCCGAGACATATTCTTGATGTCAACTCTGAAGATATTGGCAACGTTTCCTTCCCGAATTATGGGATGATGTGATCCCCTCTCTCCCAATCTTCTGATAATCGTCCATGTTATTATTTATTCACAATATGGAAGACCTGTTAGGTTAGTCAGGCTTCTTGCCTATCTAAGTGTGTTTCATTTGGTATTTAGTCTGGAAGGGTAAGCCAAGTGAAAGCACTGCTTCCGTCCCTCCTGAACAAATGTACTCTTCACTGTTCGACTGTCGATTGTCGATTAATTTGCATTTGCTAAAGTTGATCGTCGGTAAGTGCAAAGCTATATAATTAAACAGAAAGCATAAGTGCACTCACACTCACTCGTTTTGCATCATCTGATGCTAGCCCGGATCTATAGCTACAAATACCTTTGTGTGATTGTAGACTCAAAACATCATGTGACGTATGCATTGAGTAAAGCGAAAAAGGACAAGGTCTGTCTGATTGCTCTCATATCCAGCAATAGTGCCCTTGGCATCGACTGCAAGCTACTCCTGTACAAGACGTTTATTCGGACCATCCTGCTTTACTGCATGCCATATGCAGAATAAAAAGCCGAATGATGGTTACAAGGTAACGAAAATATATAAGGTGCTTTCAAAAAGAAACGAGCCGTAGTCTAGAATGTGCAAACCGGTAACAGATTGGTGATATCGTTGCGTGTGTAACAAAGAGTGGTTCCGACAAGAACGCGAAAGTTCACAGGCCGCCGCTAGAGGGTGACGGTGGAAGTCACGTGACTATACAAAGGAAGCAGAAGCAAGCGTCAATCGTCCATCGGTCATTCGGGTTGTATAAGCAGTGAATAAGTGAAATGGAGGCGTCAAAAGAAGAGCAAAGATGTGTTGTTCGTTTTTTGACAGTGGAAGCAGTAGGGGAACGGACATTCATTAAAGAATGTCACAAGTGGACGGTGAACACTACATGTCCTTGCAAGGGTCAAGGCGTGGCACAAGTGATTCAGGGAAGGACGGGTGTCGTAAGCCGATGATGCACGGTCTGGAACACCAAACCGCATTAACGATGACATCGTCCAGCTGGTTGATGGACTCGTTACCAGGACCGCCAAGTTACAGTGAAAGCCGTAGCCGCCGAGGTCGGATTGAGCGTCGGAAGTGTTCACACCATCATAAGGGAAAGACTGAACTGCCACAAAGTGTGCCCAATGGGTGCCCTACAGTCTTCAACCACAACAGGAAGCATGTCTAATGGCCCGCTGCCTTGATCATTTGCAGGGCTATTCCAGGGAAGGGAATGAGTACCTGGCACGAGAAGTGGCTGAAGATGAGTCTTGGGTGTCATCACTTCGAACCAGAATCGAAACGGCAAAGTATCCAATGGAAGCATCCAGGGTCGCCACCACCCAAAAAATCCAAGGCAATCCACACAAGTGCAGGAAAGGTTATGCTGACGTTCTTCTTTGAACAAGACGGCCCCCTTTTGATAGACTTCCTGCAGCACGGGACAACAGTGAATGCCCAGCGTTACTCGCAAACTTTGACCAACCTTCGTCAAGCAATCAAATCGAAACGACCAGGAAAGCTCACCCGTGGGGTCAATGCAAGACCTCATACAGCCAACACAATCACGGTACTCTTGCAGAAATTTAAGTGGGAGGTTCTCGGTCACCCTCCATACAGCCCAGACCTCTCTCCCTGCGATTACGCCATTTTTGGTCCCCTAAAAAAGGCTCTGAGGGGCAAACGATTCACCTCGGACGACGACGTCAAGCAGTACATTTTCTTTGGTATCTGCCGAGGTAGGATGGGTTTTCTAGAACTACTGCTTCTGTCTCACCCGAAGAAATGTATACTCGACTCTTCAATTGTTATCTATATCTTTGAGAGACCCGGGCCCGTATAAAAGGCGAAACCGGTCGGAATTTTGTCTGATTTGTTTTCTGTTATATACTATAAGGCCCCCACCAATTTCATTAAAAAACAGTAAGTTTAGAAATAATGTTTAAAGGCGTTTGAACTACTATCGAACAAATTTCTTGAAAATGATTAGTATCCCATTTGCGGTATGTTAAAAAAGAGATATATAAAGAGATGAAACTTTCAATATTAATATTAAGAGAGGAATCTTTTAATATGGATATTATTATATTTTCTTTAAGGGTTTTAAAAAGTGATAGCGTAATGCATTTTAATTCATTCTACTTACTTAATTTGCACTTATAAGTTCCGTCAGCTAAGTATTGGTCATCACATTGACACTGCTCACCCTTGCAAATCATATTCTCACCACATACTTTGTCTTCATTTTGTTCCTTGCAAACTAGAAATAAAACGCAAGACTCATTAGGAATTTGTAATTGATTAAAACTGCTTGTCTTTTGTAAGCGATAATTTTTATGTTGTAGAAGTTGATCAGCATTTTTAATGAACAAATTACGTTCCCATAATAGGTATCATCTTTACAGAAAATAATGTTCATATTATAAATTAATTTTTTAACTTTCAATTTTAAAAATTTGTTTTTTAACGATTTATTATTCTCAGTTAAATAAAATTCAGTTAAACATCAGAAAAATCTCATCTCTATAAATAATCTGTAGTTTCACGTCCAATATGTAGCTAAATTGAATTAGGACAATGTGATATTTTAAAAATTACTCAATAAAATTAAATACGAATGAAGAGAATAAATTTTAAAAATATCATAGTACAAAATAATGAAATATTCACTGAAAGTTCATTGCATACTATGATAAAAAATCCATTTACATGCCAAGATGCAATTTGAAAATGAATCGCAATTGATAAATTAAATACAATAAAACGAACGAAAACGTGCATTCAGCTGATGATTCGGCCATGGTTTATTTTTCAACATAAATTCCAAGATTAATGTTTAGATGAAGCACCGTTCTGAACATATGATTCATTTGTCATTTCTTTGAAGTGTATGGATGTTCAAAAATTATTTTCAAGCAGTTACTCAGAATACTAATTCTCTTTATACTTTTGCTATTTATTTACTGACTAAACCTCAATAAATTGAGTAGACCAAATATAATGTTCGTTTGTGCAAACAGGCTGATTAAAGCGCAGAGTGAAATATAATCAGAACAAACTCGTATAACTGGGAAAATCTGTTTACTTAGGAGAAAGGCGAACTTAGTGGCTTAGACGGAAAAAATTAAGAACGTAAGTCAATATCTTAAGAACATGGAAGGAAAAGCTATGGAAATTGTGGATACTAACAATAAAATTAAAATAGGAGGCAAGGAGAGAACTTCCACATAACAATAAGAAAGCTTTAATTTATCCTATTGTGGAAAAATGTTTTTAATCACCTATTTTATTTAATTTTACTTAAAAATTATTTAATTAAAATATATTATAAACTATAACTATAAAATTACAATCTAAACCAATTACAATCCAACAGTAATTCCATCAAAAAGTTCCAACATAAATCTGATGATGAACCCTGGAGAAAAAAACCATAACGTTAATTTTTATTTATTTTTAAATCAATATACATTTTCTGCATACAAATTTCCAACAATCTGAAGCACGGATAGATTTTGCCTCATCAATATATCAGCTTCACCAATTACTGTTTCACAAATATGACTGCTTCCAAAATAAAAACAAGACATTAAGCAAAAATAATAATTAATATCAACAAACACGAAAAGATAGTGGAATGTTTTTCGTGTCAGGTATTCGATGAATAGAGTTTCTTATTGCGTAGAACAAAAGAATCTGGATGACGCTAGAGATCCTTGTTGAAATACACGCCTTTGCATTTTCCGACATTAAGTTTCAGCCTCCAGCGATTAAACCAATCTTCAAATTTCTTCAAGGCGTTCTGTAGACGAGTAATAACATGAAACAGCTGGTGCGCTGATGTCTTGATGGCGGTAACATCAGCATAAAAATAGGGCTTACAATTTTCCGGTTTTGGGAAAATAATGCACAAAACAATTAAACAGAAGGGGCCCGGTGACAGAACTTTGTAGAACAACGGGCTTTACCTTATGGGCTGTGGATAGATTTTCGCCAACTTTATCTTGATAGAACCTATTGGTAGAAAACAGATTAAACTATCGAAATCAAATCAGGTCCCTAATCATCTTGTAGATTAGCCCCTCAAGCCACACTTGGTTGAAAGCTTTATTTATATCGAGAAAAACCACGCCACAGTACCTGGAAAGGTTCAAGGGGGTGCTCAGATCTTCAACGAGGCAGCATATCTGCATCTGGCACGAGTGATCGTCTCAAATGTCGAGCTGATCATTCCGAACTAGACCATTAATGAGACAGTAGTCTTTGAACCTGGCGAGGATCGTTTTCTCCAAAATCGACATCGACAGGAGCAGGCTGATAAGTCGGTAGCTTGCGGGATGATTGGATTTTGCCCCTGCTTGGGGAAACTTCACACAATAGATCGTGTCCAAGGAATCGGGAAGTAGGAAAACTTCCAGCACTCTCTTATGATATTCGTGATGTCATCAACAATCTTCTTCGGGAGATTCTTTTGGGTGTTATTATTCACACTGTGCCTTCCTGGAGCCTTCCTCTTTTACACATTCGTTATGATAGTAGCGATCTCTCCAACCTCTATGTTGATCTCCGTAACTTTATCAAATTTGATTACACCATCTTCCACACGCTAGGAGTTCACGGGATTGTTGTTAATAGGACTAACAAACTGCATTTCTAGAGAATCTGCAATGATTTGGGCTTTGTCCTGATCAGTTTGCAGTAATCATCTTGAGGGGTGCGAAGTGGAGGAAGCGTATCATTCTTCTTCTTCTTCTAGAAAGCTCTTACCATGCTCCAAATGGAATTGTCGCACGCAGACAAGCATTTGAGCTTGCCATACCATCTTATGTAGCGAAGCTCTTTTACTTGTTCTTGGACTTTTCACACAAGCCTGTTGTATCTGGTTTTTAGGCAAGGTTCATGATAGCGCTGCCAGAGCCTACGGGTCCTGTTTCTTTCTGCAATCAGGCGTTAAATTCCTGGAGTGAGCACAAGTCGATCAGGAGGTTTATTTTCCCGTGGATAGGCAGTAGCTTCAGTGGCACTATTGTGGATATGGCTGCTGATGTCTTCAACACGTTGAACGATGTCGTCCGTATCGTTTGCCCCGTCAAGACGACAGTCATGCTCTTTGAGGATTTCTCTGAAGAGCTTCCAGTCTTGCTGATGCTTGACTTCTTCTCTGAAACTGATGTCCACATTGTCAAAGTTCAGTGTCACAGTCTTATGGTCAGAGAAAGGTTATCAATCGTGAAGATGTTGTATAGCTTGAAGAAACCTTCCATTAGCAAGACGTCCAACACGTCACTAATAGGGGAATGATCACAGTAGTAGGTGCCCTACACTGCTCCAGCAGCGATGATGATTCTCTTATATAACTTGTAGAGAATCATGCAGTCATGCAGTTGTAGTTCTGAGTTGTGGAGTTCCAGCTTGGGTGTTTGGCATCAAGGTCACCAGTAGGGCAACTGGAATGTCACCATCGAAGAGCTCATCGAGCTCGCTAGCGTGTAGAAAATGTTTAGACGAATTGTAGGTATGGAATCAGCCTCCATCATCAGCAATAATTCGCCTAAACAAACTCGACGAACTTTTCGATTGTGACATTTCAGTTGTCCTGGCTGGTGACTTTGATACCAAACACCCAAGCTGGAACTCCAGAACTACAACTGCACGATTCTCTACAAGTTATACATGAGAATCATCATCGCTGCTGGAGCAATGGAGGGCACCTACTACTGTGATCATTACCCTACTAGTGGCCTGTCGGACATCTCGCTAGTGAAGAGGTTCTTCAAGCCGTATAATATCTTCACGATTGATGACCTTTCTTCTGACCACAAGCCTGTGGCGTTGATCTTTAACAATGTTGACATAAATTTCAGAGAAGTCAAGCATCTGCACGACTGGAAGCTCTGCAAAGAAATCCTCAAGGACCATGACTGTCATCTCGTACGGATGACATCGATCTGCGTGTTGAAGACATCACCATGTATGAATAGTGCCATTGAAGCTAGTGCCTATCCATTGGAGAATAAACCTCCTCATCGAGTCGTGCTCACTCCAGAAATTCAACTTCCTATTGCAGAAAGAAAGGATCCGTAGGCTATGGTAGCGTTATCGTGTACCTTGGCTAAAATTCCAATACAGGAGACTAGTGCGAAGAGTTTCAAGCATAAGTAAAAGATCTTTGAGGCCTTATATGGAATGACAAGATCAAAAGCTTGCCGGCTCGTTTCCTGCACTTTGAACCCTCAACGTAATTATGTGCAAACTGATAAGGACAAAGCCCGAATCATTGCAGATTCGCTAGAAATGCAGTTTGTTGAACACGAAACAATATTCCCGAGAGTCAACTCATGTACCAGGGTGCAGAAGACGGTCTTAGCAACTTCGATTAAGTCGCGCAACATTTAAAGGACAAGTACCACTAAAAATCACATACTCTTTTTTACTTAAATTTTGTTAGTTCATGACGTTTATAGTACACTTTCGTTAATAATTTTCTATAAAAATCATCATATCCTTAAAAATCTGCGATGAAAACGGCAAAATACGACAGTGAGCGAAAAACGGCGTCCGCCATGATTTTGTTAGCAAGCTGGCGATGTGATGTCATCGGCCTGCTCCCCAATTCAGTAGGAGACGTTAGAGAGCTCATCTAATTGCTTGTAATCTTCGACACCGTGATTTTTTTAAAGTAAACTTATAAGAAAGAGTTTCCAAATATTACCTTGGTCATTTTAATTTATTTAATGAACTCTGTGTAAAGGAATGTTCATTGAAATGTGTGTAGCTTATGTTAGTGAAGTCACGACTAAATGATTTTAAAAAAGATGTTATATGAATGACACTGAATGAATTTGGAAACTCTTCTTTCCAAATTAACACAGTTTTGCTCACGATTAACATGACATCGATTTGACCATGCCTTATAAACTTCGCTCGGTATTCGTATGTAACAATTATGCTTCACCCTTTTCTGCTCAAGAAATAAGAAAAAAGCAACGGATAGATTTTTTCGGACAAATATATGGAATCCTGGCAAAAGCAACAGCGTCTCTTCTGTGTGATTATGAGATCGATCCAATTATTTACCAAAGAAAAAATAGGAAAAGAAACTATTCAAAACCAGCACTTTTATCAGATATATGTAATCGTCCAAGCAAAAAAAAGAAAAATGTATCTACATACAATACTCGCTATAATCCGTATAAATAAATGAAAATACTGCCTGTTATTAGACAGTTTGCGATTTTTTCGTACGAAAATCAAAAAGATACGAAAACGAAAAATTAATACGACATTTAAAAAAAAATTCATTTTCACTTATGTAACGGAATTTTTTCAAGATTTTCGTAGGGAATTTCGTGTGCAATTTGCCGAGTGCGCATTCATCTGCGCATCAGCTCCCCGATTCATAATGGACGCCAAACCTTAGCTCCGTCGAAGAAAAAGTTTGAACGTACAGTGCATTTCGACAGCACAAACAACGCTATTAAATAAACAAATTACCCACTGCAGTAGCTTAAGCAAAATGTTGATAAAATGTCTATTCTAAAATGTTGATAACTAACTTTCGAATCGACTGGAATAATCCACTTTGAACAGGGCCGAATGCTGCAAGGGAAACAAGTTTCGTTTCGAAAAAATGAAAAGTCGGTTTCGTGCGCACAACGCAACTTGTTTGACGAAAACAAAAAAATAATCATGAGCAAATACGAAATTGCCACTTAAATTATGTCGTTTTCGTGTTGTTGTTTTTTTTCGTACGAAAAATCCCAAATTGTCTATTATTTAAGAAACAGAATCAAAAAAGTTTTATTACTGAAAAACTAATCAAAGATATTTTTATAAGAAAATTCAAATTTTATTGATAAACAGATAAAGAAAACTTAGTAGGAATAAATGATGAATGAATAGAATAAATGTAGGAATAAATGTAAATATGCTATAAATATGTCTTTAATATCTTCGGTATTTAAACGCACAGTACTCCTCAGAGAGAAATTCTTTCCTGATAATGCTCACAACACAATTTGGAAATACTTTTCTGTTATTTTTCTCAAGCCACCCTAGATCCAATTCGTAAATTGCCGATAACCTAGTATATCTATATTGCCTGTATAAATAATAAAAGTTAATTAGATAACGATCTAAAAATCATACATGTTATAAATATTAAGCGATGTAGGAGGGGCGTTTTTCCCGTCATGGCAGTTGCCTAGAAGTTCAACTGGCAAATCTTTTTATTTGCGGCTCCAATTGATATGGTTTAATTTTACGATTTTCAAATAATTCATAGAATAGTTTTAAAAATTTCCATCGAAATTTTTGTCGCTTGAAGAGAATTCAGAACTGCTATCCGAGCCGCACTTAGCCATATCGTATACCTCAAACAATACTAAAAGTAGCTACAGCTCGCATTTCAGCAGGCCGATGACGTCACGGGGATGAGCGCTCCAAATCCAAAATGGAGCGCGACGGATTTTACGAAATACGTATATAAACGCAGTTTTTCTATATTTAGAGAATTTTTTGGCAATTTTTAATATTACTACATTAATTTATTTTCACTCTAGATTATTTAGACAAAAATTAGTTTTTAAGTGGTACTTGTCCTTTAACGAAGTTTTGGAGAAAACTATCCTCACCAGGTTCAATGACCACTGTATCACCAATGTTCTAGTCCGGAAAGATCAGTACAGCTTTAGTGCCACCCATTCTTGTCAGATGCATATGTGGAGGTTCGATGAACACCTGAGCATCCCCCTGAACGTTTTCGGGTACCGTGGTGTAGTTTTTCCTCAATGTCAGTGAAGCTTTTGATCTTGTGTGGCAAGAGGGGCTAATCTAGAAGATGGTTAGAGACGGGTTTCCTCCTGCTTTGATATCGATGTTAAATCCTTTTTTACCAATATGTTCGTTCAAGCTAAAGTTGGCGAAAATATATCCACGCCCCGTGCCAATGTCCCAAAAGGTTCTGTCCTTGGGCCCGTTCTGTTTAATTATTTTGTGCATGATTTCCCAAAACTGAAAAGTGTAATTTCTATGGTGATGATACTGCCATCATGACATTATCACACGCATGAAGAGAGCCTTGAAGAAATTTGAAGATTTCTGGAAGTTGAATCTTAACGTCAAAAAATGCAAGGCTGTGTACTTCAACAAAAAGCTTAAGTGTCCCCGGATTCTCTTGTTCTATTCAGTAAGAAACTCGAATGGGTTGACAACTACAAATATCTTGGCGTTATCATCGACTCAAGACTCTCCTGGAACCGTCACGTGACTTACGCTCCTTCTTTAAGCTGTTGGTAAAAGTGACAATAAGATCCTCCTGTAAAAGGCGCTTATTCGGACCATCCTCCTCTACGGCGCATGTGTATGTGTGGTTGACTATATATATATAAAAGCGGATGAAGTGAGCTCCAGTCATTCCAGAATGTTACCCTGAGGACCACTGGCCAGCTTGGAAAAAGGACCGTGAAAAACCAATTCAGCCACTCAAATTTGAATATGACTCATATCGGAAAGTTTATCCAAGATCTGCTGATGATTGTGCAAACCATGAAGAACCATGACAACGACCTGGTGGCTGGAATACCGAAAAATTCGATGGAAATGAAATGGCATACGAAGTAAAGAAAGCCGAATCATATTCTTGATGTCAACATTGAATACTTTGGCAACGTTTCCTTCATGGATTATTGGAGGATATGATACCCCCCTCCAATCTTTTGATAATCGTCAATCTTATTATTTTTTCATAGCTTTTTGTGTAGCTCCGTGTATTTTATGTGGTATTTATTCTGGAAGGGTGTGTCTAGTGAAATCACTGCTTCCATCTACCTGAACAAATATACACTTCCTGGTTCGATTGTCGATTCCTTCCTCACTTATTCTTGGAAAAATATTTTCCATGCAAGGAGATTATTATTAACGAGGCTATCAACACAAATATCAGTACTATCGCTCGTCATTGATACTACTACTTCCAGTACCTCCACTCTTGATCGGAAGAGACCTGAACATCTCGACCGTTCTCCTTACATCGGGTCTTATTCTCGAAAAGAATTCCTACAGAAGATTATGGCAGCGAAAGCGACTATCCTTCTTAAGATGAAGTAAAAGAGCTTTCTAGCAAGGTCCAGGAAGAGGTTAAAGCTCCACGAAATCAAAGGTGGAGCGAAAAGCTGAAGTCCTTGTCAGATCCCAAGATAACTCGCTCTGGGGCACTGTGAGAGCCTTAAAGGAAATCAGATCCATCAACTTGCCGCCACTGCTTATAACAATGGCAATGCTGTCACCAGTGATCGGCATAAGGCTCAATTAATCTGACTCCCTGAAAAATCTGTTTTCCACGCCTTGTGAGGACAATCCCTAGAGTCTCACAAATACTCGACTAGTTTACGATAGTGGTATCGCTTATGGACTCAATCATCGTGTTTCCTGAGGAGTTTACACGAAATATCCGAAGTCATCAAGCGTCTTAAAACCAAAAATGCAGCAGGTATTGATTCCATCACCAACAGTGCTCTCAAGAACTTGTCTCCTAATGTTGTCGTGAAAATTACCAAGGTCATGAATGACTGATGGAAATTTGGTTACTTCCCCGACAAGTGGAAAGAGTCCGTCATCATTACCACACCAAAGCCCTGTCTAAACCCTGCTCTCGCCATCAGATACAGACCCATAGGCTCACACCTGCGGTGTCAAAAACCTTTGAACGCGTCATTCTTAAGGGGTTTTACGATTTTTGGTGTCCAACAAATTTATTCGTGATGAGCCCAGGTCACTCTTGCCAACTTCAGCTCTGGGGGCTTGTTGCTGATCTAAATTATTCTCTAAACTGCTCTAAGTATTCGGTGGTCTGGTGTTTTTGACTGAGAGCATCGTTTATGAAACCCCAGTGGAGTCATAAGCGGATCTTGTAGCACGGTTGTTGGCAGCCGCTGAAGACATAAAAGACACTCCAATGCTACTCGACAGAGCGTACAACAACTTACACCGCAGATGTCAAACATGCATTGAGATTGGAGGCCATCAGTTTGAACAGCTACTGTAACTGCAGTGAAGGCTGCATATGTTCACTTCTGTAACTCATCAGTTATGCATTTCCGGACTAATGTTTATAGGACATAAAATGCTTATTATGATCATTTGTATAAGTAGCCTACTATAAGTTTGTAAACACTTTGACTGTTACACCCTGTATATTGCATCCATTAGATTTCATCTTTTGGATTTCCAAAGACTTCCGGTGGATATTACGTGATTTTTGTTATAATTTATTTGATTTTCATTTTCACTATTATAATTTATTTGGCATTTACATTTGGAGGTATCAAACTAAATAATAAAAAAAATAATTTTTTTTTAATTTTTAAATTTTATGTGAAGAAACTGTAAAATTCTTAATTTTTAACTGTAAAAACAACTTGTTTATTATTGATTATTATTGAATAAACGAATATTTATAATAAAAATAAAATAATATTTTTATTATTATAGTAATGAATCTATTAGCCTTTGAATAAATGAGTAATTATAATAAATTATAAATAAAAAATAAAAAGTCAAAGATGTTATGTTGGAAGCGTCACTTATCCACTCGGTGGCCTCGAATAATTTGCACAAAGATTCCATGAGAAACAGATGAACCGCCTTCATTTATTCCTCATTACATGAAATAAATTGCAATAGAGTCAAAATGTTGATAGCGAAGCCATCAGAGCTAACTCGAGTTAACAGGAGAAGAATGCTTGAGGAGGGGGGGGGGGGGGACATCTACGCTAGTGAGCGATATACAGATCTTTTAAATTTGAAGAAAATATATCTTTTCTTGACTTGCAAATCATCAGTGTCATTCATAATATTCATTCTATCCCATATTAACTGGTAGAAGCTAAGCGATTCCACTATGTTGCTTGTTTCGATAACTGGGCAGCTGAATCTGTAGGTAGATGACGGTACAAGCTGTCACTTCCTTTGTATTGAACGGAAGGCGTAAAAGGTTGGACTGTACGTAGCCACTGCGTGACAAAAAACGCTGTTGTACTGAATGGGAAATTAAAAGAAAAACTTTTCCCATATTATTTCTGGTTTCTAGTTCTTTTCATCGTTACGAGAAAATTTTCGGACATGGATGTAGAGAGAATATCAGTTCGTTGTTTAGATGTATATATCCATACTCCTGCGTAACGAAAAAAACCCTAACGGAAGTGACGTAAAATTTTTCCTATAGATTTCGTAAAAAAATTTCGTATAAAAATTTCTCATAACGAAAATAAACTAACTCCCTTTTGCTTTAAGAATCTGAGATTTCAGCATATTTTATTCATAGTAAAACAGGTAACAACAAAACATCTCCAGGAATACTAACGACACGTTTACAATAGGAAAGATACCGCTTGGGCCATGACCTACTTTATCTTCAAGGCCTATTCGCTTTAGCTGTTTTTTTCCTTTGTTAAAAAATGGTTCTGTAAGCGTCATCAGCTGAGAGAGTCCAGAGGTGTAAACAGAAAAGTACTATTCACACCTCTGGTTTACACCTTTGTAATCGCTCATCAGAAGTCGCTTACGCTTCTATAGACAGAGATCTTATACATACAGGATCTCTATATAGACTCAATAGACCTTTTCCGCAATACTTGAGCGCGAACTGGTGGCAGATATGAGAACTATACCCTGAAGAAAACAAAACAGGGCTGCAATGAGCTTTTTATGAAAATGGATACAACATGCCAATTAATTGCTCGGTTTTGTTATGTTTAAATTGGAAAGGAAAAAATCCAAATGCCTCATTTCATCATTTTCCAAAAAGTGAAGAGAAAATTTCATTCCAGTAGAAATGACGGATGTAGAAGAAAAGAAGGACGAGACACAAGAACTCTGGAACATAATAAAAAGCTTGATTTGAGGCCGGGGCGTATGGTCAGGTATTTATCTAAAAATTTCAACTAAAAATCGGTTTCGAACAACGGTCTGATCTGTTGGCAAAATTGTCCCGGATCTCCGATTGATGAAGAACTTAATAGTGAAGCAGCCATCCCCAGTGATTCCAAAACTGAAAACAATACCTACTAGAATTTCTGTAGTTTATAATAGAAATGTATGGTCATTAAAGAGGTAATCAATCATTCTAGTTAAATAAAATTTGTTAAAATTCCTTCCTCTTTTGATATTTTTGAAGTTATTTTTCACCATTCTGAAGACGTTCTTTATATGTTGACAAATGAAAAAAATCATAATGTTCTAACAAAAGAAAAAGTCATAAAATATTAAGAAAAGAAACTATAAATAAACTTCAAAGACAACTTATCCAAAACCAATATAGAAATAAATTTGTATGGTGGAATTGTACATTCGCACAGGCCTACCACGAGATAATGATACGGAATCAAAAAAAATTTACGGGGCTGTGTTGGGACACGGCCGCTAGTTAAATGTTAGAATACGTCTTGAGGCCACATGGCGAATAAGAAAGAAATTTGTGCAACACAATTTAAAAAATTTAATTTCTGATACAAAATGTTCAAACAAAAAATGTATTTGCAATTCATCATAAATTTTTAACCAAACCTTTATGGCATTCTCAACTTACAAATCACTGGTCAATGATAAGAGAAGTATCTTAGAAATGGCAACAGACAAGAATCAATGTTTCGCGCAAACATCAAATTTATAGTACTGCCATCCAATGTAATAAGTGATTCGATGGGTTTGTAATCTAAATTAAAATGTATCTTCATAAAGCTAAGAGCATATAAATTTAATGTAGCATCTACATTGATAATGCTAACTGTCATAATTGCAATATCAGTATCCATCTCCATGTTGTCACTGACTGGTCTAGTTGTTGGTGAATATTTCATTATCGCACTGAACAACAACATTTCCATATCAGATATTGAGACCTTAGGATGAATATAAACTGAGTGCCCAGATTATTATGACCACCCCATCAGTACTTCGTTGGGCCACCTTCTACCTTCATTATTGCGTCGATTCGCATTTACTCCACGAGATGTCGAAAGGTGATGCGAGGAATCTAACACAATGAATGCTGTTGTCTTGTGCTTGCTGGCCACAATCCGCTTCAAACCCCTTCTGTCTCTATCAGTGAGCTTCGACTTTCAGCCACCGTTGTGCTTGGCAGATGATGTCTTTCCCTGCTTCTTAGAGGCTGTCATAACAGTCTTTGTCTAATGAATAGCATTGTCCTGTTGTGTGAAATTTGTTGGTTTTGGAACCACCTGTCTGATGGCTCTTTCAACTTTTTCCCATAAATGCTCAATTGGATTGAGATTTGGTCATTATGGGGGCCACCTAAGCCAGGTTCGTCTTTGTTCGTGGCGATCGCAACAATCTCGCCTTACTATCATTTTCAATTGTCGAATCAACATAGGGGTTAAAGCATATATTCAGTAGCAAAAAAATTTTTTTGAAGCAAACAACGCACAGGAATAGTATGTTCTTGAAACTATTCCTGCAAAATACGAGTAGCGTGACACCATCAACATGATTGCATGAACTTCATCAGCAAAGATGCTTAGGTATAATCTGATATTCAGACGTTTTTCTACACAAATTAAAGGACCTATATCATGCTACGAAAACATGCCCCAAACCATAACTGCCACCACAAGCTTGAAGGATTGTACTCATGCATGTGGGGTCCATGCTTTCATGCAGTTTCCATCAAATTCTCATTCTGTTATCAGCATGATGCAACTGAAAACATGGTTCATCAGACCACATGACTTTATTCCGATGCTCAACTGTCCAATCCTTGTGTTCCTGTGCGAATTGGAGACGTATTATCTTGTTAACTGCAGTCAGGAAAGGTGTTCGAACTGGCCTTCGGCTCCCATATTCCATACAATGCAGTGTATGGCGAACAGTGCGTTCAGAGATCATTTGAGAGGATCCCTGATAACGATCTGCAGTAATTTGATGCACTGTTGCCCTTCTGTTGTCTTGTACCAGTCTTGCCACTCTCCTTTCTGCCCGAACATTGACTAGTTGTTGACGGCCACAACTGGCACGTTCAGACCCAGTTTTCCGGCAGACAGTAGTCTGTGAAAATTTAACAGCAGCTGCTCTTGAACATGTAACGAATGCAGCCGTTTTGCTGATATTAGCTCCATGGCTCCGAGCGTCAACAGTCATCCCACGTTCAAAGGCTGCTAAATCGCGTCGTTTACCTATAATCTTCAGAAACAAATCACTTTCAATGTCGTGGCAAACAACCTGCTTGCCTATTTACACTAGTCCGGCTCTCTAGCACCTTCAGCGCGAAATCATAGCTAATTTGCCTACAAACATCAGGTGATCATAATAATTTGGCTACTCAGAGCAAACACTTCGTAATATAGATCTCACTACATCATTGTACAATGCTTTAACAATGCAAATATCATTGATACCAGCGTCAATCAGTCGTCAATACTAACATTTGTTAAAGAGTTAACATTTCAAAAAATTGCAAAAAAACGCCTGCTCTCCAATAACTTATAACACCATATTTGTGGATAGTTTTAAATTTGTTCTACAATGATTACACAGCATGAAATCTTTCACACAGGACTGATGAAAGTGATGTAGCTAAGATATCACACTTCTTATGCGTGGGTGCTCCAAGTCCTTCTCAAAACCAAATCTATCACAAACATTACACGAATATCCAAAATTTATTGTTTATGAATATAAAACGAAATACGAATTCAGCATCCCAAATTGTCTCATATATATCGCTCCGTATAAATCGCATTTGATGACGATGCTGCTAATGTTGACGGTTATGGCTCATTATAGACCTCCATGAGTTGGATTTTATCACTCGATGTTGAAACGTTTATGTCATCAGATATGTTATTTACGTCGAACTAAGCGATGGAAGATATTGGCGCATTCGTGTCGGGCTATAGTTCACTTTGGCGGCGCCAAGACTCAACTTTCAGTCGTTCCTGCTGAGCCCGTAACGTTCACATCAGACATCCGAGTCTTCAAATTACCTGTAACGTTTTCTATAATTTTTCTGGTGTTTATTATGCATACTCCCAGGATTTCTCAAAGATTTGCCTTAGAGCAAAGATGTGATCCGTCGTGCTTCGGCCAGATCGGAAACCACACTGCTTCCCCGACATTTTAGAGTCGACTATTTCCCGACCTCTCTTCTCCAGACACTTAGAATACACTTTCCCAGGAATGCTGAGCAAAGAGATGCCTCGATAGTTGTTGTAATCAATAAAAGGAACAATAGATCACATTATGCCAACCATCTTGCACGTACCGGGCACGCATTAAGAACACAAGACGAGGTGATGTCCATCTTACACGTTTGTGATAACCCTGCCAAGACTGCCACCTCTCTCTGATCTCCCTTTTTGAAGATAGGGATCACAATTCCTGACTGCCATTGCTTAGGGGCCTGTCCAGATATCCAAGCAACCTGACACACTCGAGTCAGCCACATGATACCATCCTGATTTAAGGCCTTTAACATCTCGGACCGGATTTCATAATCACCTGTAGCTTTGCCAGTCTTCAGGGACTTAAATGCCCATCTGACTTCTGTTTCAGTGATACTACCGTGACTATTCTCCGCTCCAAGGTGCACCTCGTATGCCTCAGTTGTTGTTGTCACCGGATTAAGAAGAGATGCAAAGTATTCTTTCCACCTATGCAATACGCTCTCCTCCGTTTTCAGAAGCCTCCCATCTGAACTCTTAATGGTTTGTGATGAAAGAGACTTCTTTCCACGGAGGCGGCGCACGGTCTGCCAGAACACCTTGCTTGCCGAACCATAGTCTGCCTCCAATTTCTCCCCGAACTTCTCCCAGGCCTTGGCTTTAGCTGTTGATACTGTCTTTGCTGCCGCTTTTCGCGCCTCAGTGTACCGCACTCGACTCGAAGTTGACCTATTTGCTAGCCATAGCAAATAGGCTTCCTTCTTTGCCTTGACAGCTTCTTGGACTTCACCGTTCCACCACGCAGTCCTTTTCTCACCGCCCTGCGCCACACTCGGCCGCTTACGACCACAGCACAATGCAGCCGAAGTAATCACAGCAGTTTTAAACAACTGCCACACCTCTTCAACAGTACCACGATCACTGGGTAGTTCTTTGAAACTTGAAGATATGTTATCTGCAAAGGTCTTCCTCACAGCTCTATCCTCCAATGCCTCCCATTTGATGCGCCAAGTTTGTCTGAATCTAGTACTTCGCTTGGTTGGCATGGATTCAGAGAACCGCAAAATGCAGACAACAAGGTGGTGATAACTTGATAGTTCTGCCCCTATTCTCACACGAGTATCCAACACTGATCGGAATAAGTCGGCTGAAACAATTACAAAATCAATCAGTGACTTCTGGTCCATTGCATCCCTGTACCAGGTATACTTATGGACATACCTGTGCTGGAAGAAGGTGTTTGTGATGGAAAGTCCATTGTTGCAACAGAGATCCAACAAGCACCTCCCATTCGCATTTAAATCGGGGTCACCATTCCTCCTAATCACGCCTCTCCACGTTTGGTCATCAGCCCCAACGTGTGCATTGAAGTCGCCCATCAGGATGACAGAATCTGCACTCCCTCTCCTGCTAAGAGCAGCATCAACTTCATCTAGAAAAAGTGGGTACTCTGTGACTGCATTCGGAGCATATGCAACGAATAGATAGAGAGACCGTTTACCTATCTGAAGCCTCAGGAGACACAGTCTTCCACCTAAAGGGGTCCAATCTGCAACATAATCCGCCAGCCCGGGACTTGTAAGTATCCTCACTCCCGCCTAGGCAGTCATGTTAGGGTCAACACCAGAGTAGAAAAGCTTCCACCCTCCTTTTAAGTCCACAGTTCCAGAACCCGGATGTTTCGTAGAGGTAATACCTATGATATCCAGTCGATACCGTTTGGCTTCCTCCACTAACTCTGATTCCTTTTCTTGTGGTCTACGCTTGCTTTGTGGTATGCAAAAGAGGTCTACGCTTGCTTTGTGGACCTCGAAAAAGCATATGACAGAGTTCCTCGGAAGAAGTTCTGGCAAGTGTTGCAAGAGTACGGAGTGGATGGGCAATTACTGGTTGCTATCATGTCTCTGTACGAAAGCTCTGAGATGTGTGTCCGGATAAATGGCATTAAGTCAAGACCGTTCACCGTGAGTGTGGGACTCCGCCAAGGGTGCGTACTGTCGCCCCTCTTGTTCATTATCTTTATGGACTGGATAGACAGGGGCAGCCGAGGCGATGAGCGTGTTTGTGTGGGCGACTGCCTGGTGGAGAGGTTGCTCTTTGCTGACGACCTTGTCCTCCTTGGGTGTTCTCGCACGAACCTTCAGCATGCACTAGACCGGTTTGCAGCCAAATATGAAGAAGCTGGGATGAAGATCAGTGTGACTAAAACCGAGGTTCTGGTCCTTTCAAGACAGCCTGCTCAGTGCGCTCTCCATGTTAGGGGAGCCTAATTGAGACAGGTGGAGAAATTCAAGTATCTCGGGATTGCATTCACAAGTGATGGACGGCAGGAGAAAGAATTAGATGCTCGGATCGGTGCAGTAAGCTGTGTCAGACGTGAACTGTGGCGATCCGTGGTAACGAAACGCGAGCTGGGTAACAAAGCCAGGCTCTGCGTCTTCAAATCTATCTTTGTCGCCATTCTCACCTATGGTCATGAGGCTTGGGTAATGACCGAAAGAGTGCGACCACGGGTACAAGCGGCCGAAATGAGATTTCTGAGAGGTGTGGCAGGTGTTATCCTACTAGATAGAGTGTACAGCAGCACAATAAGGGAATCTTTAGCTGTTGAGCCGCTACTTCTCCGCATTGAGAGATCTCAGTTGCGCTGGTATGGCCACGTGATACGGATGCCGCAAACTAGTCTTCCTAGGTAGTTGTTATTTTCCAAGCCGGTGGGTAAGAGACCAAGGGGTCGGCCTAGAACCAGGTGGTTAGACTACATGGAGAATCTGGGTTCGAGTCGCTTGGATATTACCAGGGAAGACATGCGCCTGATGGCGGAAGATCGCGATCGCTGGAGATCCTCCATAGGGCTGCTGCCCCCGCGACCCTAACGGATAAGCGGGTTTGAAAAGTAAGTAAGTTTATTATGCATAAACTTGGAAATTCTGTAATTTTTGCAAAATGCCCACAACTCGAAGGCCGATATCTTAGATACTATTAAATACTGACGTTTAATTTGTAAGCTATTTTATAAAGCGCAAAAAAATAAAACAAATGACGCCTAAAATGTCGTGCTATCAAAAAGGAAGCCGGAGCAAGACTAAATTAATCTCCACCAGAGAGCAGATTTTCTTACTGAACTTTGGACTACGATTGCATCACCCGATGACGTCAGCACGAAGTCGGTCAAAGTCTAAAGCATGCTTTGTTTTATATACTATCGAATGCATATCATTCATTTTTCTATAATTAATAGTTTTGACGTTAGTAAGGTTTTCGTGATCAACACTTTTCGTGACATTCACGATTTAAGCATGGCATCCCAGAATCGAAACGTAAGACCTATTCTACGTCAAAATGAACAGAGTGTGACAAGACCCTGAATAAATCCTTATATGAGTGCTCCGCTGATAATAATAATTTTTCTTTTCTCCGAATAACTGTCTTGTGTATTATAAACTCCGGTCTATAAGAGTAAATTTTCGGTTTTCCGATGGTCTTTTTATAGGCGGTTTTCGACTGCATTTCTTAGTTATCATTCTAATTCTCATTTACAATTTCTGTTAGTTTTATTCTATCTGTTATCCTATTGCACTGCCCTGTTATCTTCCATTGAACCTCGTTCTTGTCCTATTCCAGCACGTTTCCCCTTGCATTATGTTCTTACTACTACACCCTTTTCACATCCTCTTCCGAAAAGGGTCTATTGTTACGGAAAAAGCTGAAATGAACAGGCCTTGATGATAAAGCAGGCCATGCTTGGACTGGCTTCTAATATACAGGGTGTAAATGGACGACGTTTCATAAATTTAAGGATATGTAGATGATGAAACTCTGAGCAAAAAAGTCTAGTCGCGTTTTTCGAGCTGTGGCTCCGTTAAAAAGTTATAGCGCTTTAAAGTTCGGTATCGGTAAGGAATATCGATATCGGTATCGGCCAGGGTGATTCTAAAAGGTCATGCCTAAATGAAAAGGCAGGTAGAGAGTGAAATTTTGAGCAAGAAAGTCTAGTCGCTCTAAGGCTCCGTTAAAAACTTATAGCGCTAAGTTAAAAATTGCTCAGCGTCTGAACCAGAGTCTTTATATAGTAAATGGTCATCCAACTCCACTGAAAAATGAAGCTAAAGTTTCTAGCTCCTGATAGGGGGTAATTCAATTGAAAAATGGCGCTGCATGTACAATCGGACTAAAACCACATGCAGCGCCGCCCAATCGTGAGCTAGAAATTTTAGTTTCATTTTCAGTTTCAATGCAGCCGGAATTATTGGCATAATACTGCCAAAATTAATGTATTCTACATAATCTTAAAGAAATAATTGATAATCCAACTATTGAATGCATTACCTAGCTCACTATTAATTTTGGGCATCAACTAAATAAATAAAATAAATTTACAAGTCAGTGCCGCTAGGTGCCGCATAGATCGCAGAAAGTCCATTTTGACTATGCGGCTCCTAGCGTGATCTGAATTCCCTAGCTTCTCGAAACAATGGAAAATGGCGGGAGTTGAATGACTCACTACTATCTAAAGACTGTGGTCTGTACCAGAGACAAATGAAAGTAAGAGACTGGCAGTGCCTTATTCATTTTGCTGAGCGCTACTGGTGCCACCGGAAGTGCAGCGATCGCCATTAAGAGAATGGCAGAAACCTAAGGTGGCGTATGTTCTCAATGTTATTTCAGCTGTTTCTGTAGATGACTTCAAGAGGTATTAGTAAGCGTAACCTGTTTTCTGATTTAAAAAAAAAAACTTTATTGCATTAACTAACGATAACGTATACTTTTAATGACTTTTAATAGCTGATTCAATGCCTTACGAATTTTTAAAAGAGCGCGTACAGCTCGCAACTCCTATCCTATTGTAATAATGGAGGCTTAGCCAGAGACAAATGAAAGTATAGATGAAGAAAACTGAAGAAGCAAAGTTATTTCTTCATCCATGGTGAAAGTAAATGAATCTAGAGGAAGGATGAATTTATTTTTTCAGTCTTAACTCATTTTTATTATTAAAAAAGTTGATTCTTATAACTTAATCAGTCTTAATACCTAATAAATATTTTCATTTGTTTTGCTAAATAAAAAGTAAATTTGTAGCCTCTTCATACAGTATTACCAATGGAGTTTCGAAAATAGCTTCAGTTACACAAAAAATTTACATTGATTTATTCTTTATTGATTTTTAAATATAATAGGAGTCATGATAAGACACTGCGTATATTTTCTCCACTTATTTTTTCTGTCAGTCGCTTGGTTTCATGGTGATATCGAATATTACAGTATGTGATGACAATAAGTCTAATAAGTCGAAGCACATGGTCGTCAGAAGGACTCATTTCAAATGAATGGTGAGTTAAATTAGTGAAAATATTAATTTTGTTTTCGGTTATAAAATGTAATGTTTTTGCTAGAATTTTGATAGGCATATTCAATTTAATTGCTCTTTGCTCTGCTAGATTATAAAATTCACTCCTAATGATTTTTTCTGAAATTTTGCACAAGTATACTACATCTTTCGATGGTGTGATAAGGCCTCCTTATTTTTTTTTTCTCAATGAAATTAAGGCTGTGGTAGCTCTGATATTGCTCTTTCAACGCTTCTTTATATTGAATGCAGATTATAGATTTAATTACAGACCTATAATAGAAACGAATCCTGCCGAATCACAATATTTTGACAAGATTTTAATATCAGGGATTGGATAATATTGAGACGCGTCATCTGATATGGATTCATGATTATATTCATCAGAGTTATACATGAATTAATGTTTTGTGCCCTGCACTCAATTTTAACCTGGTAAATTTAATGCCAATCAATTTGTCATTAATTTAATGTCATCAGTTTAATAAAAAATGCTGTATAATTTTGTTGTCGAAATAAAAGACGTATCCACTTTTTACGAAGAATGTCATCCTTTGGAAATCTACAATGCAAATGTTTCGTTTTCTAATTTTTTTTGTTTAGCTTTGAAATAGCTATTATACACGGGTGTAAGAGCTTGGTGCTTATTCTTGCGTGACAGTTTTTTTTAATGTATTCATCACAATAAAAACGTTTATACCTATGTTTACTGAAATATCAGATGTTTATACTACATGTATAAAAAATTTAAAAGCTGCGTCACAAAATTGTTTTAAGATAATAAAAAAAATGCAATTTTAATTTTTGTTAATCTGATAATAAATGGAATATTTGTAAAGGCAGGACATTAAACTGGAAGGATATTTAAAAGTTTAATTGCTATCAATAAACAAACCTAACATACTTTATCAAATATTAACTAATTGATTTTAAAATTTTAAATTAAAAGAAAACCTGGTAACCTAAAATATTTTTGAAAAGGTACTTAAATTGTTTTGTTTTTGTTTTTTTAACAAAAAACGAAAAGGAAGAAATAATTCTCAAATAATTCTCAGTTCAATAAAATATTATTCAATCAGTTTATTATTCCAAATATTGTAATAAGCAATTAACTAAAAATATAATTACTTGTGAACTGAAGTATTGGATCTTTTTTAAAACAACGATTTGACCAATATGTATGAGAATTTCGTCCAGTTAGTTATTAGAAGGGGGGATTATAATTTGTACATCTCGTACTAATCATCAATAATTTGGATTATAATTAGTGAACTGTATATTTTATTTTATTAACTTTCAAATTATAATTTATGAAGGAGAATTTTCCTTGTTAATTGTTTAATATAATCTCTTCCTCCTTTTCCATTTAAAGTTTTTTTTTAAATTTATGTTTAAGAATAACTTTATTTATCACCAAATAACTTTTTATCGGATGGGCCGATTTGGATGATTATTTTTTGTTTAATAGAGCAAGTTCTTCTGGTGGTCCCATAATAAATTCATTCAGATATTTTGGGTAGATATTATAAAAAATAACTGTTTGCGATTGATTCACATGCATTGCCTCCGGCGATCAGCGTTTCTTGCCAAACCCCTAATGGCGGCGCGAAGGCACCACTAGAGGGGAGGTCACTGCCAGTCTCTTTCTTCATTTGTACCAAGATAGATTTCCGGTCGTGACGTCACGAAATTTTAAAGCACTCTAAGTTTTTAACGGAGCCTCAGATCGAAAAACGCGACTAGACGTTTTTGCTCAGAATTTCACCCTCTACCTGCCTTTTCATTTGGGCACGACCTTTTAGAATCACCTTGGCCAACACCGATACCGATATTTCTAACCGATACCGAACTTTAAAGCGCTATAAATTTTTAACGGAGCCACAGATCGAAAAACGCGACTATGCTTTTTTGCTCAGTTTCATCCTCTACATATCCTTAAATTTGTGAAACGTCGTCCATTTACACCCTGTATATGACCCTGTAAACGAAATGCGCATACGAGTCTTTAAGAATTGTACATATGCAATAATGGTTTGCATATCTCTTTATCTTGTATCTTATTCTACACAGTTTTGGCATATCATATTAAACAATAATATTTTATATATCATTAAGTAGGAAAGAACCTGTGAACTAAATTACATTAAAAGCACATCCATGTTGCAAATTCTGCAACTTATAAACTAAAAACAATTATTACTGTTATTTGTTAATCAGTTTTTGTTCGCCTTGTATTCTTGTTTTTTCTATAATTGGATTTGGGACATTAGATTATTATTGTAATAATTTCCATTGGCCACCTGGCCTCCGTTTTTGTTGCCTCCTGCTCTTTGTAATACACCAATTAGCAGCGTTTTTCTCTAATTGGTGGAATGATCTCATATATTCCATGTCAGATGCCATCTAGACTATCTGTAAACCAGATGGAGTGAACTACAGTCATTCCAGAATATTACCCTGAGGACCATTGCCCAGCTGGACAGAAGGACGGTGAAAAACCAATCCATCCACTTGGATTTAAACATGGCCCCTATCGGAAAGTTTATACAGGATCTCCTTTTGATTATGATACAGAAGATGAAGACTCACGACAATAAGCTTGTGAAAGGGATACTGAAGAACTCAATGAATATGAACTGGCATACGAAGTATCGTAAACCGAGGCACGTTCTTGACATCAATTTTGAAGATATTAGCAACGTCTCTTTCCCAGACTACTGGAAGATGTGATAATCTTCTTTCTCCTTGTATTTTTTATTTCGTTTGTTTTTTGTTTCTGACAATCGTCAATCTTATTTTCTTTTTTGTATAATATGGAAGACCGCTTGGGTTGGTTAGGCTTCTTGACTACCTAAGTGTATTTTATTTGGAGTTTATTCTGGTTAGATGAGCTTTGTGAAAGCGCTGCTTTCGTCCCATCCTAACAAATGTACACTTCACTATTCGATTGTCGATTGTCATCTAGACTGTAGTTGTATCCTACCCTGATGATGAAGTTTATTCGAAACGCGCAGGTTCTCATTAAATACTTCTACCATTTGCTAATTCTCAGATCTCCTTTTAGTGTTCTTAAAAATAATTATTAGCCTATTTTTTTTTTAATTTTTTTTTTACAATACGCAAATTTTGCAAAACTTTTAATTCAACCTCAAAATGGAATTTGAGTTATTATGAAAAGCAAATTTTAAATTGTATACACTTACTTGTCTTGCATTGATATGATCCATCTTTTATATAGTAATTTCTGCATTCACATTTCTCGTTTCCTGTGCATATCATGTGCACCCCGCATGTTTCGTTATCATTCTTTCCATTACACACTGGAAACAAAAAAAAAGAACTTTTACAGCAAATGCAATTACTATGGTAGTTTTTTAAATACTCTTTCTAAAAGTGGATTTTTAAATATATTTTTATGATGAATATTTTCAACGATATGACATGGAATTGGCTTTTCATAACCAAAACTCCTTGAAACTAATTTTTGAACGGATATATATTAGAGAAGGACACAAAAACCCTGGACTACAATAAATAATTG
>JAHWFO010053610.1:127201-152260 GCA_023313115.1 Rhysida immarginata | reverse complement strand
GGGGAAGGAAAATTACCCGCGTGCACGGGCGCTGCCCGCGGACAGAAATCTTGGACAGCCCTGACCTAAGTGAAAACGCTTTTGGAATGAACTGTACATGTCGAGTTTATTGAGTTTGGTTCGCTCGTTTGAACGTTACAGCCATTTTTTGATTTTCAGAAAAAAGGCTTACCCAATTGACATAAAATATACGCTAAGGCACAATTTAATGAACCCTCTAAGTACGTATAATTTTTATTTGGTTCGGCTATTTGCCGTTTCAGAGGAGTAAGCTAAACAAAATTGCTCACACACGCACATATATAAGTACAGACGGAAAATGTTTTCAAAATTTCAACATATCTTTACGAATCGTGAGTTTTTAAGTCGATTTCAGCAAAAAAAAAAAATTTGATTTTCTGAAACAAACACAAAGGCATTCACTCTTAGAGGGTGGTAGGCCAATACCAGAAATTTGGTCAATCATTTAATCAATTAATAATCAAAAAATTAACGATCAACATTTGTAATAAACAATTACTACAAAACCAACAATTAAGTAAAGACACAACAATACAGTAAAAAATCAATTTAGGTAATTTTAAAAATAAAATCTTAATCTGATGGGTGAACCCGGCCATAAAATGAGAATTTGAAGATTTAATGAATTTCAACACTTATATCACCCAGACATGCATGATGTCCTAATGAACTAAATAATAAGCGGCAGACTGAAAAATTTTAAAAGGAATACCAGCCTCGAAGTAGGCAAGAAAGGAAACTCATAATAACTCATCTCAACACTGGGAAAATCACATCTATGGCTGAAAAAAAATGACTCCAGGATAAGAATTCCTGAAGTGGGCTCCTCAAAAACAAACATGTCTTGAAATTTAAAACTTTCATTATAATTTGGTAGTACCTAATGGTGAGGCCGTGGCCTAGGGGGCTTTCGCAGAGCAAGCCAGCTCTGTGAAGTTAAGCATCGCCTAGCACGTCTAGTCATTGGATGGGTAACCATTAGTGATGCAAGATCTTAACCCCCCCCCCTCCCCGTGCTTCATAGGGCACGTTAAACCGTCGATCTGGCTGCTTCTACCATCTCATAGCAATCGTTAACTTAGCCAGTGTGACAGCATTGGTAATGCTAAAAGGAGAGAGGCCCTTACTGTGTAATATACTTGCCTGAAGAAAACTCGTTCACCTTAATGAGTCACGCTGTTCGGCACCGAAGTTAAAGACCAACCAATGGAGTATTAAAATTATATATTAATAAAGATGAATACACTCCTTTAATTAAAATAGGACAAAATTAAAATAAATAATAAAAAAAACAATGAAAAAAGTCACCAAGTAAAAGTTTAAGGACGAAGAAACACAGGACTTGTGAAGAAACTCAGGACGAAGAAACACAGGTACGAAGAAACACAGAAGATGTACAGAAGAGACGAAGATCAGATGAAAACACAGAAGATATACAGAAGAGACGAAGATCAGATGAAACACAGAAGAGACGAAAATACAGCGAAGAAACGTTACAGGAACACAGGGAGGTACACAGGTCTATGATGGAAGTTCGATGATTCGTGATGTAAATGTTATAAACAAATATATTTTTTGGTACTTTTGGATTAAAAAAAAAAATCATATGTCAAGCTAATTTTTTTCAAATTTAACAGAAAATTTAAGGAAAACAAGGAAAACGTGTATATTTCATAACAAACCATAAAAGAATGAGAAAAAATATTGTGTGTAAAAAAAAATGAATATTTTTTAATGTTCTCAGTCGATTTCAACAATTTTGAAAAACACATAGAATCTGTATTTATTAACGATTTAGAATTTGAAAAAAAAATTTGGTGACCTGTTTTTACGCGAATGCCATCAATTTTTTTCAAGTCATACAATCATACCATTGGGCTGCTAAGCAAGTAACTCTTCATCATTCAAGATTAACAGCAATAGGGAGCTTTCCTGTAAAGCAACTGTTTTAAGCAAGTACAAATTCCGATCAGCCGCTGAGCAGACCCACTAGGTGTCGACCCTCCTTCCAAGATGTTCCGATCAGCCGTTCGAGGAATCCCGCCAAGCCATCAGCGAACGACGGCAGAGCCACGCCTAGCCCCATCAGATGCAAGTTCGAGCAGTCCCGTCACAAGGGTGTAGGTGAAAAATTTTTCCCTTGGCCATAAAAGCGTTTTCCTTAGGTATACTTTACCGAGTGCTCTCGTTGACATAAAGTTATATTCACAGTCCCCGTTGTGTAATGTGTAGTCTTTTGTTATTAGATATTATAGTTCAATTCGATTAGTAAGTATTTGCTCGTTGAATAAATCTTTGTCATTGTTTATCATAAAATGTGTGAGTCTATCTTTCTAACCTCGCCCTCTTAGGCCGACCTTTTTGCTGATGAAACTCTATGTGGGTTCCAGTTGATGAGTAATTACCTAATTGGCTTAACTTTCAAACTTTCCGCCTAATAAGTGGTGGCGCAGTCGTTTTATATTAATTATAATATTAATATTATTAATTACCCATCGTTAGCCCTTACATATTTTGGCGCACTTACAACAGGAGCTGCGGAACCTTACGTATTTTGGCGCAGTTTCGACAGGATTCTTGAATCCGTGCATAATTTGGCGCCATATGAATCAGGAATCTTACAACAGGATAGCGACACAAAGTTGGTTAACCGCATTTCGCCTGTAAAATTGAATAGTTCTTTGTGTTCAATTAATTGTGACTTAATATTTCTGTATAACAGTAAACCCACCTACCCGGGTGTAAACGAGCAAAACGTGCCGTACCCGTTTGTCTTCAACGAACTCGGCAAAAAGAAAATGGTGAGGGACGAAGAGCAGCCTCAGCTCGATGGATTAGACGGTAATGCTTCTTTTCTCTAATATTTATGCATCTGGTCTTCCTGGCTTGAATGGACTTGTTTATCTATTCATTACACTTCTTCATTTTATTAACTCAAGCCAAAGAATGCAAGTATTCTGAGCTAAATTTTTGTGCTTGCAATGGCTATGTGATGGGAGTTTTTACATTTGGTTTAAGTAGTGATATTCGCCACGGAGTTGGAGGTTTAGTCATGCTACTTACGAGGGGAGATCAAAAAGTAAGTTGCACTTCCACGGTATGGCCATTTATTACACCACCTATACAAAAGCAACACGGCTATAGCAGCATACAATGTAGGTTCACTTTTCCACATAGTCCCCAAGAGACCCTAAACATTTATCCGAACGAACAATCAACTTTTCGATTCCGGATGCATAGAAATCTCCTCTAGCGTTGTGTAACCACACGGTGGCAGCCGCTTTCACCTCCTCATCGTTTCGAAATCGTTGTCCACTGAGTTAGTGCAACTTACTCTCTAATGATCGCATCCACACGGTCAACATTTGCAATGGTACGGGACGTTGCGGGCTGCCTACGCGATCTTCGTCTGTGATATCCGTGCGTCCTGCTGCAAATTGTTGACACCACTTTACAATTCCTTGCCGGGAAATTGCTCTCCATTTACAGTAGTGATTTTTCACGATGAATGTCCGTACAATTCACCCGTTTGGCCCATAGAAATCGGATTGCTGCTCGCACCTCAAGTTTGGAGTGGACATCCAGTTGACGCGCCATTGCTTTTAGCCCGCTAGTCACACAAAACACGACGGGAAACCACAGCAACCGTCCCATCCCTGCTTTAAAGTCCCTTTCTCCGCTTTGCCCAAGATTGCGACACACAGCGCGCTCCTGCGGCGAGTTAGTGCAACTTATTTTTTGATCTCCCCTCGTAGTTGTGCCATTAGTATTATTCGTATTGTATTGGGTACAATTTCATCAGAGATGAAGGCTTTTGTTCTGCACCTTTCGAAGGAACATTATTCGTATTAATGGATTCAGTGGTCTAATACTTGCTTTATTATTTGAGACTTAAAGGCAATTGCACATTGAGTGCCTTTTATTCTACAGGGTGTTCAATTTGTATAAAATATATTACCAATCTCAATAATGGGAATTTTAAGATTTCGAAAAAATTGTCTCCTATCAAATCAAGCGTCGGATTTTTTAACAAGGATCTTAATTTTGACCTTCACATTTAATTTCAAAGTTAAATTTAATGTATAATGAAAACCGTAAGAGATAGAAAAAAAAAAGTTAATTGGAAAGTTGTACAGCACCCTAAAATTTGTCTAAATCATTAAATCCGATTTCATTTCGCAACAGTGGTTACCTAATAAATAAAAATAATTTTGTGATGACAATTTTCAATCATCGCCTTTGGTGGTAATACGAGGGTTGGTCGAAAAGTAATGCGCGGATTCGATCCCAGCCGAGGACGACGAGGATTTTTCAGGGGGAAATCCTGAGATCACGCACTTCCTTCGGAAGGGAAGTAAAGCCATTGGTCCTGTGTAGTCGTTTACTGGCTGCACATTAAAGAAACCTTGCGAGGCAAAATTTGCGGACCCTATAACGCCGTCCTGATATGACCATAGTAGTTGAAAGGGACGTTAATACCAACCAAACCAAACCAATCAAAAGTAATGCCTGTAACTTTATTTATTAATCCATTGTCAAAATACTTGATACTTACATTTGTTAATCCTGATCAATGCTTGAATGGTAACATTCAAAAATAGCAGAGTACCCTTAAATTGAATTGGTTGACATGGTATTTCATTTGGTGCATCCCAAATGTTTGCTAAAAGATATCCAAATCGCCGCCATCCTTCAAGACAAACCGTTGGAATAATTATTGCACGTTTTCAAAACACAGGTAGTGTTCAACAACATGCACGACAGGGGCACCAAAAAACAAATGAGGACACTGCCACAGTGGTTCTTGCTTCAGTTCCTGCTAATCCACATACCAGCATAGGTTCCATTGCTAATGATATTGGTTGCACTGTAGGATCAGTGTGAAAAATGCTTCATGATCATAAATTTCATCCATTTCATGTGAACTGTCATCAAGTCCTTAATGCACGTTATTATGAAATACGTTCAGAGTACTGTAACTGGCTCCTTTGTCAAATTTATGATGATTCACAGTTCACAAAGAAGATTTTGTGATCAGATGAGTCATAATTTGCACATCTTATCTTATTTTATAAGAACGGGTAGGTTAAACAAAGGTAGAAAACCAGAGATAACCTAGGCATTTATTCCAACGAGGAAATTTTGTACCAAGACCCAATTAACCAAGAAACCTACAAGAAGCCAGAGTCGCCAAGAAAACGAGTCAGTCTACTCACTGGATCTTGGTGAATGTCCTCAAGAAAAGTAGAATTTAACGTGAGGTGGCGACGATGTGCCAAAGCGACACATTCTAAAAAAATATGATGGGTTCATCCACCAAATTACACATTGAGCATAGTGGTTTCTCCCGAAGGATCCCTATTCTATGTAAATCTTTTCGTAGTAAATCATGACCTGTAAGAAGCTCATGATAACTCGTAATTTATTTCTATTAAGCCGCAGAATACTAGTTGTTAGACTCTGAGTAGGTTTCCTAATCATGAGTCTAGCATGTTTTTGATCGGTGGTCTGTTCCCACCTTTTAATCACCGCTTGATAAGAAATGTTGTTAATTTCACAAATTGCGATCTGTTTGGAAATTCCGCAAAAAGTTTCAGGACCATAAGGCAACCTCGTTCCCTACAATACCTACAATTTTTACAATACACATAATTTGTTGCTGATAAACATAACCTCCATTATTGGGCCAATGAAAATCCTCATTGGTTAAGACAAACTGCTCATCAAGTGAATTGGAGGGCAAATGTTTTGTGTGGCATGTACAGCAATCAAGTTATTGATACAATGTTTCATGAAGGAAATCTTACTAGCCAGCGTTATCAACATCTTATTCTAAATAATGTTATTGAAGAGATGCCATTAAGAGATCATTGTGAGATTTGGTTTCAGCAGGATGGTGCACCTCCACATTCTCTAGTGGCAGCACGTGAATATTTAAACTTCATGTTTCCAGATAAATGGATTGGAAGAGGTGAACCAGTCACATGGCCATCCCGCTCACTTTTTAAGGGCCATGTAAACCTTACAGTTTATGAAACACCGCCAGTAAGTTTAGCTTAACTTCAGCAGAGAATTACAGTTTCATGTGCAGCAAAAACGACTACAACAATGACAGCCGTGCATCAACCCATCAAACATCGTGCAGAATTGTGTGTAGCATCTGACTGTCAACATATTGAACATTTACTTTTGTAATTACCTATTGGCCTTTTCTGGGGCTTTACATTCCTATTGTCACAAAATTGTTTTTATTAGGTAACCATTGTTGCAAAATGAAATCGGATAAATGATTTAGACTAATTTTAGGGTGTTGTACAACTTTCCAATTTACTTTTTTCTATCTCTTACGGTTTTCATTATGCATTAAATTTGACCTTGAAATTAAATATGAAAGTCAAAATTAAGATCATTGTTAAAAAGTCCACACCTGATTTGTTAGGAGATAAATTTTTCAAAAAGTAGAATTTTCTTCTTTACTATATTTTACTTCTGCTAGTTAATTAATTATATCGACTAAGCTATTAGTTAGCTGAATTAATTTAAAAAGGAAATTGCATATTGAGTCTTTTATAATATTTGGATAGTTGATTGCTTTTACTGTTTATCTAACTTTATCAGCTTAATTCGTTTTTTTATTCTTAGACATTCTTCTCATGATAATGTTTGAACTGGAATTATTTGCTTTCTACTACGGTCTTGCTAAGAACCCACTCTACTAATGGTTTCCCTCTGATACCGACATTTCGTTATAAGACAATTCGTGACAGACATCTCGTGACAGAGACAACTCGTTTCAAAAAATTTGCGAAGCTCACAGTTTTCTACACTTAAGCACAAGGTCAACTTCCAAACTCATTTCCCTATTTTTGTCGAATACGAGAGAGCATAATTTTATTAATATTTAGGCAGGCTTCGCTTTCGTTTTTTTATAATAAATGAATAATTCCTCATTTAATTTGAGACTCGAATAATAAATTCAACTTAAATTATATGCTGTGCCCAAATGAAAAGGAGATTTTAACTGTAGCGCCATTGTATCTAATCGAAGTTGGTAAATATGCTTGTCGATAGATGTAGCATCATCCCGGCTCCCCACGTTCCAAAACAGCTCACTCTGCCATGAATGCCGGAAAAGTGATGCGCAGTTTCTAGAACGGGATGAAACAGTTAACGCTGAACGGTAGTGCAACACGTTGCTGAAGCCAAAACGGGCCATCGAAAACAAGCGCAGAGAGAACCTCTCGAAATGGATAGTGCTGCTCTAGGACAACGCTAAGCCACTTGTGGCCAAGAAGACTCCAGAAAGTGCTGGGAAGAAACATCTCGATGGAAAGTTCTCGAACATCCTCCGTACAATCCCGACATCTCCCCATGTGAATCCCATATTTTCGGCCTCTTAAAAAATCACTGACAGTTCATCGGTTCACCTGCGACAAGGAAGTGCAGAACACCGTGGAAAAAGGATCCATATACAACCCAGGAATTTCAGCACTGAAGCCATCATTCGCTTCTTACGCTCTGAGATCAATGCATCATTATCAAAGAAAATTATGTGTATGCGTCATGTTACACTTTAACAGTATGTCCAATATTCTGTACTTAAAATATTCTGTAAATAAAATATTCTTTAGATATAACAGTGGTTTCCTTTTCATTTGGGCACAGCTTATACTAATTGAATTGAGAAATTGTAAAGATCTTTTAAAAGTCGCTTTTTGATTATATATTCAAAATACGAAAAATCGTATTTTCAGAGTCTCCATATAGTCTACACAAATGATTCTAGGCCGACCCCTTGTCTCTTACCCACCGGCTTGAAAAATAACAAATGACTAGGAAGACCGGTTTGCGGCATTCGTATCACGTGGCCATACAAGCGCAACTGAGATCTCTCAATGCGGTGAAGTAGCGGCTCAACACCTAAACACTCCCTTATTTTTTGCTATGCACTCTATCTAGTAGGGTAACACCTGCTACGCCTCTCAGAAATCTCATTTCGGCTGCTTGTACCCGCGATTGCACTCTTTTGGTCATTACCCAAGACTTATGACCATAGGTGAGAATGTGGGCAAAGATAGATTTGAAAACAGGAGCTTGGCTTTGTTTCCCAGCTCACATTTCGTTACCACGGATTGCCACAGTTCACATCTGACACGGCTTGCTGCACCGATCCGAGCATCCAATTCTCTATCCTGCCCCCCCCCCCCCAATCCTTCTCTCCATCTGTCTCAATGGAGCTTCCCTAACACGGAGAGCACACTGAGTAGACTGTCTTGAAAGGTCCAGAACCTCAGTCTTAGCCATACAGATCTTCATCCCAGCCTCTTCCCATTTTGGCTTCAAAGCGGTCTAGTGCATGCTGAAAGCTGCTGCGAGAAAACCCATGGAGGACAAGGTCATCAGCAAAGGGTAATCTCTCCACCTAGCAGTCGCCCGCACAAACACGCTTATTGCCTCGGCTACCCATGTGTTTATCCACTCGATATAGATAAGGAACAATAGGAGTGACAGTAGGCACATTTGGCGGAGTCCAACACCCATGGTGAATGGTCTTCACTTAATGCCATTTATCCGGACGCACATCTGAGAGCTTTCATACAGAGACATGATAGCAACCAGTAATTGCCCATCCACTTCATACTCTTGCAACACTTGCCAAAGCTTTTCCCGAGGAACTGTCATATGCTTTTTCGAGGTTCACAAAGCAAGCGTAGACCTCTTTTGCATACTCCCAGGATTTCTCAAAGATTTGCCTTAGAGCAAAGATGTGATCCGCCGTGCTTCGGCCAGGTCAGAAACCATGCTGCTCCCCCCGACAGTTTAGAGTCGACGATTCTCCGATTTCTCTTCTCCAGACACGTACCGTACACTTTTCCTATAATGCTGAGTAAAGAGATGCCTCGATAATTGCTGCAATCTCTCCAATCTCCCTCTTTGAAGATTGGGACCACAATTCCTTGTCTGCCATTGCTTAGGGGCCTCCCCAGAAACGAGGCAACCTGACACACCCGAGTCAGCCACAGGATACCATCGTGATTTAAAGCCTTTAACATCTCGGACCGGATTTCATCATCACCTACAGCTTTGCCAGTCTTCAGAGACTTAATTGCCCATCTGACTTTTGCTTCGGTGATACTACCGTGACTATAATACAATATCCTAATGGAGCCAAGAAACTGGAGATCTTGGTGAGAACTTATAGAACAAAAAAACCCACATAATTCACAAAATTATTTACATACCACGTATGAAAATTTCGACGACAAAGTCGTCATCATCAGCGTAGTAACAATTTCATTACAATTTTATACGTTATATGAAAATAATTATGTGGATTGTGTGTTTTTTTTGTTCTACCGTGACTATTCTCCGCTCCAAGGTGCACCTCATGTGCCTCAGTTGTTAATGTCATCGGATTAAGAACAGAAGTAAAGTATTCCTTCCACCTATGCAATACACTCTCCCCTGTTTTCAGAAGCCTCCCATCTGAACTCTTAATAGTTTGTGATGAAAGAAATTGCTTTCCGCGGAGACGGCGCAGGGTTTGCCAGAATACCTTGTTTGCCGAACCATAGTCTGCCTCCAATTTCTCCCCGAACTTGGCTTTAGCTGTTAAAACTGTCTTTGCTGCTGCTGTTTGCGCCTCAGCGTACCGCACACGACTCGAAGGTGATTTATTTGCAAGCCATAGCAAATAGGCCTCCTTCTTTGCCTTGACAGCTTCTTGGACTTCACCGTTCCAGCATGCAGTTCTTTTCTCACTGCCCTGCGTCACACTCAGCCGCTTACGACCACAGCACAATGCAACTGAAGTTATCACAGCAGTGCCACGATCACTGGGTAGTTCTTTGAAACTTGAAGATTTGTTATCTGCAAAGGTCTTCCTCACAGCTCTAACCTCCAATGCCTCCCATTTGATGCACCAAGTCTGTGTGGACCTTCTATATGGTTGGCATGGATTCAGAGAACCCCAAAGTGCAGACAACAATATGGTGATCAGTTGGTAGTTCTGCCCCTCTCCTCCCACGAGTATCCAACACTGATCGGAATAATCAGCTGACACGATTACAAAATCAATCAGTGGCTTCTGGTCCATTGCATCCCTGTACCAGGTATGCTTATGGACATCCTTGTGCTGGAAGAAGGTGTTCGTGATGGAAATTCCAATGTTACAATAAGCATCTCCCATTCGCATTTAAATCGGGTTCACCATTCCTCTCAATCACGCCTTTCCATGATTGGTCATCAGCCCCTACAAGTGCATTGAAGTCGCCCACCAGAATGACGGAATCTGCATTCCCTCTCCTGCTAAGACCTGCATCAACTTCATCCAGAAAGCGTGAGTTTTCTTGACTGCATTCGGTTCGTATGCAATAAACAGAGAGAAAGAGAGAGAGAGAGAGAGAG
Organism: Rhysida immarginata; assembly: GCA_023313115.1. Classification (NCBI taxonomy): domain Eukaryota; kingdom Metazoa; phylum Arthropoda; class Chilopoda; order Scolopendromorpha; family Scolopendridae; genus Rhysida; species Rhysida immarginata. The sequence goes on along the minus strand of JAHWFO010053610.1, from coordinate 141,832 downwards.
AGAGAGAGAGAGAGAGAGAAACTGCTTCCCTATCTGAAAGCCTTAGGAGACAGTCTTTCACCTAAAGGGGTCTAATCTGCAACATAATCTGCTAGCCGGGAACGTGTGAGTATACCCACTGCCGCTTGGGCAGTCATGCTAAGATCGACGCCAGAGTAGAAAAGATTCCACCCTCCTAACCCATGATTTACAGTCGATATCGTTGGGCTTCCTCCGCTAACTCGGATTCCTTTCCTGTCATGAAGAACACGTTCCAAGTGCCGATTGACAGCACCCGATCCCGTTGTCGCTTTACCCGTATTTCCTCCAAGATAAAGACATGCTCTGTACCCGACCGTTTCCCCAAGCGCATAACGAGTGCACTGGTGGGACTTTTCGGAGGCTTCGCTCCGAGATAACAGCCGGGAAACTGTCAACTATTTTTCGAATGGGAGTCTCTGCCTAACTCCCGCACGGGGGTGACTTTAACCGGCGCAACACCCGATGCAGTATGAATTTTCTCATTCTTCGACTTCATGAGATATACACTACCCTATCAAAAGTCATGGGACACCATTATTTTAATAGAAACACTCAAAAATATACATATTTTAGTATCTTGTTGGTCCACCTTTTGCTGCTATCACAGCTTCTACTCTCTGGGGTGCTACTGTTCACAAGTTTTTGATACGTTTCGACAGGTAATTTTCGCCATTCTGCCATATGTGTCTTGGAAAATTCGGTCACGGATTTCGGGCGTTCCGCACAAGTGCGCAATCGAAGTTCCAACACGTCCCACAGATGTTCGATGGGGTTCCGATCGGGGCTCTGTGCAGGCCAGTCAAGTTCTCGAACCCCCTTTCTATCAACCATGTGCCTACAGCCCTTGCTTTATGGTAAGGTGCGTTATCCTGCTGAAACAGAAAAGGGCCATTGCCAAAGTGCTGCCAGAGAGATGGGAGTGCTGCGTTGTCCAGAATGCCTCGGTAACGCTCTGCGTTTAGATGTCCGTCCACAGAAACAATTGCACCCAACCCATACAATGAAAAGCACCCTCACACCATCACCGACCCTCCGCCGAACTTCACCGTGGGCACAACACAGCTTGGCAAGTAATATTCGCTGGGCGTTCGCCATACACAAACCCGTCCGTCCGATTGCCAGATGGTCTAGCGGGACTCATCATTCCATTCAACCATTCGCCATTGATCCAGAGTCCAATGTCGTCTCTCTTTGCACCATTGCTGCGAGATGGTACCCAACAATTGTACCTCTTTGGAAGTCTGAAAGCTTTGAGACATTCTTACAGCTTTCATGCAAGCATCATCTCATAATAGCATACTCTGTTATGTAGTGCTGGGAAGAATGCCAACAGTGAAATTGCAAGGGAATGTCCCATTTTCAAAATCGAAAACAGCTCCCGTTGCGATCAGACCCGGCACGCATGCGCGTGGACTCTCCCCCCATCAATTGGCAATGGTCTCGCGTCCCCACGTGACCCAGCGGCGCCATACGTCCCTCTGTTAAAATGCACCAAAGAAGAGCAGCGTGGAGTCATCCGTTTCCTATTCCTACACAGTGAAGGCACGAAACCAAAAGAAATCCATCGACGCATGTTGGCTCAGTATGGTGCTGCATGTGTATCGCAGACTCAGGTGTACGAATGGTGCAAGAAATTCAGCAGCGGCAGAACAAGTTTGGCGGACGCGCCGACGCCAGGCCAGGAACGTCGTCTTGTTACAGCCGAGGCGATTGCAGCGGCGGAGGAGATGATTCTGCAGGATAGACGGGTCACCATCGATGACATTGCAATGACATTACAGGTCAGTAATAGCTCTGCTCAGCATATTGTCCATGATGAGCTGAATTACCGGAAAGTGGCCGCAAGATGGGTCCCTCGTCGGCTGACGCCCGAAATGCAGGAGAGGCGAGTCGATGCTGCCAGGAGCTGCTGCGCTGCTACGAACTTAAAGGTGGCACCATTTTGGAGCGGATTGTGACTGGAGACGAGTCCTGGGTCCATCACTACCAACCACAGACCAAGGCTCCAGTAAGGAATGGCGGGAATCGATATCACCAAAGCCGAAAAAATCCTGCAGCCAGCCATCCGCAGGAAAGGTGATGCTGGCCCTTGTTCTGGGACCACAAGGGTCCCATAATGGAACATTACATGGATAAGGGAAAGACGGTGATCAGTGAATTGGTACGTGACTTTCTGAAACCACGGTGTCACCTACAGTGAATTGGTACGTGACTTTCTGAAACCTGCTATACGCACCAAGCGTCGCGGACTCCTCTCAACAGGCGTTTTCATCCAGCATGACAACGCGCGACCTCATACGGCTCGTGCGACCATGGCGACTATCCAGGGCTTGCGTCTGGAGAGCCTCTCCCATCCTCCTTATTCTCCCGGCCTCGCGCCCTCCGATTTCCACATCTTTGGTTCACTAAAGGACTCCATACGTGGCCACAAGTTCGCGACCGACACGGAGGTGAAGCAGGCGGTGCATGAGTGGCTGCATGCGCAGCCAAAAGATTTTTTTCCCGAGATACCCATGCTTCCCGACTCGGTGGCGGAAATGCATCGAAAAGCAGGGGGACTGCATTGAAAAATTGTGTACTTGTTCCAACTCTGTCAGTAATAAAGGAACTGTAAAAAATACTTCCGGTTTTCATTTGACTGACCCTCGTAATTAAAGAGAACGGGCCCGAGGATAGAACCTTGAGGGACACCGGCCTTTACCTTACGAGGCATGGATAAATTTTCACCAAGTTTAGCTTGATAGAACCTGTTGATACAAAAGTATTCTAACACGAAATTAACTCCAGAGACCACACGCTCTAAATTTATTAGTATTGTTTACATTGAACGACCAATTTATTAGAGATACCTCTTACGAAAAATGGATCGGCCTCTCAGTGACACCCAAACAATGGAACAGGCCGAAGCGGTGTATAAAATGGATGCATTGGATCACAAGTTGCAGTCAGCAGCAGAAGTGGAATGAATATGGGTAAATCCAAGGATTTGACTGACTTTTAACGAGGTGATTTCGCAAACCGCGAACCTCTTCGGGTTTTCCCGTGCAACAGTGTCAAGGGTATTCCGTGAATGGCAGTTATGCCAAACAACAACCTCCAACAAACACAACTATGGACGAAATGAACGAGGCCAACGACGACTGGCACGAATCATCCACAGCAACTGGACGGGAACAGCCCAACAAATTGCAGCGCAGTTCAACGAGGGAGCATCCCAACCCATTTCGGAGCACAGGGTGCGGCGCACCTTACACAGAGCTGGACTTAAAAACAGGCGGCCAGTATGGGTACCGTCGCTGTTACCGCAAAATAGGAAAGCGCGCCTGCTGGCCTGCTATGGACACCCAGGCATCGCCAGTGGACACTGGATGAGTGGAAGAAGGTCGCCTGGTCCAACAAATCGCGGTTCCTACTTCATCATGCGGACGGCAGACTGTGCATCTGGCGCGACAGCACGAGGCCATGGATCCATCCTGTCAGCAGACAACCGTACAGGCGGGTGGAGGAGGTATGCTGGTCTGGAGTGTCTTGGGACACACTGGGTCCTCTGATATCCGTAGACACGTCCCTGAATGCGACACACAACCTGAACATTGTTGCCGATCAGGTGCACCCGTTCATGATGACTGTGTTCCCTGGTGGTGACGGACAGTTTCAGCAGGACAATGCTCCCTGTCACCGTGTTCGAATGATCTTGGACTGGTTCGAGGAACATGGCGCGAACTTCTACCTGCTACTAGTTCGATCGAGCATTTATGGGATGAAGTGGAGAGAAACATTCAACGCCTTCCCACACCAATTACGGTGTGTCAGCCTGGGCTGCTACTCTTCCGCAATGGTTTCAACACCTTGTTGAATCCATGCCAGCACGTATTCAGGCAGTTTTCGCCACTAAAGCACGGAATAACTAATACACGCTATTACTTATTCCGTGACTAAACGAGGTGCAACACGCTGTTAGCGGTGTGTCTCTAATAAATTGGTCGTTCAGTGTATAATCCGCAATTAACTGAGGTCCTGAAAAAGATTTTTAGCGCTTGCAATTTAAAGATTGCATTCAAAAGTGGGAATATTTTGAAAATCTAAAGATGCCATCCCACCTCTGGAAAAGTCGGGAATCTGTCTATTTCTATATGATTTTTGTGAGAAGAACTATTTTGGTCAGAGCTCCAGAAATATTATTAAGAGGTGGAAAAAGCATTTGGGTCATGTAAAATATGGCAGGTCGGACAGATCGAGTATCGCCAAAGATATTTTGAACACTGGTCATTGTATTAGTTCAGATGATTTTAAGTTAATTAGGTCTGTCAATTCAAGAATCAATTAGACAGCTTTGAGAGTATAGAAATTTATAAAAGGGATTCTAAAAAGTTATTAAATATGGTCAAAGGGCCGACCTCAAACTCTGTTCTGTTTGATTCATTGAATTGATTCTGTGTTTATTTTGTTTTTCTTTTCTTTTTGTTTATTATTATTATTATTATTATTATTATTATTATTATTATTATAATTATTCAGTATTAGTGTTTTTATTATGATTATTTGACTAGCAGCGGACCCGGCGTTGCTCGGGATAATTACACATGTATGTAAACAGAAGAATTTCAAGAAGTTAAATTATAACTCCAAATTGGTTAAATAATAACTCAATGAATACAACACAGAGTGAATGGACTATCCATTCTGTGAAAAATCCGAATAACAAGAATTTTAGGTGATATACCGGGACTTTATTTACCTCTTGTTGACTTGCCTCAGATATTTATGATATTCATCTTCGCCACCGGGGAACATCACTGATATCCATCTTCCTCTTGATATTCCTTATAGTTTAGTTTCTTTTCCCTTGGTTAACCTTTTGTTTATATTTTACTTCCCTTACCCCTATTGATAAGATATGCCCTCTTATTTTATTGGCTCATTGTTTAAACATCTCCAATAATCGTTAATTTCTCTTTCGCTTAACCAATGGGAGATATTCTTGGCAATTGCTCCTTGTCTATATATTCTCTAGCACTAAGACTTTATTTTCTTTAGTTGACTTTTCTCTCATCGCTGAAAATGGCTACTTGGTAGCCGAAATACGTATCCGGTATTTCAAATATCCTTGTGGATTAGAGTAAAAGAAATACAGATATACAGATAAACTTGCTGATGAGTTAATTAAAAGGGTGAAAAATTTTGTGTTATTAATTTAAGCCCTATACTTATTTTGTTTACCTGGTCAACTCGTTTCTTAATTATTTTTTTTCTATATTGTATTTTCATTAACATTCAGCACGGATATGATTACTTACTTGTCTTGCATTTATGTTCTTCTTTATCAATCTTAACATAATAATCCCGGCAGTCACAAGTTTTATTTTTACATAGCATGTTCTCTCCACATACCTCGCCATTATTGGTTTCATCACAAGTAACTAAAAGGAAATAAGAGATCATTAAATTTTTGTAAAACATTTATTTTTATCATCAATTTAAATATACTTTCATAAGCCATAGATACACTGTTATCAAAAAACTTCGGACCACAATATTAGGGAAAACGATTTCACTATGTCACTTAGTAATTATTTTGATTATATGAAGACATACTTTTAATTAGTACCGACAAGTCTCGACGACAATGGCTAGCCATTCGTCCTGCAAAGGTGCTGTTAAGAGATGACAGTGAATGAGATGGTCGTTGTATCCCTTTTCGTATCCGTCGTTTCAGTTCATTTCAAGAATGTTCTAGGAGATTAAGCAGACGTTTGAACAAGCCACACGAACAATCCAATACTGCACATGCTGTGTGACTGGGAGCTCGATCGTGTTGGAAGAGGATCATTTTAATATGAACGTCGATGTATCTTTAGAGTTCATCGTTTTGGCAGATTAACCACGGCGTGTATTCCATCCACGAAAAACGACCCCATACAATTGCCGAAATTAGCAGTTGGGGTGGAAGAACACAGTCCGAGAAAATTTGTTTGCCAATCTGCTGTAAAGCACAAAGACGTCGATAAGAGTAGAACAGTGGGAAGCATAACTTATTGTTCCAAAGAACATTTTCAAGTCGTCTACAGACAAACAGTCTAAACGGCGCTTCTTATTTTCGATACTAATGTATGGCATGTGTATAATACCATAGTAACAGAGATTGCAACTTTCGGCGGATAGTCTTGAATCTGCAAGATTGCAATTTTCTGCAGATAGTCATGAATAACAGATTCCTTTTCTGCTTAAACGTTTCTTATTTTATCCTCTTCTGTCATGTGCTGTCAGTTTGCGTGGCTTTTCTGAACGTCTTTTTGCTGTAGTTAACGCCTGGTTCTATGTATGTATGACGTCTTAGATTTTGAACGGCTGATATAGCTGCTGTTCCCCGTATGGAAACATTACACAAGTGGCATATTACCAATCCATTCTAGAACTCGGAAAGCTTATGTTCACGTGATTTATCTACCGGTTCATTTCTGCGCAATTATGTAAATATTTGCTAATACCCAAGTACTTTTGATAACATGGTGTATGTTTAAAAACACTTCAGAAATATTTACTTAATATACAAGAGATAGTGCAACTATATTCATACATCTAATCTTTATATACATTTAATTTTATAGAAGACTTATTTATTAAATAAAAATTTTTAAATCCAATTGTAAATTTAATAATAGACGTTATACCCAATGGGCATCAATATCAGCTAGTTGAAGTATTTTCTGCAACCAAAACACTAAATATTTCACGCGTAACTCTCTTTACAAATTATATTGAGTTAACGACTGGTTAAAACGTAATGTTTTTTGCCTGCCCATACCTTTTACTCCTGTCACTAAATTTTCGGAATGGATGGCAGTAGGATCAGCTCTAAAGTCGAGGCGTCTCTTTATTCAGAGTCGTCACTCGGAAAAAAGGGCGACACATCCTGTGTCACGAAATTTGATTCACGTGCGTGGTTCGAGCGAGCCTTTGTACAACGAACATTGTGTTTCTCACTATAGTTTACTCAGGGGCAGATGCATTAATGAGGATTTCTCTCATAATACAGCGAGTGCTGTATTGCAATGGAAAACTCAACAGGCCATAACGGTTATTACGCTGGTAAGGCAGCGAAAGCCCGGAGTACAGTGACTAGAAGATCGCGAGAAAAATTGTAGTCAGTGTATCCGGAGCGAAGAGGTTGCGAATTAGGAACTATGAGAGCGCTTGAGATCGCTCAGATATTACGATCGTCCAGTTGCGTACCATAATCGGCTGCAAACTTTGGCGCCACCCTATAAATAAGAAAGGTGGTAAGCCGAAGAAAGGAAACCTTAAATTCACAGGAACCAGTCACGGTCACGTTCGCTTGCATTCCTCCAGAGTATCAGACAGCTAAACGTCAACGCTGGCGCTGTGTGGAGTCTGCGCCCTGCGGATGAAACGAAAGGGGTCGTAGATTAATTGAGGAAACACTTCGTGCTTATTTCTATATCGTTTACCGTACTAAAATTGCATTTCATAAAAACATAAGCAAAAGCACATAAAAGGTCCTGATATAAGTATATTATTTGCATCTGCAATCGATAAACAATAGATAAGATATCTTTATCCTGTGGCATACCCAGAGGAAGGATGGGGGAGCTCCGCCCGTGATTACCAATCTTGAAATCTACATTTTCTCTTCAAATTCAAGGACAATACTGCAATATTCACTAGACATTTGTATACTCAGAGGAATACCCAACTATCTTTATCGTCCATAAAGATACATTATATATGCAATGTTCAAACCATATACAGGGTGTCTCAGAATTCATGGTACAAACTTCTAGGGGTGATAGGTAATGATAACAGGAACAATGATTTCCCATGCCATTTTTCCGTTAAGCCCTTTTGTGGGAGATAAACGCCATTAAAGGTAGGGTTCCTGCCCCTGGAGGGTGGCTGCCGGAAGATCACAAGCTTGCTACTGTCCGATACCTCAACAAAAGTGGAATCTTCTGATATCAAAATCAGTGAATTTGTTGATATTACATTTACTATTAAAATTCACCCATCATTTCTAAAGAAACAGAATATCATTTGGCAGTATTATTGAAACATCTTTAACTGCATCTCATGGAGCATTACAGCATCACAGAGCAGGTGGATATGGCTCTCATCTACGGAGTAGCAAGGTGCAGTGGGCGTGCTGCTGCACGGCTGTATCGAGAGCGTTTCCCACAGCTTCTCCGTAATTAACAGGGACTTAGCCAACACCTTCTAGACACAAGGCCTCTGCTCAGAAGGCAATGACATAAAACAGTAGGCTAGAGCTCATGAGGTCAAAGCCTTCTGTGCCAAAATTAATAATGATAACAATTGAAATTGGAAATTTAACTGAACGCGCCCAGTTTTTCTTTCGTTGGACAGAGTATAGAAGGTGTTGGTTTAGCCAAGGAGGAGGGGGTGCTAAAGAGCTATATTACCAGCACTCTCTACATGTAGACAGGGCTTCTTTATACAGAATATTTCAAAAATACTTTTACAAAACTTTGGGGACAAGTTCTTTACACCAAAACAAGAAAAAAAAGTTCATATAAACATTTCCGAAAATCTTTCGCTTTCGAGTTAATATTTTCGTTTGACTCGTTGTATTCCAAATGGCGTTGTGTTGCCAGGGTGACTTGTTTACATTTATCTTTCGTCTGTCTACAGCAGGGCCGTCCAAATCGTGCACGTCGCCCGCGTGCAACATAAAATGCTCGCGGACAAAGCTCACGGGCAAAGCCGAGGAGATAGTCCAAAACTCAGGAGGGGAGTGCGTATAGTTTTTTCTATGCAGTGTTGCCAGAATTTAGGGGGCGATTGCATTAAATGAGGCTTTATTTCTTTTGTTATTTATACTTGCTTGTCTCGCATAACATGGCGCACATTCCGAAAACGCATAAAATCACTGAGCCAGTATTTAAACCGGAGTGGGAGAAGGTGTTTTGTTTTTCATTGTTCGCAGATCAGATTCGAAATGCTTAATATGCAATCGTATCCTATCGGGGAAAAAAATACCTGACATCGAGAAAATTGTCACATTAAAACGAGGGAAATAAAATAGTAAACTGCCTCGTTTTTTATTTTACAATGTCGAATTGATAATTAGCAACTGGACTTTAAGGAACTGATCAACGTAATGTGCAATAGAGGGGGGGGGGGGGTAAGGAAGATTGCCCGCGTGCACGGTCGATGCCCGCGGACAGAAATCTTGGACAGCCCTGGTATACAGGGACTTCATTCAGAACACCCTCCAAGACCTATTAGAAGATGTGGCCTTGCAAATAAGAAGAAACATGTGGTTTATGTATGATGGAGTTCCAGCACATTTCAAGCTCTGTGTTTGAGATGCACTGGCTGGTATCTACCATGATAAATGGTTAGGTAGAGGAGGGCCAGTTCCATGGCCTGCACGTCCCCCCGACGTCAATCTTTTGGATTATTATCTATGGGGATACCTTAAACAATTTGTCTATGCAGCAGACCACCCAGGTGCAGAAACTCTTCATCATTGTGTCATGGAAGCCTGCGAAACCATTCGAAACCATCAGGGAGTATTTGAAAGGGTGCGACAGTCCATGACTCGACGAGTGCATGGTTTTAGAAGCAAGAGGGGGACATTTCGAGCATTTATTATGAGTTTATATGTGGATGAGCTCCAATCACGTTGTTAACTTTCATTAATAACTCGAAAACGAAGCATTTTCCGAAGCATTTATTTAACGGTACATGTCGGTTACACCATTTGCCCAAAGTCTTCACCGTTCACCTCTTGGCAATACGCTAGTCGGTGCTCAGACGCACTGCAGGCATTGATTAGGATTGCCTGAGGAATATTTGCAATCACCTGCCTAATTCTTTCCTTCAGTTCGTTAATGCTTGCAGGACGTGTCTCGAAGACCCTGTGCTTAACATAGCCCCATAAGAAAAAGTCAAGCGGGGAAAGATCCGAGGATCGAGGCGGCCACTCAATGCTCTCCCTTCTGCCAATCCAGCGGTCAGGGAATACTTCGCCCGGATATTGGCGTACAGAGACGGCGTAATGGGGAGGAGCCCCATCCTGTTGGAACCAGATGTCGTTTTCGCCTGCTGCCTCAGCAACAGCTGGACCAACCTCGTCTTCTAACAGTTGAAGGTATTTGGGGCCATCCAGTGTTCCGTCAGTGAAAAAAGGGCCTATGAGATTAGTGCCCATAATACCTGCCCAGACGTTTACTTTTTGAGGATGTGGGTGTGGCCAAGGTCAGTGGAAGACGTTTACTTCCACTGACCTTGGGTATGGCCTTCACCCATCCACCGTGGATTGCAGTCGGACCAGTGGTGATTTACGGAAAATGTGGTGATTTACCTCCCCATGCAAAGTGAACGTGCATTCGTCGGTGAAGCAAATACGACGGGATAGCGCAGCATCTGCATGGCATCTCTTCATCATTATCTCACAAAATTGCATTCGACGATCCTCGTCACCGTCTGCATCATTTCTTGATGAAATTGCATCATGAACGGGTAGGACTTCAAACCATGCAAGATGCGCCACACCGAAGAGTGGCTTATTCGAAGGGCGTGCGCAACAGCACACGTCGATTGAACGCCACAACGGCCGCCATTTGTTGCGGACCTGTCCCTGTACGTGGTCGACCTTGCCATTGTCTGTCCGCAACACTTCCTGTCTCTCGAAATCGTTTCATCAGAGTCAAAAGAGTACTTATTGAAGGCTTCGGGCGGTCAGGATGTCGGGCATGGAATTCGTCGGTGGCATTGTGCAACGTCAAATCCCCTCTCGGTAAAGGAGAACCAGCTCTGCTCGTTCTTGCATACTGTATTTCATTTGTTTGTTTTCACGCAATAAACGCTTTTTAAACTGTTACTGTACCGGTATAAGCTTAATACCGTATACCGTAGATTTTATAAATAAAACTTCTAGTATTTTTTACTTTAACCTTTTATTTCACTCTCATATTCGGGTATTTGCATTTATGTAAAATAAATAGCGGGATTCGTAACGATTGGGAGCATCCATTAATTGAAGTAAAAGAGGTTGAGAGACAGTGGCTCCTGTCTCCCAGCCCTTCAGCATACCTGCACAACAGTACGTTATGCAGGGAAAGTCATCACCTGCATTCGGGAACTTTTGAAACACATGGTAGATAAAGGGTGTCCCGTAATTTGGTGAACGAAAATTTGCTAAATGGTAATATGGGTGATTATAAGTAAACACGTTCAGTTATTTGAACGATAACTGAAGTACGAACAAAATAAAAATGCCGCCATCAACATCAACAAGTTAATAACTCACGTTCTTTAACATCTAGGATGATAAAATTTGGCAAATGATGATGTAACAACCTTTTATCAGTCGTTATTTTAGTTTAATTATTTTTACATATTGATTTGAAGTTTGTATTTTTGGCGATGTTTTATTAAAAAAATTATTTTGTCATGTTAAGTTTTTAAATTGTTGTAGTAGTTGGCAACAACAATTGATATGTTGGTTTCAATAAGGTAATTAACTTTTATTGCAGTATCTTGGTACAGGTGCGGTCTTTATCAATTTTGACTATAAATTTGAGTGTATTTAGGCTGTTTTATCATTATGTCAGCAACCATCTCAATAGGACTTGGTGACTTTTCTGCCGGAGCTGTGCCAGATCGACGTGAAAGTGCGTTTCCTCTTGGTGACTTTTCCTCTAGTGACGTGAAAGTGCGTTTCCACTTGGTGACTTTTCCTCTAGTGCATTTTTCAAATAATGAAACCTCCAACTTGGCGGCATTCACATGAATATTTAAATCCAAAAATTGTATACTGGGCCATCTCCATCAATCGTGGTTCTTCCAGCAGGCCGAGCCGGGCGGGACGACCGACATCTTTCGCTTGCACCCAGAGTATCCGTGGGCAGCATTCTTGAAGGTATTAAAAACCATCGCCTTCGAAAGAACTGCAGTGGCAGTTGCTGGACCACGGATTCCATTCTCTCCAGCGCCTCTTCAAGTAGAAAATGGTCCGGTGTGCTGGATGCTCATTCTATGGCGTGGTAGAGACAATTCCCGTATTTTTCGAGTGCCCGTTTGGTCAGTCCATCTAGAGTCGTCTCAAGCAGCATTATGGGCTGGTGGACTTTTACCACTCGGTGCATTGCTTGTTCGATGCCTCCATCCGGCGAGTCATACAAGCTGGACTTAGCCATCACAATTTCATTCATCACCCCGCAATTGTGGTTGGCACGGCTAGATAGACATCACAGTATCGACCACCCACCATCGATCGTTTGGAAAACCGTGACAATACACCTGAGATCTTTGGAAAACCTAGACCTGAGGAGTGGTCTAGGCTAGGCCCATCAGTGTTCAGATGGTGATTTACGTCATCTAAGCGTCTCTGCTCAGTCGTCGGAGGTGACCGTACCTTCCTTTTCACCTTCCCGATTGAGTTTTAATGGTTCGCCGGTTAGCGAACGAGCCACGCATTGAGGCGTTTGAACAGATGTCGTAGTCCCCTAGAACTGCACGATTCGTCTGCACCATGTGCGCCTGGCGCCTAACCAATATCTTTAGAGACATCCACTAAGACAATTTCCATCTGTCTCACACCAATAGCTGAAGCAGTGCAGCTGAAGGCCATGGCCTGTAAGCTTCACTGAACACGCCAATTCCGTGAAGTTACGCAACATCAGGCATGGCTAGTCACTGGATGGAAAACCATCATTGCCACACGATCTTCACTCCTCTAGCTGCAACCGTCATATAGCATTCGTCAGTCCATGTTCATCCAGGGACCCAATTCGTCAGCCTCTGGCCAAACAGGCCCTGGATGGATGTATTGGATTCCATTAAATAAATAAATAAAATAAAATAAAATAAAATAAAATAAAATAAAATAAAGGCATTGGATTTTAGCTGAATTTTCAGCCTTGTAGTCTTCAAAAATACTGTAGCTACTTCAGTGACTAGTACTTTCGTCAACTTTTTCCAGAAAATATTACTTGGAGCTGTTGTAATATACGTACTTTATATAATTCAGTTGATACATCAATTAGTGAGTTAATTACTTTAAGAAATGAATTACTCCTCTGACGTACTACATGATGAAGTTATTTTGAAACAGAAAGAGGAATAGAACATGTAAAGCTGTTCTTTGTCTTTCATTATTGTTATCTTGTTGCCCTTTTAGGGGTATTGAACTGATGAACACAACGCAATGTACACCCAAAAGCGTTTTCACTTAGATGAATGATGTTCGGCTTTCTTGCAGTACATATAAACGAGTGAGGTTAATCGATTTTTGATTAATTTTGATTGAGATCTGATTTTGAGCCTTTATTAGGAAAGTTTTTCTTTATTATTAATAAATCAGTGTATATTATTATTTATTTTAGCAGAAATGCAGTATATTAACGTGGAAACTACTTGACGAAGTAAGCGATAAGTTGACAAAACACATTCAACAATATAATGGCGAATACACGAATTATATCATTACATGTTTTTCATGAAATAATCAATAGTAGAAAATTAACTTTTAAGTTTGTTTCAGATTTAACAAAATAATAATATAAAAAGTATAAATCTACTATGGTATTGCATAGCTACCAATCTTTCGAAGTGAAATATCTTTTGGGGTTATGCTTAAAAAAATAACGTATCGGCAAACAAAGCTGTATTCTCTCATCCATGACGGGAAAAAATAATGTATATATAACAACACAGTATCTTATATATGAAAAAATAACATATTTAAAAAATAAATAAACTAAATATTTATTAATGACAATAAGAAAGAAAATTCAACAGCCTAGATTCGAACCGGGGACCTTCAGCTCTTCGAAGATTCCCAATTGGAATTCAGGTTGTGGAATTTTCATGCCTATTTTCATCAATAATTTAAACATCTGAAATTTGGCTTGGGATAAACCTCATCGAACGTTCTTGAAATATTCTTAAATATTTATTGTTTTGTTTTTAATCATGCTTTAAATATTTCATCTCCAACGTTTATCTTACTGAAATAAAAAGCAGCGATTAATCTTTTCAGTTAAAAGTAATGTAATTCGCCAACACCAGTCATTTTATTTCCACTCTGGAAGGCCAAGTCTATTTTAAACTTCTACAATGTTCGTTCAAATTACTAGACTTTATAACCGATCAACTTCGCTTAGCTCAATTCCTGCCTAGCAAGTGAAAACGCTCTGTACCGTATGCCATCTTTATGGAACTGGATGACAGTCAGACGTTGCGAAAATCATTAAGTTGCTCACAGTCTACGGTGACAAAGGTGCAAAAGCAGGAACCAATTTTTTCAGGAAATCGGAAGAGATGTGGACGAAAAAGCAAGACTAGTGAGAGACAGGACAGGCAAGTGAAGAACATTTTGAAGAAATGCCGTTTCAAAAGTGTTAAATGTATTCATCATGAATGGAAAAAGTGTAGAGCAACCGTCTCCAGCAGAACTACAAACATACGACTATAATTTGCGTTTCATTCAGGAGTTCCAAAATTAAACCCTTACTGATTTTGAAGCAAAACAAAACCCGTGTAAAGTAGTGCAAAGAAAGAGTTACTTGGGGACAAGATGATGGTTGGTTGGTTGGTTGGTTTATTAGAATTTTTGGCGTCGAC
>JAHWFO010053610.1:92243-117201 GCA_023313115.1 Rhysida immarginata | reverse complement strand
TAGTATCCTTGTTTCCTTCGATATATGCTCCTTGTTCCCTAGCATTCTTATAAAAGAGACCTTAGATATCCTTGAAGAGGTGCTAGATTTCAACGACATCCCCTTAGGTGTAGCCAGAGATATCATGATAGCTACCAGGTTGTGCTGTTACAACAACCTATTCCAATTCAATGGCCGCTTCTTTAAGATGACCGAGGGTACCCCTATGGGGTGCTGTATTAGTCCCTTTCTAGCCGAGCTCTTTCTACGCGATTTCGAAAACAAAGTCAGTGGATCTTTTCAGTATTTCCCCACAATATGGTACAGATATGTTGACGATGTTTTCGCGGTGTTTGACCTGGAGAACCATAGCCTGGAAAACTTCTTGAATGAGTTAAACAACGTCTCTCAGTCAATTAAGTTTACTATGGAACAGGAAACCGACCATAAACTCCCCTTCCTAGATTTATTGATTAATAGGGATAACAATAGCCTCACTTTTGAGGCATATAGGAAACCTACCTTTGTACCTACATATATTAACAGCTCCTCCAACCATTGCTATACACATAAACTAGCCGCTTTCCAACAATTGGTTAAGAAAGCGTATGCTCTACCCATGACCCAGCAAAAAAGAAAAGAAGAAATTGAGAGGATACGACAGTTCGCTGCAAATAATGGATACCAACCCGATCTAGTTGACGCCTTGATTAGGAAACAAAAGAGACGCGACATAATACAGGATGCCACAACATTTGTGAAGGAGAACGAACGATTAAAGTATCTAGTACTACCGTACAATAAACCCTTGGTCAGAGGCCTAGACAAGATCACCAAGAGATTTGGAGTCAAAATCGTTTACAGAAGTCCCCACACACTAAGAAGACTACTGGGTTCCCACAAGGACAAGATCTCGCAAGAATCCAGCTCTGGTATCTATGAACTAAAATGTGGCTCATGCCCTGAAGTCTATATCGGCCAATCACGACGCAGAATCGCGGTCCGGATAAAAGAGCACTACCAGTACATTAAGAACCATAAACCTGAAAGCTCTGGATTCGCACAGCACATTATCAAGACTGGCCACGCCGCAATACCAAATAACTATAGGATCCTGCACCAGGTCAGTGATTATAGGTTTTTAAATTTCCTGGAATCACTAGAAATTGCCAAAAAACGTTCTGACGAACTATTGAACTCAGATCGAGGTCCCAATCAGGTGCAGCTTTATCGATGTTATTAAATAATTGACTTTGCTATGTAATTTTTCTCTTATTCCTCTGTAATTTCTCTTATTGGCTTGTATTCTATATAAATAGACCTCGTTAATGTATTATCAATTCAGTCATGCTGAAAGAAGGCCGCGTAGCGACCGAAATGTACATTTAAAACATGTTCATTAAATTTCTTTGTGGAAAAGCGGTTGGTTTATGTCTTCCATTTATAGTCTTCACATACACAGTCAAAAGGTATTTACTCTTTTTAATATTCCTGATTCCCTTGTGATGCACGGAGAACGTGTGTTCGTATTCTACAAGGGCCAGAGGCAGTGCTGCTGGTACTGCAAGAAGTCCTCCCACGTCTGGAAGGACTGCCCTCTCCTGAAGAAGTGTGACTTCTGTAAAAAAAAAATCGTGGGCAAATACCGTCAGTGCCCGGAGAGGTCAAGTGCTCCACCAGCAGACCCAATACCACTGCCTCGAGGGATGTCGTCCCAGCAGTCAGCAAAGATGACTTCACCGGCCAAGTCACCTGTGCCAAGCAGAGCAACCTCACCATCGTCGCCTGTGACAAGCAGAGCAACCTCTTCCTACGACGCCAAGAAAGGAGATGCCACCTCCTCCTCCTCGGCCTCGTATGGTTCATAAGACCGCCTCTCCTGCTCCTTCGCCATGTGTCTTCCAGACATTGGAAGACTATCTCTCTGCTGAAGTCATCGCAGACGATTTGTTATGCTCCGGGTCAGTGTTTGCTGTGGAGGAATTTCCATCTCTTCCTCCACCCGCGCTTTCATCGGCGTCGCAGCCTCTGAGAATCGCCTGTGCGCCTGCGCCTGCGAGAATTTCTTCACATGCTGGGACCTCAAAGCCATCAGCGCCTGCTCAGCGGGACCATCTTGCAACGCCCAAGAGCCCTCGCAAGAAGAAGCCCCGACGACATCGTAGCAAGAGGGACGGGATTCCTGTGTCCTCTTCTTTTGAAAGCCATCTCCGCAGGCCATCATCATCGCAGCCCCTCTTCCTCTTCGGGACGTGCTCGTTCCCCCAGACGGAAGACAATTGAGCCTCCTCCTTCGTCGGTGAGGCTTAAGTCTCCTTCAGATACAGGCCAGCTTCCGTCAGCTTCATTTCGCAGTGAAGGTCTTTTCCCTAAACGTTCGTTCCCTTGGCTCGTCCTTCAAGCAATCGGTTTTGTCATCATTTATGGACCTGTACAGGCCAGATGTCCTTCTTCTTCAGGAGGTGAAGCTTGCTGCTTCTCAACAGCTTGCTAACCTCCCTGGACTTCGCTGTCAATATCCATCTGCACAGTTCTTCATCAGCTCATCTTTACCACATGGGCCGGGGGTTGCCTCCATCATCTTCAACCCCTCCATCGTGGCGTCGAACTGTGTCTTCGACTGCGAGTGCAGGGTGATCTCTTTAGACCTCCTTCTATCTGGTCTCAAATTCCGATTGCTTAATGTGTACGCCCCGTGTTTATCAGCAGAGAAACGGACATTCTTCGAAGACCTAGGCTTTTACCTGTGCTTGTCCTTGCCTGTAGTGGTTGATGGGGACTTCAATTACCATCCGGATGGGAACGACATCTTTTCGTCCGGGTGTCTACCAGTTGTGCCAGCGGAATGCACTTTTCGATCTTTGGGCGTCTTCTTCTCATCCCAGCCAGTGTGAGTCCATCTTTCATCAAGGGCCCTCTGTGTCTTCGAGGCTGAACCTTTTTCTCGTAGACGCCACTTTTGCTGGTGCTCCTGGTTCCATGGAGGTCATTCCATGCTCGTTTTCTGACCACATTGCCATCGAGTGGTCTTGGAACCCTCCATTCCCAGCCTCCTCTGCAGGCCTTACTTCGAACATTTGGTATCTGAATGTTTCTCTGCTTGACATTGATAAATACAAGAGAATGTTCGTTCGGTTTGTGGAAAGGCATCTTCACAACATGCCTCCGTCGCTAGCTTCGTGGCTTTCTCTTAAATACAAGATCCGTCGTTTTTTCAGAAAGATTGGGTGTGACGCCGCTAGACGCAATCGGTGCCGTCTCCTCATGCTGCAAGAAATCCTGCGCCTTCTCCGCTGTTCCATCCCGAAGGGGGAGTATGCTGATGACATCCGCCAGGTGAAGAGCGAGATTAACGCTCTAATGATCCGCAGGGCCGCCGGCGCAGCACTCAGGACCAAACTGTCCTGGGCATCTGATGTCCGACATATGTCATCAGCTGTGTTCGCTGAGGAGAGGCGTCGCGCCAATAAGAAGAGGTGTCATCGTTTGTTGGTGGAGAATGGGATAGTGGAAACTGACTCTGATATCTTGTCTGCCTTCCACTCTCATTTTTCATCATTTTTTGGCCACCCAGTCTTTCCATCCGACGCCACGATGAAGTGGATCGAGGCACTTAGAGCTTTCACTGCTGACGCTGACCTGTCAATCGCCCGTCCCTTTTCCGAAGATGAAGTCAAGAAGTTTCTGTCGATGGATGGCCGTCATCAGTCCAGCCCTGGATTAGACGGCATCCCGTATTCGTTCTTTAATGCGACTTGGAAACTTCTTGAGCCTTTCCTGGTGCAAGTGTTCAATTCAATCCTCAAGGACTCTTCCTCCATCACATCGGATTTTACCGCGGGGAGAATCATCTTGCTCCCCAAGCTATCGGATCCCAGTGGAGGCCTATTACTCTACTTAACATAGATTATAAGGTCTTCACTGGTGTGCTCCAACAACGGCTCAAATGCTTCGCCGACGAGTTCTTCGATCCGGGGCAATCCTGCTCCATACCATCTTGCAGGATGTCCGACAACCTGATTACCATCAAGTGTGTTATGGAGGAAGCGTGTGTGCGTCATCAGACTCTCGCCGTGTTAAGTCTAGACCAGGAAAAGGCTTTCGACAAGGTGAATCACGTGTTTCTTTTCCGAGTGTTTCACCATCTTCGTCTTCGGAAATTTGCTACGATTATCTCAGCACTGTATGCTTCTGCCACATCATGTGTGGCGATTAATGGCTCCACTTCGCCTTTCTTCGAACTTCCAAAGGCGTCAGGCAGGGGTGTCCCATCTCTCCCCTGTTATATATATTCTATTTGGAGCCACTTTTACAATATCTTAATCGCCACCCAGATGTCCGGGGGTATGATTTGCCAGCCGCTTCCATCAACATACGTACGCTGGCATATGCTGACGATGTAGTGCTTTTGCATCTGATCCGTATTCCCTGGGCATCTATAAAGAATCCTTCGATCTCTTTAGTAGTTCGACGGGAAGTTCTATCAATCTCGTCAAGTCTAAAGGCATCGCTATTGGGAAGTGGACGGAGGACTATCTTCGAGCCTTTCCAATAACGTGGTGTGAGCAAATTAAAGTGCTGGGATAAGTTTTTTCCTTTCTACCTAATATGGACTCTCGTCACTGGCAGCTGGTAATTACCAAATGCATCGTCCGCCTTGGCAATCACTCTCGTTTTATCACCTCGCTGTTTGTCAAGGCGAGGTTCGTCCAGACGCACGTTTTACCGATCTTGACTTCTAAGTGCCTCTTCGCCTTTCCATCTCCGTCTCTTTTAAAGAAGGTGCGTTGTGCGATAGTTGACTGTGTGTGGGGTTATTCAGTAGCACTTCATCCCATCCGTTCGGAGTTGCTGTTTATCCCCTTCGATAGGGGGAATTTGGGCCTGCTAAACATCCGGCGATACCTCATCGCGGCCAGAATGGCCGCCTTGATTCGTGTCTTCCTCCTTCCTCCCCCTATCTGGGCCAATTTCTTTCTGCATCTGCGCTTCTTCTTGAGAGTGAACAGGCTTCCTTTTCCGTCCACGCTGCCTGTGATGATCATCTCACGTTCGCCGGACTTTTATCATCTTATCTGGCGAGACTTTTCATCTTTCCTGTCTGGCCTTCGACAGTTCGACCCGCAAGACTGGGGAAACCTTCGTCTATCTTGGTTCTTCCAGCAGTCTGATCAGATGCGACTTCTGACATCGTACAGTGGCACCCTGAGTATCCATGGTCAGCAATTTTGAAGACCGTCAAGTCTCTCGCCTTTGAGAAGGCCATCTTTAATTTTCAATGGCGCTTGCTGCACCATGGGTTCTACTCTCTCCAATGTCTACATCGCTGGGGAGATGTCAGATCTGCTGGTTGCCAGTTTTGCGGGTTGCTTGAAACCATTTCTCATGTTTTTTATGAGTGCTTGTTTGCACAGTCCATTTGGGATCGCCTCTCTCGTCACTATCTTCTGACTGACTTTACCTACCAGTCAGTGCGATTTCTGATGGACTGCTCCACCGGTGCTGCGTACAAGCTGGACCTAGCCACTTCCATCGCCTTTTTCAACAGAGAGCTTTGGCTGGCCCGTCAGAAGCGATCTGATGGTGTCCATCTGCCAGCCTCAGCCATCTGGAGGAGAGGCGCCACCCATCTCAGGTCCTTCCTCCATCTTAAATGGCATCAGCTTGGCGCAGGTACGTTCCGGAGACGTTATTCATCATCTCAGCATCCCTGTAAGGTCATCGAAGGGGACACGAATAACATCTCGTACTTCTTCACCTTTTCCCTCGACATCGATGACCCACCGTTGGGCGGACGGGCCTCCTTTTGAGGCGTTTACATAGGTGGTGCAGCCCTTGAGGGCTGCCCGTAGTCCTATAGCATGTGCGCCTGGGCATCCTGCCTGTTTTAAGATCTAAGGGTGCCCCTCTGGAGCCATAACATCGGCTCCAGTTCCAACAGCCCTTCTACTTCACCATCATGGGCCATCTACACCCAGTCGTTATGGACATAGCCATTTTTTTTGGAGTTTGTTCCAGCTTTTGTGCGATTTGGACACTGCTGCTATTTATTCTTCATCTTGAGAATCATTTTACTGTGCCAACAATCAATTTTTGATGTCTTGAAGCAGTTGGATTTTTTTTTGTATCTAATTCCTATGCTCAACAAGCGTCTGTATTGTTGTAATTTCTTTTTACTTTCTTATACATAGTATAAGGAAGTATTGTAATCACGAAAAATTTCGACCTCCAGTTTTTTACTGATCTTCACGTTTTAGGGTCCCTAAATTACGAAAAAGTCATTTCTGGAAAATGTCTTTTGTGTGTGTGTGTGTGTGTGTGTGTTTGTGTGTTTGTGTGTGTGTGTCCACGATAGCGTCCAAACGGCTGAAGCTATCGAGACCAAACTTTAAACTTAAGATTATAATCTTCCTCGGGAGGTCTGATTAGTTTTCCAGCGGAATCGGTGAACCGGAAGTATAAGTTTACCCTGGCGCCAAAATATAAATTTTGAATTATCTCGTTAACCATTACGTTTATGAAAATTTTGAATGAATTGAAAAGTGTTGAATTACAATTTTAAACAACTTTTGTTCAGAAAATTTTTCAAAATTCCAACCGGAAGTACCCGTTCTACTCTTGTCAAAATCCAGTTTTTTGCTAATGTAGGCGAAATAGGACGGAATAGGAAATTTTATAAAGTATACAAAAGTGTTTAAAAGCTAATTTTAAACAGCTTTTGTTAACAAAATTTTTCAAAATTCCAACCAGAAGTATCAGTTCTACTCTTGACAAAATCCTGATTTTGCTAATATAGGCGAATGATACAGGAAAATTTGGAATCTATACCAAAGTGTTTAGAAGCTAATTTGAAGTAACTTATATTCACAAACCTTTTCAAAATTTCTATCGGAAGTAGCCATTTTACAACCCCTGGCAAAAAATTTGCGATAGTTACTACCGATTCGCTGGCGCGCGATGTTAGTTGATTTTTTAAAAATAAAGATGCACAATTAAACGGTACAAAAATTAATATATGTTTATTTGGTTGATTTACACTACACAAAAATTAGATGAGGTTCTATGAAGATAATTACATGAATAAAAAATTAAAACCAACACCCCTGGTTGGAAAAATGTTTGCGATAATGAAATACGTGGGAAAAAAGTTTGCAATAATTTGTAAACAATGAATTTATTATTGCATTGCACCACCCTTGGCTTTTATTAATGCTTTGATATGCTTAGGCATTGATTCAATAAGGTCTCTTATGTAACAGTCTTCAAATTCAGACCAACTGGACTTTATTGAAGCCGACAATTCTTGTTTGTTTATTGGGTGTTTTTCCTTGATGTATGTTTTCAACTTGTGCCAACAATTTTCGATTGGATTCATGTCGGGGCTGTTGGCTGGCCTTTCAAGTTGGGGTATTTGAATGGTAGCAAGATGCGCCTTCACATTTATTGAACAATGGCAAGATACGATGTCATCTTGGAAGATGCACTGATCATCTCCAAAATGACCTTCAACTGTTGGAAGGAGGAAGGCATCAGTAATATTAATGTATGCTTCTGAGTCGACTGTTATCTTCATTATGTACAGTTTGCCTTTTCCTTTAAAAGAAATATAATCCCAAACAATGAGTCCTTATGATTATTTTTCTTTGCTGACTAGGCAGTCATCATTAAATTTATCGTTTGAACGCCTCCAGACAAACTTCCAGCGTCGTCACCACTTGATAACAAATCCGGCTTTCGTCAGAAAAAATAACTTTCCTCCAATCTTCAATCGTCCACTTCTCGTAAGTTGTTGCCCATTTCAAGCATGCCTGCCGGTGTTTCTAAGTTAGACGCGGCCTTGTCTTCGATTTTCTCGAATGAAACCAAGTCCATGTAGTCGTTTTCGAGGAAAACGAAGGTTCTGTCACAAACGCGAACATGAGATGTCTTCTTCCACTCGTTATTTATCTCTTTCAATGTGTTTTTCTCATTTTTTTGTAGATTTCTTTTACAGTTCTCTTCTGGCGTTTGCTAGATTTCTTCGGTCTTCTGATTTTGGATTGGCCTTGATGGCCTGTTGCTCGGAATTTTTTCCATGTAGTCGAAACAGTAGATTGATCACATCCCAACAAGTTTGCAACTTCAGTTTGAGTCTTTCCCTCATCTAGCATTTTCACAATGCTCGTTTTAAGCTGTTGAGACAGTTCTTTAACGGATTCCATTTTATGCTCGCAAATTTTATTTTTATAAAATATTTTTGTGAACTATTGCCTTCATAAGCGTTAAGTTTATCACCTAAAAATTAATGGCATAATCTTTTCTATTTGCACCACCGTAAAAAATATTGGCACTAAATTATTGCAAACTTTTATTTATTATATTAGTACTGATAATCCAATATGTCCATCCAGGGCCTGTATGGCTAGAAGCCGACGAGTTGGGTCCCTGGTTGAACTTGGATTAACGACTGCTGTATGATGGTCACAGCAGTCGGGGGGGGGGGGGTGAAGATCGTGAATCACGGATGGTCACCCATCCAGTGACTAGCCGTGCTCTGATGTTGCTTAACTAAACAGAAGTTGTGTTTTCAGTGAAAGCCCACCAGGCCTCCCCCACGTATTTCATTATCGCAAACATTTTTCCAACCAGGGGTGTTGGTTTTAATTTTTTATTTAGTGTAATTATCTTCTTAGAACATCATCTACTTTTCGTGTAATGTAAATCACCCAAATAAACATATATTAATTTTTGTACCGTTGAATTGTGTTAGAGATTGTTGAACTGTATTATTAACACAGACAGTTTACGTTCCTCGTACTTATTGTTTCACGTGCATACTGTTAAGAAATCTTAATTGTTACAATACTTTTTCTTTCTTGGTAATGTTCGAAATAAAACATCTCTTTATTTAAAATGGCAATCATCAAATGTGTAGACTTATATATTCCTTCAAATTCCACGTTCTCTGCTTAAAACCCTAACAGGTTATGAGCCCAACCCACGTTCACTCCGTTATTAATTTATATTTGGTTCTATCAATAACACCAACGATGGCAAGTACTACAGTGGCAATTGACAGACTGGGCAAGGACAATTACGATACGTGGAAGTTACAGATGGAAGCCATTTTGATCAACAACGACAAATGGGGCTATATCTCCGGAGCTATCGCACGGCCAACTGCCGAGCAACAACTAGCAGCCATGGAATTATGGGGCAAGGAGGATCGCAAGGCCAAAGCCGACATTGTCCTCTCCATTCTCCCATCCGAATTGCATCATGTTAAATACTGTCAAAATTCGAAGGAAACATGGGGAAAGCTTGAAAGCGTTTATTGCTCCAGTGGATCTGCAAGAAAAGCTGTATTACTTAAACAGGTACTGTTTACTAGAATTAATGAGAGTGAAAATATAAAAGATTGCACCAATAACTTTTTTGAGCATGTGGACAAGTTAAAAGAAATGAACATTAGATTTGATGATGATGTACTGTCCATATTATTGCTTTATTCTCTACCTGAGAGGTTTGATAACTTCAGATGTGCAATTGAATATAGAGATGACATACCTAAACCGGATGCCTTAAGGATAAAAGTTCTTGAAGAAATTGAAGCCAGAAAAGGTAAAGGAAACCCTAGTTCTGAAGCTCTTTATACCGCTAATAAAAGCAACAAGGGAAACTACTATAAAAGCGAGAGAAATAATAATAGTATCAATAATAATAAGAAAACACATAAGAAATGGAAGTGTTTTTATTGTCTGAAGCTTGGACATCGAGACTTTGAATGCAGAAAGAAGAAAGCTGATGAAAAAAAAACACAAGCTTCTTCTGTTTCATTTGATGAGGCTCTCACTATGAAAACCAATTCTGTGGATGAAAATACAAGTGCTGATTGCGTTCATACATGTACTCTACGCACTTTCCGGAATTCAAAGGAGGTTCTATGGATTCTAGACAGTGGTGCTTCATCACACTTATGCAGCAACAAATCATATTTTTCATTATTGCATCCTATTGATAACCATCCAGTCCATCTTGCAAACAAGAAATCCATAAAAGCAAAAGGAATAGGAACTGTTTTACTTAATATTCCAAATGATGATTCGTTTCAACAAGTAAGATTGGAACAAGTTCTATATGTTCCTCAGCTTCATACAAACCTCATGTCCGTGTCCAAGATGACGAAAAAGGGAAAAACTGTAAATTTCTACAGGGATGAAGCCACAATCATAAACCAACATGGGTCAATCATCTTCAGAGTCAAAAAAACAGGAGAACTTTACTTAGTCAATACGACAATTAGAAAAGACTCTATAAGTGTAGCTGCAACTGGCGATTTCACAAGATTATGGCATCGTCGTTTTGGACGTGTCTGAATGTGTCTGATCCCCACAGATTATTGAGCAAAAACATGGTGATTGGTTTTCCTCCAAAGCTCTCTGGTGAATTAAATGATTGTGAAATATGTATTCAGGGAAAGCAAAAGGCAAACCCTTTTCATCCTTCTACCTCAAGGAGCAATGAAATAAATCTGCTCGTCCACTCAGACGTTTGTAGACCTATGCGTACTAAATCCATTGGTGGTTCCAAATATTTCATTACATTTATTGATGATAAATCACGCTGGACTGAAGTATACTTTTTGAAAACAAAAGATGAAGTGAAGGAGATCACAATTAAACATATCAATTGTATTGAAAATCAAACTAATAAGAAAGTTAAAATATTACGTACTGATTGTCACAAAGGATTGCGACATGTACGGACTCCAATACTTGTCTGCTCGGAAGTAATGTTGGAGTTCGTAAGGCGCCATCTCTCGAGACGATCGAGCGTTCTCCCAACGAGGCCCTTGGCAGGAGCGCGCTAATAAGAAGGGAAAAACGGAAACGGCGTCATCGGCGCAAGCGGAAGCGCGAGAAGCTCGTGGTGCGAGGGAGAAAATGTGGGGAGAGAGAGACGGGCTTTGAAACAGTAAGGTCGCCAGAAAAGAGGCTCCTAAGTTTTTGGTCAGCCGACAGGCTTTCCGTGTCGGATATTTGCCAACGTGGCATAGACGCTCGTAAGGAAGTAGGTGAACGAGGAGCGGCCAGCGAAAACGACAGCGACGGGACTTTGTCTAGTGCACTCATATTTAATCTTTGGAATGATTTGTTTGTCTCTGAAGGAGTAGGACAGTTTTCCACGAAGGAGAAAAACTCCGACGACAGCGAGAGGGACGTCGTGCGAGTTGCTACGTGCTCCGTTCTCGACTGTGCTGAAAGAGAAACTTCGAGTGGGTGTTCCGCTCCGCCGCCATCGTGCTCGCCTTGTGATGTCGACCTTGTGCTGGAGAGCTGTCTGTGGTCTATCGTCCCGACGAGCCGTCTAGTTCTTCTGCTGGATTTCGACGCAGCGAACTGTCTCAAGGTGTTCCCCTGCACGGAGCTGAATTTCTTCTCTCCAGAGCATAGACTGATATTAATCATCCCCTGGACGACTTCAGGCCTTTTGCGGGAGAACCTCGGCACCTTCACCCGTTACGATAGGTAAGCCATTTCATAGCATTATCTTTAATGAAAGGCTCCGTCGTAGTCTCTCTTCCCTAGTAATTTACTGGCGCGTAATTCTTAATTTATTTGCCAGGTTAAATGGCCCTTAGCATAGTTTCGCTGGTTTCATTAGCTAAGCTTAAAGTGGCATTTAAAGTTACATAGCGCGTCATCTTTTGAGTGTTAGCTGAGAGAATTTTCTGTACTAACGAATGGGAATATGAAATAGCTTAAGCGCGTGCGCGTTTTCTGAGTTCCCGGGTTATTCTAATGAATTTATTTTATTTATTTTCATGTGTCAGTTTTCCCGTGGAAGTCGCTCAGGGAGGCGAACTCTAGGCGTGTCCGCTCTCCTGGTTATGCGGTACGCATATCGACGACAAAGCTAAACGAGGGTCACTAGTTTGGTCAGCTCGAAGACTGCGGCCAAGTTTTACCCCTTTTGTAACTTTTGCACCAAAGTTCTTGGTTTAAGTAAATTTTCTTATTAAGCTAACTCATTTTTCTGTATGTTCGTCATAAAGCGAACTAAGTTGTCCTTAAGTTAGACTTCGGTCTTGTTGTTGCTTTTTAAATTAAAGCGCAATTTTGTTGATTAAGAAAGGCTGTCTTGTTACAGCTTTGACTACGGGAGTTTCCATTTATATGGTTCCCTCCCATCGACTCTCCTCGTGTTAGCGGAGGTCTTTAGAATGTAAACTTTTGTTTGATTTAAATGCTTTGTTCTTGTCATTTAAATAAAGTTAATGTTCTATTTATCTAAGTGTATGCTCTGTGTCTTGTTATCATACATATCTTCCACTGCGTAATCTTTGCTGTACGTGACACTGATAATGGTCTCGAATATTGTGGTGCATTATTGGACGATTTTCTTGTAAATCGAGGAATACTAAGACAAAGAACTGTGGCATACACACCTCAACAAAATGGAGTTGCTGAAAGGATGAACCTCACACTACTGGATATGGCTCGATGTATGTTAATCGACGCTAACTAACCGCCTGAATTTTGGGCAGAGGCTATCGCAACTGCTGCATATACGCGCAATCGTTATCCTTCAAGTGCCATAGATTCAACTCCTCATGAAATATTTTTTGGAAGAAAAGCTAATGTTTCTTATTTGAGAATTTTTGGAACCAAGGGATACGTACTCAACAAACTACCGAATAAAGGAAAATTCGAACCTCGTTCAACTTGTTGCATACTTGTCGGCTATTCCACCGAGTCAAAAGCTTACCGTATGTGGAATCCTGAATTGCGCAAAATCGTGAAAAGTCGTGATGTTCGATTCCTGAATGAATTAAACGAAAATGATATCCTTTTTCCTTCTGAAGTTAAAGCACCATTACCTAAAGCAATTACTGACGTCAATAGATCAATCGAATATGAAATCACTGATACTGACAATCAGAAAGAAGCAGAACCGAACCAAATCGATGAAAATAAACATGTTCAAGGAGAGCAGGACGTAAAACATGGTCCAGGACGACCTCGAGTAATTAAAACTGGAATGAAGGGACGACCCAGAAAAGAATATCAACCCGCTAAAATATCCAAAGATATTGAAAATGAAATTCACTATGCCCTTACTGCCGAAGTTTCTTTACATGAAGCTCTTTCTAGCAAAAACGCCAATCAATGGAGGTCGGCTATCAAGGATGAATTTCGATCACTAATTGAAAATGATACATGGAAAATTGAACCCAAACCTGAAGAAAAAACTCCTATTGGTTGCCGATTGGTACTAAGGGACAAACACAACACTGATGGTACATTAAAGAAAAGAAAGGCACGTTTGGTTGCCAAGGGTTACTCACAGCGTTTTGGTCTTGATTATGAAGAAACTTACGCTCCTGTAATAAGACTAAGTTCCTTACGTTTATTAATCGCATTGGCTGTAAACCTAGGTTTAACACTGTATCAAGCAGATGTCGTTACTGCATATCTACATGGGGAACTCGATCAAACAATCTATATGCAAATTCCCGAAATGCTTCACGAAATCTTAAAAGACATTGTTGACAACGAGAGTGATCCCAAAATTGTACATCAGGCTGAAAATATGCTAGTAAAATTAGAAACCATCAATTCACCTGTCTGCAATCTGCAAAAGGCTATTTATGGTCTAAAGCAAGCCGGACGGCAGTGGTATCAAAAACTGGATCAAAAACTCCGAGACATGAAAATGATTCCATTGAAAACTGATCCATGCATCTTTCACAAAAGATATGATGATGAGCATATCATCTTTATAGCCATCTACGTGGATGACTTGATCTTTGCTGTCAGGGATCATTCTGAATTTGATCTACTTAAAAAGAATTTATCACAAGAATTCCACATTAAGGATCTAGGCAAGCTTAACTACTGCTTAGGCTTGGAATTCAATCAAGATCCCATCAGTAATAATATTGCTATCTCGCAAAGGAAGTACACTAATGATATACTCCAGAAATTTAACATGTCTTCTTGCAAATCCATCGGAACGCCTATGGAACATAACGTCAAATTAAGTCTGAAAGAATGTTCTATTGGCGATGATGAAGTGAAAGAAATGAAGACTCTTCCATACAGAATATTAGTGGGGTCTCTGATGTATTTGGCTGTTGGAACGAGACCCGATATATCTTTCGCTGTAAGTTATCTAAGCCAGTTCAATTCAAATCCAGGAAAACAACATTGGATTGCTGCCAAAAGAGTGCTGCGCTACTTACAAGGCACTAAATCTTATGGACTGTTTTTCCAAAAGACTAGCAATCCACTCATTGGATATGCTGACGCCAGTTGGGCTTCTGAAGTGGATGATCGCATGTCTTATACTGGTTATTGTTTTGTTTTAAGTGGGGCTGCAATAACTGGGGAATCACGAAAACAACGATGTACAGCCTTATCAAGCACAGAGACAGAATATGTTGCTCTATGTGAAGCTTCTAAAGAAATGGTATATCTTAGAAAGCTCCTACAAGAATTGAATATTTTAGAAGGCAATGAAGCTACTGTTATTTATTGTGATAATCAAGGTGCACAAGAACTTGTTCGTAATCCCATCATTCATCGAAGAAGCAAACACATTGATTTGCGATATCATTTTGTGAGAAATATTTATAAGAGTGGTAAACTTATTGTTTCGTATCTTCCTACACAAGAAATGATTGCAGATGTCTTTACAAAAGGACTTTGAAAATCTCAACATAGGTTTCTTATTGAAAAGTTAGGTTTAAAAAAATTTTAAGTTTTTTTTATTTCAAATATTAATATTCATAAATTGATAACAGTCATGTGTTATGAGAGGGTGTTAGAGATTGTTGAACTGTATTATTAACACAGACAGTTTACGTTCCTCGTACTTATTGTTTCACGTGCATACTGTTGAGAAATCTTAATTGTTACAATACTTTTTCTTTCTTGGTAATGTTCTAAATAAAACATCTCTTTATTTAAAATGGCAATCATCAAATGTGTAGACTTATATATTCCTTCAAATCCCACGTTCTCTGCTTAAAACCCTAACAAATTGTGTTTCTTTATTTTTAAAAAATCAACTAACACCGCGCGCCAGCGAATCGGCAGTAACTATCGCAAACTTTTTGCCAGGGGTTGTAGACAGTTGTTTTATTATTAACTGTATTAACTTTATTCCATTTATTTTAATATAATTACATATTTAGAAGAGGAGTCTCAAACAGTTAACATCATTTCAATTTTATACTTTTGCAATATTTTAAATTTTACATTTTCTTTTACAAAATATCCTTTCTTTTTTTCAATTATCTATTTTTCTACAAAAATCTTTTATAATACCTATTACTTTCCAATTAATTTGATTTCCATTTAGATAAATTTCTTCCCAATTTTCCTTTCTTTCTAAACTTTGTTTCATTCTCTCTTCATCTACCATTTTACAGTCAAATAAAACATGTTCCAATGTTTCTAAATCTACTTTACATCCTCTACATCTTTTTTCACTTCCATATACTTAATTACCCACCAGATTATTTCCACATCTAATCTTTAAAAATAGTATTTTCACTGCAATATTATTTTCTATTGCTAAATACCTTTCTATTTGCCAATTTGTCATAATTTTTTAAAATATTATACATGATACAGAATTATTTATTCTTTCCACCCTTTCATCCAATTTCTTTGCAACTATTTTCTCCATTATTTTTTCATTTAATTCTTGCAAACTAATTTTTCTTATCCCCTTACCTTCCCACCACACCTGTCTATATTCTTCCGGTAGATTTTCCTTTACTTTAACAATCCATGTATAACCCTTACCTCCTCCAGCCATTTAATTGACTTCTTCCCAACAAATCTGTACCAATCTATTCTCTTACATATCTTCAATCTTTTCAATATATTTTAAAGCTTTCCTCACTAGATTAACCTTCAACTTTACTCTTTGTATTTCAGTCAAGACTACCCATTTTGGTGTATTTTCTCTCAATTCAAAAATCCATTTAAAAAATTGATTTTGTATGCTCTCTATTCTTTCATCTTCTTCCCATCCCCATATTTCTGCTGTATACTCAACTATACTTTTTACTAATACATCAAACATCTTTATCATTATTTTAACTTCATTCATCTTTGTTCTTTTCACCAATGACCACGCCTGCTTCATTGTCATTTTTGCCTTTTCACTAATTTTTCCCTTCTGTTTCCCATAACTATTCTTTGGAGTAAACCACATGCCCAAATATTTATATTTTCTCACTATTTCAATCTTTTCATTTACCCATTTCCATTTTCCTTTACCTTTCCCACCCTTTTTAAATACCATCATTTTCGATTTATTAACATTTAATGCCAAATCATTTTTTCTCAAAAAATCCTCTACTCGTTTTAACATCTTTTCCATTTCTCCTGACACTTGTTTTATTTTTTTCTGTATTTGGACCAGGACATTTATGTATGTATGACCACACCTTATTTTATTTGGAATTTGTATTTGAATCTTTTTCAATGTTATTTACCATTTGTATCTTTCGAGGCTTCCTTTCAATTTGAGTGTCCATCTTGTTGCTGCTGCTGACGTGTTGTCATTTTTATTTTAATTTAAATTCTCATCTATTTTATTATGTTTGTACTTTCAGTTTTGAATGCTGATATCCGAAGTTCTCGATCCTAGAATTCCTAACTTCTTGCTTGAGTTATGGGCCATGATGCATCAGTTTTCCTTTTTTGCTACTCAGACCATGTATGGATGGAACTTATGTTGCTTTCCATTGTTTTAGGCAGTCAAATTTAATATTTGTACCGGGGCTGTTCTCAGTTTCCTTTGCCTGTAAATCCTTTTGCCTTGAGCAACTTAGTTTATTTTGTGCTCTAGTACGTTTTATAACGTCTACTTGAACACTGTTTGTTTGTCTTTAAATTGTACCTTTGTGCTGGTTTTTATTATACTTTTAGTAAAGTATAATGGTGTACTGTGGGTCAGTACATGTATTTCTTTATGGGTCAAGATATCAGTATTATTAAATATGCTTCTGTCCTGTGTTGATTTTATCAGCATTACGATGTTATGTGCAGTTTTGTGTTGTGGTTACATTCTACAGAACAGATATTTTATGTAACCTTTTTATTAATACAAATTCAATAATTGTATTGTGAAAAAAAACATATTTTAAGTTATATTTTTTTTCCTTTTATTTGCTTTTTTTTTTTTAATAAACTCCACTGTGAGTTGTCTTTTTGACTCACTGATAAATAAACTTTGCATTTTCTTTTAATATATAAACAATGTGCTGCCGATCGCTTTTGCCACCGAGCGGCGCTATCTCTGCTGCGCTATCCGCCATTGCCGTCATTTGATTTTTGTGCACTCACGTCAGTGCAAGCTTTTAATTTTTCACAGCTTGTTTAAGTTTTGTTTCCTGCTCAAATGCCTTTTCAAAAGAGTATAGGTAATATATGTGCGATAGTAAATTGTCAAAATAGCTATCGCACTTTCTATGCATGAAGAATTGAAGAATGCACTGAATCCCGGGTGGCGTTAAAACAGTAAATGATTTACTTGGCCTCCTTCACGCTTCAAACATTTTCGATGTGAATAAAAAAAAATTAATTTGCAAAAACATTTTATTTAGGTTTTACAAAACTCACGATATTCACCATTCATATTTAAAATTCCTTGATGAAAATCTGCTACAATACTTGGTAACATGTATTTAAAATAAAATTGCCTTAAACGACTATCATGTTTATCGATGTACTCTTTATCATATCGTATGTAGACAGTTATCATTTTGTCATTTCTGAATTCAAGAAAATAAAAAAGTTCTCGTTTCGTGCAATAAACTTATAATTGACATTGTAAGTACTTTAGTAACCACGCGGTCCATTCTTGATTCTAAATGCGATTTTATTTCTATATGGTCTTCAAATTTGAGAGGTAAGGAATTGTTTAATTTTGTGGGACCTGTTATCTGGAATCTGCGGATTTGTTTATGCGTATTTCAGTTCATTTGGAAGAACATGGTGTTTGGTGCCCATATTCCATTTCTCTGCTATATCTGTACAAGCGGCACCAAACAACCCTTTTCTTTAGTATATTCAACTTTAAACAGATTGGAAGATCTTCCGATGGCTGCAAGATCTTCTTCCAAGACCAGCCATACACAGAATCTTACTTCCAATCTATTGTAACACAAGTCAATGCTTGAAATCATATTGTACCACTGAAATCATATGGTACAACTGAAATCATATTGTAATATTTATTATTGTAACATAAATTAAAATTATTATTTAATTGCCAGGCTCAGTGTGCAAATTAATGTGAACAAGAGGGAATTTTCACCTAATTTGATTTCCTGAGTTTGGCAGGCCTGATTTACAGCTTATATGTAACTCTGATTACTCTCAGCTGTTTACTGTATTGTACTAAAATACTTACTAATATAATTACTCCATGTTTCAATCAAAATACGGAAATTTCCTTCTTATTCACATTAATTTGCACACTATCGTACGTATCTGTATAATTCCTTCGATATTTAATTAAACACGAAAACCACGAGAAATAAAAAACGGGAAAAGATCTTTCAGTAAGCATAAGAAATGAAGTAAGCAGATCAGTGTTTCTTTCAAAAATCGTATGCTTATAATGACTGTAATAGCGTCTTACTACTAGCGCCAACATGCGGATAAATACATGAACTACTCGCGGCACATTGTCTATAGAGGAGCTTTAGCAGTGATGGAGAAATACATTTATACATTTATTATAAAAATTCATCCCCCCCCACCCCCGAGTAGGTTAAGGCAAGTAGCAGATCCTGAAGTCATCTATTTTTACCCCTTTATCTACACTTTTTAATCAAAAATTAATTTTGTCGAACGAAATATGTAGAAGATGTAAAAAAGCTCGTGTTTTCTTTCCTTTCTCATCATTTCCGAAAGTATGATATATCACAAGCCATATGTTGGCATAATTCTAAAGACCACCCTCGCAAATCCGACCCCAATGGAACACTTGGGACGGTTTCCATTACACGAAAACCGCGATAGTGACGAGGCCGAGAGAGAGGTTTTTGCTGTCCACATCATCGAGTTGGGGCGATCGGCTTAAAACAGCATTCCACTACCGCCTGCGAGAGGAGTGGGGGAGTTGCGGTGCACGAATCTAGCTCTCGCAGTCGGGCAGCGAGTCAGCGAGACAATCTCGCGAGCTCAGTTCTCATATTGAATTTTCACAATGGCGGGATGTGTTATTGTAAACAACAACGCGCTCTTTTGCATCCTTGACGAAGAGGGTGTTGAAGCCGAAGATTTAAAAAAAACAACTAAATTGCCATGTTAATAAAGAACTTAATGATGGGCAGGTTCCTTTAGAGATGATTAAATTGATTATTGATTAAAATGAAATAATTAATGAGCAAAATTATCATTATTTACACTTATATATACAGGGTGTTTTTGAATTGAGTACAGATTTTTTGGGAGATGATAGAAGAGGTCCTTAGAAGTATTTTTTGTCATATGAACATGGGGTCCCCGCAGCTCCGTTTACTTACAATACTGCATTGAACAATCAAATGACACCGGGACGCAGTGTGCGTTGATAGGCCTAAATTATTTTATTTTTAACAATTAACACAAGCAATCTACTGTATGACATTTACAGTAATTGTTCGAAATGACCGCCATTTGCTTCATAGCACAATTCGCAACGCCTTATGATGGATTGATGTACGCGTGGAAACAGTTGATTAGCACGGTCGCTGATGTCACCTGCTGCCGCGACAACACGAGCCGCCAATTCTTCTTCGGTATCTACGGGTTCGGAGTACACCATTGATTTTATGCTTTCCCATAAAAAAAATACATCTGGCGATCTCGGCGGCCAAGCAACTGGTCCGCCACGACCAATCCAACGACCAGGATATGTCTCATTTAGGTAATCTCTAACTGCTCTTGTGTAATGCGAAGGTGCGTCGTCCTGTTGAAACCACATCAAATGTCTGGTCATTAGCGGAACATCTTCAAGAAGACCAGGGAGCTCCTCCTTCAGGAAACCAAGGTATGTTTGCCCGTTAAGACGGCATGGTAGGAGATATGGCCCAATCAGGACATTATGAATCATGCCAGCCCAAATATTCAACGAAAAACGATGCCGAAAACTGTTAACATGTGTTGCACATGGGACCACAGATGACTATTGTAGCTATTAAACATTCCCTCTCGTGTAAACGTTGCCTCATCTGTCCACAAAACTATGGAAGGAAAGTCTGGAATCCTATTCTGTTGCTGCATAAGCCATTCCGCGAAAGCACGCCGGGGACCATGATCATTGGGACATAATTCCTGCACCTTTCGAAGGTTGAACGGATGTTGCAGGTTGTCATGTAAAATGTTCCATACAGTGGTATGACTAGTATTCAGAGCAGCTCCGACCGCACGAGTACTTGTCGATGGATTTCGGTTAAACCTTTCCAAAACTTCATCCTCTAATTCAGTGTAGCGTAACCACTGACGACGTCCACGCTGATGATTATCATGAGCGAATGCGCCTGTTTTTCTTAGACGACGATCTACTGCACCAAATGTTCCTGAATTAGGAAGAATTCTGTTGGGATAACGTTCAGCATACAAACGCCTTGCACCATCCATGGTACCAGCAGCACCGAGACACAGATGCATGTCTGCATAATCATTCCATGTAAAACGATTCATACTGTTTATTTAACTTTACACATGTAAAAAGTACATCAAGTGAACTTTTTAAAACAAATATTTACCTACTGCTTTCCCAGAATGCGATTAGTTCATTTACATATGGACTAATCGTATTTTACAAAGGGGTTGGATACCATGGAATCTCCTTGACGAAGTTTGTCCTAAGACTTTTCAACAAACAAGCACGTGCACCTTGAAATTTCTTTGCAAACAATTACTTTAAAAGTTATTACAGTAGATTGCTTGTGTTAATTGTTAAAAATAAAATAATCTAGGCCTATCAACGCACCTGCGTCCCGGTGTCATTTGATTCTTCAATGCAGTATTGTAAGTAAACGGAGCTGCGGGGACCCCATGTTCATATGACAAAAAATACTTCTAATGACCTCTTCTATCATCTCCCAAAAATCTGTACTCAATTCAAAAACACCCTGTATAAGAAAATAAAAATGATAATAAATAAATAAATAAATAAATAAATAAATAAATAAATAAATAATGTATATTTAATTGTGTTTGTAATGCTCAGTGATATATTTATTCGAAGTTTTGTTTTTCCTCCAATTGCTTGTTGTTAAGAACTTTGTTTTTCCCTCCAATTTTCTCTCCTAGTTCCACTGGGGTGAAAGAAGGCCCATGTGGGAACAATTAGCACCGCCAACAACAGAGAAGTGATGAGGAGCCAGCTCACCCTTCATATATAAATATGCTCAAGTTTTTAAATTCTGTAACATAACTGAAGATGGTTTAAAAACTGAAACGCGATTTAGTAATAAGGTGTAAGTCAAAATGATAGCACCACAGAGGAATACGCCAAGTACTCAAAACATAAAACATATATAATAATCTTTAATTTATTTTTTCTTTTGTATGACACAACTGGTAAACAGAAGTTTTATAATATGGAAATTGCAAATTACATTATCAATTTAATCAACAAAAACATAAATTTGCCACTTGTAAACTGAGTCAAAATGATAGCACCAGTATTGAAATAGAAGGAACAAAATATTACTAGTACCCGATGTGACTTCCCTGTCTTGAGATCAGCTTAAACACTCTCGTAGGCATTGTTGCAACAAGTTTGTGAAGCTGTTGACTGTTAATTTGATCTCAAGACAACAAAATTGTTTGCTTCAGTTCTGCAATGGATTGAAACTGCCTTCCATCCTTGTAGGCTGCTCTTGCCAGGATTCCCCACAGGTTTTCCATCGGGTTAATGTCTGGGGAAAGTGGTGGCCAATCCATGACACACACTCTATTCTGCAGGAACCATTCCTAGGTTGTTTTTGCTGTATGAATAGGTGCGTTGTCCTGTTGATATATGAAGAACGGTCCACCCAGATTTTCCGCAACAGGCAGAAGATGAACTCCTAGCAACTCCTGATAATCCACAGCCTTCATTCTACCAGAGGGGAAAGCAAGGGTTGTTTTGCCACGAGAGCTAAGTCCTGCCCATACCATCAAAGATCCATCCCCTTGAAAACAGCGACTCTTCTCTTCTGGCATCATGCCAGTAGTAGGACCAGCCATCCGGACTATCTAAGTTGAACTTCTCATCACTCCAGATGACTGTGTCCCACTGTGTTAGTAGATAACTGCCCCAAATAGGCGCATATTAATGAGGTGGGCGTGGTCAATTAAACCTCGTTTTCCACCAATCAGCGTGCAGCATTCGCACCACGTGACCCCCCACCTCCCCCCTACCCCTGCCTGACGTCACAGGCGTTCAGCCAATCCGCGTGCAGAAGGCGACTCACGTGACCAAACACCACCTCTCCCCTCGACTTCGTGTCACGTGACCACCCATCCCCCCTTCCTGACGTCACTGACGTTCCGCCAATCAGCGTGCAGAAGGCTTGGGCGTTGGCCTTTTAATTTGGGCGTTGTCCTTTTAATTTGGGCGTTGGCCTTTTATTTGGGTGGGACCTGAAATAAAATTAATTTTATAAGCCTCTGATATAGGGGAAGATTAGAGGGGTCCTGATGCTCTCAGCAAAATCCACTTAGGTGATTCTGTCTTACAAGTGAACACCTGTTGATCCGCTTATAAACCCATGATTCCGGCTAGGGGGTTCGATACTGGCCCCTCAACGGATTACCTAATTACTAATTCACTATTGTTTCTCGGGTAACCAAATTTTTTCCAAACTCTTTTACAGTTTCTTCTACGACTACTGTTTCAAGCTGTATTGTTTTGTTTTGTTTTTAATTTTCAACTAATGGATACATTGTTTCAAATGACAAGTGTGCACCCGAGTAGGGGTGCTAATACTGTCTAAAAAGGTGGGACTGAACTCACATATAATTACTTATAAATAATAAATAAATACAGAGGTGTTCTTTACAGAACTTAATTTAAATTTTGGTCATGGATAAGGCATTTTCTAACCCCGTTAATGCTGCCGGTTTTGGTGGTGTGAAAGGTTTAGCTAAACAAACAAATCATTCTGAAAAAGAGACACGTGAATGGTTAGGGGTGTGAGAACTTATACGCTACATAAACCGGTGCGTCATCACTACCCACGTAATCGCATGCGTGTATATGCGCCATTTGAGCAATTTCAAGTGGACTTGGTTGATCTGACCAGTCTGTCAAAACAGAACGATGGTTATAAATTTCTACTTACCTGCATCGACGTTTTCTCGCGCTATGCGTGGGTCATTCCTCTAAAAACGGAGAGGGGACTTGAACTTCAGAAAGCCTTTCAAAAAATTTTCACACTCAGCAGTGTTCATGTAAAAGTGAACAGCGATAAAGGGAAGGAATTTTTAAACAAGCATGTTCAAGATTATTTTAAAGCACTCGACGTCGATTTCTTCACCACAGAATCAGATTTGAAAGCCGCTACGGTTGAACGATTCAACCGTACGTTAAAAACGAGGATGTTTAAGTTTTTTACATTTAACAACAAACACAGGTACATCGATGTCTTACCTGATCTCGTGTTAAGCTACAACCACCGCAATCACAGAGCCCTGGGTATGGCACCAGCTGATGTCAATGACCGAAATGCCCCTGCTCTATGGTTGAAACAACAGAGTTATTATACAGCAGCACCACAAACAAATCCGAGATTGCAAGTCGGCGATTACGTACGTATTTCGAAAGTGAAAAACATATATGATAAAGGCTATCTTCCAAACTGGACAGAGGAGGTGTTTGAGGTTTCAAAAATCATTTATAGAAAACCTGTTGTGTATAAAATTAAAGATTACGATGGCAGCGAGATCTCGGGTGTATTCTACGATCAGGAGTTACAAAAGGTGAAAAAAACCGAAGTTTTTAACATTGAACAGATTATTCGCTGGCGCACGAGGCGTGGTGTTCGCGAAGCTTTTGTGAAATGGCAAGGTTACCCGGCCAGCATGAACAGCTGGGTACGAGAGATAGATCTTTTAAATGTTTGACAAGAGGCGATTGACAGCAGTTGGGTCCGAGTACAGCCATCATGTATGAAGACACGGATTTTTATGTTACGCTACCATCAAACACACCTACGGGTGAACAAATTCATTCCAATACAACAGCTCATTTTATCACAAGACTGCCGAGGACGTTACGTTTCTAGGGGCGATGGGAGGTTGGTTTATCGGAAACACATTTCCCTGCCCTCTTCAAGAACATTACGACGGTAAACAACACTTTCGAAATAGGTTTCAAGGCTGATCGCATAGATGAACAAATCGATTTCAGCATTGTTTCACCAGTAAGAATTCCGACATTCCAGTCTTTCATAATCGAAGTTGAATTGGTGTTACAAGCCAAAATTGGTGTTTTACAATTGGTGTTCTCATTTACCATAACCCTTCTTTAGACCAAAACGTCATCATGAGTTTGCCTCTGAATGTCGGGATTCGCTTTAACACGCCCGAATTCTGTAAGTAGTTCAATGTTTCGCCAAACATTTTCTACGAGGACCGTTTCTCTCTAACTCCGGATTACAACCGGCCGTTTAAGTGGGTGTCCGATTTTTCTGTTACGTTAAGGTATCCCAAGTCGACACCTCTATATCAAAAAATTGTTGAATTTAAGAGTACCAAATTGCAAAATAGGGCTGCAGCTATTGATTTTCTAAAAGATAGCTTTAGAACGGCGGGTATCGAGACAGAGATTGTTGATGATCTTGTATTGTTTACGGGGTCCTCAACACAGTTCATCGAATTCCCAGCAGCTGTCAACATTGGATTTATACCGGCTAGGTTTCTGAACAAGAAATTGAAAACGCCTGTTACTATGCCCTTAAACGACACAGATGACGGATTTATCAGCTGTGTTATTT
>JAHWFO010053610.1:53697-72243 GCA_023313115.1 Rhysida immarginata | reverse complement strand
TTTAGCAGCATCGAGTGAGGGAGCGTTTTTTTTGTCCATGACTGTACCATCCATTAAATTCTATTTATTTTGCTACCCCCTCTGAACATATGGTAGCAAGAGGTTCGTGGTTTCTTTCTTTTATTTTAATACAATATGGAGGAATCATATTTTGAAGAGGGTCGTTCCCTTCCTAGGCCAACGAGTGCCAATTATATTCAATGGACGTATCGAGTTTTAACCTTTCTCGAAACCAAAGGGCTAGCCAAATATGTCCAAG
This sequence comes from Rhysida immarginata, assembly GCA_023313115.1. Lineage (NCBI taxonomy): Eukaryota > Metazoa > Arthropoda > Chilopoda > Scolopendromorpha > Scolopendridae > Rhysida > Rhysida immarginata. The sequence goes on along the minus strand of JAHWFO010053610.1, from coordinate 71,984 downwards.
AAAAGATCTCTCTCACTACAGAAGCATCAGCCAGCTCATCCATGCGCCTTGATTGCGCAAGAGTGCGGCACAGTATTACCTCCTGGGTATAATGAGTGATGATATTGTCATCATGCTTAAAGATGACAATCCCTATACATTGTGGGAAGCAATTAAGTGTCGATATGGAAGGCCAGATTCAGTGACACAGGCTGAAATAATGCGGCGTCTCTCAGCCTTGCGTTTCTTAGACGCTGATGATCCGAATGCTTATGTAGCAAGAGTGCTACAAATCCGTGCTCAGGCTGGAGCCGTGTCCCTAGTTCTGGATGATAAAATTTTGATTGACCATATGGTCGCAGGTCTACCCTCAACTTGTACTCCATTGAGACTCTCGGTCCAATCAAACCCATCAATGTTAATTGAAACCTTCCTGAGTCAACTAAATGTGGTTTTTAAGGACCACACCATACTACATTCCTCAATAGGTGTAGCCTCGTGTGCCACGTCTGTTTCTTCCCCGCGTCCACATCCAAATGCCCGTCGAACAAATGACGTAACATGCCATAATTGTGGAGGCCGAGGACACGTAAAAACGGTTTGTCCGTCCAAAATTTATCCCACTACTGCAGGTCCAGCTACTTCACGCACCGCGATACCTCCTCGTTCGCAGGATCCTGCATCAACAAAGCGCATGCCTCGTGCATCAGCTTCACGTCCTAAGCGTAATCTTCGCAAATCGGGTACAAAAGGACAAAGCAAGAAACCTGCAGCCAAATGTGTTGGTGTTCCAAACAAGGATTGGATAGTTGACACGGGCAGCTCATTTCACATAATTAAAGAAAAACAGTTCTTTGATTCTTTTCAAAGCTGTCATAAGCGGATACATACTGCAGACCCTAAGAAAACGATTACTGCCATCGGTACTGGTGCGGCAAGCGTGTTATTATATTCAGGAGCTGTTTTAAAACTCCATGACGCGCTTTATGCCCCAAACTTGTCTCTGTGAGTCAATTATCAAAGCAGGGTTACAGCCTTCTTTTCGGCCCAAGTGGTTATTCCATTACTTCACCCAAGGGCACGACCATCGCTGCGCAGGAGGGCATGGAGGATCTCCCGTTCCTTCCCGTGGTCTCAAATATCCATTTAGTTCAGTGTTGCCAAGTCAAAACTCAAAGTACCCCCTAGATTAGATACAAAACCCCCTAGAAACTCCTTATTTATTGAAAAATTCCCCTATATTTCCCCCCTAAAATTAACGATGTTTAAATGGGTCACTTTTAACTGATGATGGCATGTCAAAGTGTGTAAAAAAAAAATCAATGAAACAATGAAGTAAATTATATCATAATCATTTATTGGCACAATTGAAATCGGTTTTAAAACAGTTATTTTTTAACATTATACAATAATATTTTATCTGGAAGTAAATGACTCTAAAGTTATAACGTCATTATTTTCCATCACACCTGAAATATAATCATACATATTTTGATTAAATACCTTGCTCATGCGTTCACTTGGATTGAATGATGTGCAGTTTAAATGTTCCTTGCGTAAAAACTAACTCACCATTATCAATGCTTGTGTCATTTCAATTGACATCTATTTCTAAGTTTATTTTTTATCACTGACAAAGTTGAAAATGCTCTTTTCAACGCCGCATTTGACAAGCTAATGTACCAACATGGCTAAATCTTGGGTTTCCGGCTGAATCTTTATCACTAATAACTTCAGCCCAAAATGGCCCAGAGCCAGATCACAATCTCGGATACAGACGGCATTCAATTAGACAATTTACGGTAAGTACCACAGAAAAGGCTTAAAAGTACGAGTTTTCATTTGACTGCCTCTCGTACCACGTGAAAGAATATACAGAATCTCGATTTCGCTCTTCAATCTTCCAGAATAACTGAATTACCATATTTACCCAAATATAACGTGACCTTGAATCTAATACTGCCCCTACTTTTTGAAGGCATTTTTTTGGAAAAAAAAGTTCTTATAAGTGAAAAAAGAATCAGTTTTTTTTTTAAAGCTTTTAACAAATTTATTTGCTTTATATGGTAATATTATTATTAGATTTATTATAAGCCTTATTTATATTATTTATGTACATCATTCTTCATTTGAACTGTCAGGGTTATTTTCACTATTGGTACCATTTGTTTTTTCCATGCATTTGGTGTGATAGCTCAAGAATTTGTGAAAATATATATAATTGTATCATCCCAAATGTTACTAGTTCGACACAACATTGCGCCGACTAAGAGTTGTCACTACTCTTTCTGAAGAAATGTTTATTTGTAAAGTTACTATTAGTAAATTAATATTTCCTAATGCCTGCATAATAAATTTATTTTTATTTATTTATTTTATTTTTATTTAAGAAATTGGGATCCAATACGTCCATCCAGGGCCTGTACATTACACGCCACTTCTATGGGATCCACCGAAAACCCGCTGGTAAAAATCCCCTGCCTTAAAGCGCAAGGGGAAAAAAAAATACAATTTATAATTATTAATTCAGATGGGTGGTTAAACCAAACTTTTATAAAATAATTCGCATCATAAAATAAAAAAAATAATTACGTGTTAGCTTTTATCCTATCGAAATGAGAGAAGATAAACCTAAAAACAATGAAGTCTTCCAATGAAGAAGTTTCCAACGAACACCAATCTTCCCCAAAAATATTTACCAGCAAAGTATGTGCTAGACGATCAATAGTTGATTGTACCTTATATGTCGGTTATAACTAATCTAGCTTATATATACCCAAGACATTGGCTCAATTGTTTCTCGCGCCCGAAATTTTAAATGAAACTAGTACCCCCTAAATAAAAAATATTTCTCCCCAAAAAATCCCCTAAAAATATTTACCCCCTAAATTTCCCCCTGCAAAGATATTTTCCCCCTAAAATTAGGGGGAAATCCCCTAACTTGGCAACGCTGATTCAGTTTCCCGAACGGACCCCCCATTACTTTCAATGGCTGTCACTTATAGTGACATTGACAATGCATTGGGCCATCCGTCATCAAAAAAACGCAGCCGTGAAACACCATAGAATGCACGGTCTTGAAGTTTTGCCGCCATTAATTGATGACCAACCATGTGTTGCATGCCTTCAGGCACGATTATGCAACGCCCCTCACAACATTGTACAAGGTCAACAGTCAACACGTCCTTTACAGCTGCTTCACGTGAATACAGTGGGACCAATGCCTTCCACTTCTATCCATGGAAACAAATTCCTGTTAGTAGCCGTCGATGATTTCTCACGAAAAACTTTCGTTTGTGCTACTCCGACAAAAAGTGAAGTGCCAAAAGCGTTAATAGACTTAATACTAAAGCTACAACGCTCTACAGGACAAAATCGGGCGTATATACGTTCCGATAATGGAACAGAATTCACCAATGCGGAGCTATGTGTGTTCTGTACGAAGCAAGGCATATCTCAACAATTCACCGTTCCTGAGAACCCCCAGTCAAATGGTGTTGCTGAGAGAACCATACGCTCCATTTGCGATGGAATTCGGGTTCTTCTTGCATCGTCAAAAGTTCCGCACCGATTCTGGGACCATGCTGCGACTACAGCAGCATTTAATCTGAATTCTTTGCCTAGACGAGGTCAAACTAATTCCCCTGAAGAGATATGGTCCAAAAAGAAACCGACCATCAAATATCGAGCTCTTTTCGGTTGCCTGGTATACTATTATATACTGTTGCTTCCTCTCCCGCGATCACCTAACTAATTTTTTTTTTAATTTTGTTGTCTAATAAAATGGAAAGTAAAAAGACTTTAAGATGAGTATAGTTGAGTACGATTGTTAAAAACCGTTCTGATTGTTGGCTGGGTAGTGAATTTTAAAAGTGAGAAATAATGGCTTTAATGTTTATTGTCGATGACGTTTTATTCTTGTCGACTATGTCACGTAAAATAAAAAAGGAATGTGGCAATAATATGGATAGAAACGAATAGGAAGAGATATTGTGTCGAAGTGTTGCTGTTATCCAACGATGATTTTGGATACAGAACATTTTTTGAGCCGATATACCATCATTATTCGCCAAAGTAGACGATGGAAAGACTGATTGTTATTTGATTAAGGAAAACTATACGTCTGATAAAAAAAAGGAATATCCGATATAAACACATTGTTATTAGATATATCGAAGTCAATTTGAAAACTACTAGTTGGACGAAAAAACAAAAAAGGGAATCCGAAAGAAATTTTACCCAATGGAGTGAATCTCGCCTAAAGACATTTTGTGCAATCATTTGACAATAACATATTTTCCTCCGAACGATTGGATAGAAAATAATGTGATTGATAAAACCTACCTAGTGCAGAGATAATTTGTTATAATTAATTTTTTATTTCACCGTCGACAGTCGAGAAATAAAACTTCAAGTTTTGAGAATCGTTGTCATTGGAATCTTCACGGCGAAACTCGACTAACCCCGGACAGCACTGTTAAAAATGATCCACGACGATCTAGGAAACTGGAACAACCCCGAACTTCACGTTAGAAGCACGTCGTCCCTATCCACTATATTCTTCGAAGAGCGATCGTCAAGCCATTGATGTCCTTTGGAGAAGGATCACGTAGACGAAAGTTTGTGAGGAGACCGAATACGGGGAACTCAAGACGAGACGATTCAAAGAGAAGTATCTGGCGAAACGCAGGTAATCTTTTGAGCGTTATATTGGTGGGTTCCCTCAGAAGACAATCAGGCCTTTGACCACAAGAACTATAGTTAAAAAAAGGAATTATTTAGAGAGAACTTCCAATTAAATAAATATAAAACTAAGATCACTTAGTCGATGAAGAAAAGGAATTGAACGGAAGGGGAAAGGATTAAATTATCGTTTATCCGTCGAACGATCTTCGTGTTTTGTTTTATTGAAAAGGCTTTAATCGGTAGAACTTACCTAGAACCATTTCAAACAGGATCGAAATGTTAAACTATCTTCTTATTCTTATCGGTCGCGGCCCCTACCTCGCTAACAATCCTGCTTGTCCCCATCGTGTGAATGATCGACGCGAATGAAATCCCCCCTTCATGAAATCAGATCCAGCTTCTGGTGGGGTAGCTATTGTTGTCAAAAAAGGTATTAATCACACTAAGATTGTCACACCTAATCTTGTCAATATGGAAGCAGTTTCCATTGTCATCAAAGATGCTGATGTTGGAGAGGTGAAGTTTACTTCCCTATACAACCCACCCAGGCACAAGTTAGACCCTCACGACTTAGATGAACTACTGTTTGGACCCACTCCAGTCGTTATAGCGGGTGATTTGAATGCGAAACACCCACACTGGAACTCCAGATGCACTAATCAAAGTGGTTTGATACTTTATAGGTACATGGTAGATCAGATCGACACTTCGGTTATTGGCCCTCTTGAAGATACATACTACTGTGATCACTCACCCGCTAGTGACGTGCTCGACATTGCTGTTCTCAAGGGGTTTTTCAAACCCTACAATATTTTTACAGTAAATGCCTTATCATCTGATCACCTACCAGTTGCACTAAATTTTGAGGGGATAAATATCGACCTGAGAATAAACCTTCGTTATAAGCAGGACTGGAAATTTTTTAGAGAACTTATGAACGACAGTAACATTCCCTATCAGGATCCCGTCACCAGCAGTGACATTGTCGAAAATATCAAAAAGGTCACTCACTCCATCAAGATGGCTACAAATGCTAGTGCTACTCCGGTGGATTGCAAGCGGCCAGACCACCTGAAACTTCCTCCCTCCATCAGGCAACTCGTCCACGAAAAAAACCACTTCAGAAGACTTTGGCAGCGTACCAGATTTCTCCACTTCAAGACGAAGTACAACAGGCTATCCCGCAAGGTAAGTGATCAGATTAAGGATTTAAGGAATCAAAGATGGAACGACAAAGTTAAAAGTCTGTCCGTCCAGGATAACTCTGTCTGGAGTATGGTCAGGGCCCTTAAAAGCAAAAGGACTATTGCTCTTCCTCCTTTGCTTACAGAGGGTGGCGATTTCGTTAGCAATGACCAGGACAAAGCACAAATTATCGCCGATTCACTGAAGAGCCAATTCTTTACGCCCAAAGAGGATGATCTGGTCAATATTACTCGTGAAATCAAAGACGTGTGTGATAGGTATGACCACATTTAGCACGCTCTTGGCTCTCCTGATGTCATTGGCACCTCTGAGATATGGGATATCATAAAGCGCCTCAAAAGCAAAAAGGCAGCCGGCATCGACACCATTACCAACAGTGCTCTCAAGAATTTGCCTCCCAGTGTTATCTGCATCATCACCAAGGTCATGAATGACTGCTGGCTTAGCGGCCATTTCCCTAGTGCCTGGAAGGACTCAGTCATCATCACCATTCCTAAACCTGGACTGGATCCTGCTCTTCCCACAAGTTATAGGCCCATTAGCTTGTTGCCCATGCTTTCCAAGGTCTTTGAGCGCACTATACTCAAGAGGTTCAACGACTACTGCGAGGCAAACAACCTCATTTGTAGTGAGCAATTTGGCTTCCGTCCAGGCCACTCTTGTCAGCTTCAGTTATGGAGGCTCGTTGCTGATTTAAACGGTCCTCTCAACCTCTCTATGTTAGGTGGCCTCATTTTCCTCGATGTCCAAAAGGCCTTTGATCAAGTCTGGCATGATGGGCTCATTTACAAAATGATTACCTACGGGTTCCCTGACGATCTAATTGCTCTGGTTCGCTCCTTCCTGTCAAAGAGGACTTTTCATGTTAAGGTTAGGGACTGCTTGTCTGAACCCTGGGATGTTAATGCTGGTGTACCCCAAGGCTCTGTCTTGGGGCCAGCATTATTCAACTTCTTTATCCATGACTTTCCCAAGTTTACAAAGTGTAATCTTTACTTATTTGCTGACGACGGGTCTATCATGACCTAGGCACGAAACCCAGCACATGTCATCACTAGACTACAAAAAGCTTTACATCAGTGCGAGAGCTGGTTCACAAAGTGGCGATTAAAGCTGAATGTCAAAAAGTGCAAGGTCATGTTTATCACTCGCAAATGCAAAAACCCTCCAAAGCCTATCTTCTTATTTGGCAAGAAACTTGAGTGGGTAAAAAGCTACAAATATCTTGGTGTCATGATCGACTCCAAACTAAATTGGAACGACCAAGTCCAAAACGCGCTCAACAAAGCAAAGAAAGCGAGGTTAAGTTTGATTGCACTTCTGGGACGAAACAGCGCTCTTGGTGTGTATAACAAACTCTTGATATACAAGGTTGTGATTCGTACTATCTTACTTCATGGAATGCCTGCTTGGGCTTCTATTCGCAAATCTAGGTGGAAGGATCTCCAGACCTTCCAAAATGTTGCTCTCCGGTCCATTGCCCAACTTGACAGAAGAGTTGCCAACAACCACTCTATCTATGAGGATCTGGGGATGACCCACATAGGCACCTTTGTCCAGACTCTTATGAAGAACATGCTACCCAGGATGGAGAATCATGAAAACACCCTGGTTTCTGGTATCCTGGACCACCCACTCGCTATTAAGGGTCCCCTCAGGTTTCGAAGACCCCGCCATGTCCTGGATGTCTGCTTTGATGACGTTAACAAGCCCGTCTTCCCCAACTATTGGATCTTCTAGATCCTGCTGATTTTTGGGGACTCTATTCGTCAATCCACAATCTGACTCGTCCCTTCTCGGGACTCATTCTCTGGAGGAATAAAGAAGTTCAACAGGCTTCTCTCCCAGTTCAGTGTACTTCCTGTGGTTTACTTTTTGGGCGAGCGTGCAAAGTGAGCTTGGCTCCTGGACCACTCGCGTCTTTCTTTTTCACTACACTGTTCGATTGTCGATTGTCGAGCAATGTCACCCATGGAAAGGGAGTTATTTACATTCCTCCGATTATTATTCGTCATCACGGAAAACCAATCAAGGAAATTCTAGAGGAAATTACAAAACATGTGTCTTTAGATAAAATCATCTGCCACACTGGTCGCAAGGACACCATTAAAATTAAGTGTCTTGAGGACACGCACAAAATTCTAGTATCTGGAGTAAAGAGTAACGATGTGCTAAAAATCCAGCATCATCAGCTCAAATCAGAAAAGCTGCTGAAATATGTTGTCCGAAATGTTGACACAACGTATGACCTGGAAGACTTTTGTGATGACCTCAGGAAGGCGAATTATTACCCAGAAAAGGCAATCAGGTTGAAAAAGGCAAATGGTTCCGTTGAAATGCCACTGGTGTTGGTTTTACTCCAAAACACCGAGCATAATAAGTCCTTTTTGAGTTTAAAGCGTGTCGGTCCTCTTGCTGTTACTGTAGAATTATTTAGAGGCAACAACAGGCCCTTACACTGTTACAACTGTTTACGTTTTGGGCACGCCTTCCAAGGTTGCACCGAATCGCCTAGATGCAACAAGTGGGCAGGTGACCATCAGTCGAGAGACTGTGCTAATGTAAAGGGTAAAGACCCCCCTAAATGTATTCGTTGTGATGGTCAGCATACTTCAAGTTACACCAAGTGTCCGAAATATCCCCTAGTCAAAACGACCAAAAGCACCAAAGTGGTTAGTGGCAGAACCTATGCTTCAGTCGCATCCAGCTCTTCTCATTCAGATGCGGTCGATCCAATCCAATTGCGCAGCATTTATAGGAGTCTGGGTAACCTTCTAAACCTTTGTAAGGAAAATGGCAACGTACTGCCACAGGTTGCCTACCACGAAATCAAGAACTGACCATGGACAGACACCACTACAGAACAATTACCCACGGAAAGCTTCGTTGCAATTTATGGAACGCCAGGGGAATCTATCGTAAGCGCATCGAATATTACAATTTCCTCATAGATTGGAATATTGACATAGCTTTCGTGTGTGAGACACATCTGAAATTAACCCAAACTTTTAATTTACCGGGTTATCATGTTTATCGAAAGGATCGACCTCTGGGTAACAATGCCAGTCAAGCATTAGGTGGAGCAGCTATCATTGTCAAAGGTGGCATTGATCATCGTTGACAATCCCATTATGTAGGAATGGAAGCTGTTTCCGTGATAAGAAATGACGCCGACACAGGTGAAATTAAATTCACCTCTCTGTATAATTCACCCAGGTACAAGCTTGGACCGTGCGAGCTTGATGAGCGGCTCTCTAGGCCCGTCCCAGTGGTTATGGCGGGAGACTTTAATGCTAAGCACACTGCATGGAATTCCAAATGCTCCAACCAAAATGGCAATATCCTCTATGGATATACTCTAAACGAGATTGACACCTTTGTTGCTGGACCCCTTGATGACACGTACTACTGCGACCATTCTCCTGTCAGCGACGTGCTGTACGTTGTAGTTCTTAAAGGATTCTTTAAGCCCTATAATATATTCACAGTCGACGACTTATCCTCTGACCACCGTCCAGTGATGCTTATCTTTGAGGGCTTGAGCATCGATGTTAAGATTGGGCTTTGCTCCAAACAAGACTGGAAACTCTTCAGGGATATCCTTAGAGAAAACACCATTCCATATAAGGAGGTTATGGACAACGAGGATATTAATGCAAATATCAGTTCTATTACTCGTGTTATCAATGATGCTACAGCTTCCAGTACTTTCACTACTGATCGAAAGCGTCCTGAACATCTCGACCTCCCTACTTACATCAGGCGTCTCATACTTGAAAGAAATTCCTATAGAAGGTTACGGCAGCGTAAACTACTTCCCTTCTTCAAAACGAAATACAACAGGCTAGCTCGCAAGGTCCAGGAAGAGGTTAAATCATTACGTAATCAAAAATGGAGCGAAAAGCTAAAGTCCCTGTCAGTCCAGGACAACTCGCTCTGGGGTACTGTAAGGGCTCTAAAAGGAAACAGACTCATCAACTTACCACCGCTGCTTACCGCAAATGGCAATGCTGTCACGGGTGATAAAGATAAAGCTCAACTGATCGCCGAATCCCTGGTTAAACAATTTACCACTCCTGGTGAGAACAACCCGGATAATTTCCCAAATATTCGTCTTGTCAACGATGGATGTATCGCATACGAGCTCACTCATCGTATTTCTACCTGTGAGGACACTATTGCTGTTCAGGAAATTTCCGATGTCATCAAGCATCTTAAAAGCAGGAAAGCAGCATGTATCGATTCCATCACTAATAGCACTCTCAAGAACTTACCTCCTAATGTTGTTGCGACTATTACCAGGCCCATGAATTGACTGCTGGAGACATGGTTACTTTCCTGTCAAGTGGAAAGAGTCTGTAATCGTTACCATACCGAAGCCTGGTCTAAACCCTGCTCTCCCTGTCAGCTATAGGCCTATAAGCTTGTTACCTATGCTATCAAAAGTGTTTGAACGCATCATTCTTAAGAGATTTAACGACTTCTGTGTGGCTAACAATCTTGTTCGTGAAGAGCAATTCGGCTTTCGACCAGGTCACTCCTGCCAACTCCAGATCTGGAGGCTTGTTGCAGATTTAAACACTCCTCTTAACTGCGCTAAATATGGTGGTCTTGTGTTTTTGGATGTCTGAAAAGCTTTTGATCAGGTTTGGCACGAAGGCCTAATACACAAAATGATTACTTGTGGATTTCCGGACAATCTTATTGCCTTGATTAGATCCTTTCTGTCGAACAGGATATTTCGTGTAAAGGTTGGCTGCTCCTTGTCAAACCCGTGTGACGTCAAAGCTGGTGTTCCCCAGGGTTAGGTTAGGTTAGGTTAGGTTAGGTTAGGTTAGGCTCGAATGGGTAAAACATTACAAATACCTCGGAGTAGTGATAGATGCCAAGCTAAATTGGGGCGACCATGTCTCCTACGCCATCAACAAGGCAAAGAAAGTAAAGTTCGGTCTGGTAGCTCTTGTGGGGCGGAACAGCGCGCTTGGGTTGGACTGCAAACTGTTGCCGTATAGGACGGTAATCCGAACCATCTTGCTTTATGGTATGCCCGCATGGGCTACAATATGTAAGTCCAGATGGAAGGATCTCCAAACTTTCCAAAACGTTACCTTGAGGACCATTGCTCAATTTGACAGGAGAGTTGCAACAAATACTTCTATTGCCGACGATTTTGAGATATCTCCCATTGGGAATCACGTCAAGGAATTGATGAAAAAGCTGCATCCGAAGATGAAGGACCATCCCAATCCTCTGGTTGCAGGTATTCTTGAGTACCCGCTTACCTTCAGAAGCCTTCTTAGACATCGCAGGCCGCGTCACCTCCTGGACATCAATTTTGACGACATCCAAAAGGCGATATTTCCCGAATATTGGATCTCCTAGCTGCTCGTGTCCCTTGTCCCTCGTCAATCAACAATCAACACTATCGTCCTGATAGGAAAGGACTCCATCTTATCCTCTGGATGACTTAACTAGGTTTCATCTGGCTTCTCGCCTAGTTCAGTGTACTTCCCGTGGTTACTTTCTGGACGAGTATGGCAGTGAAAGCGTTGCTTTCGGGCAACTCGTTTCGTTTTACCTGCACTGTTCGATTGTCGATTCTGCAGCAGCATCAGTAGTAGACTTCGCAAATGTAAGTAGACTTTACAGTTTTTAGGTTTATCTTCTCTCTTTGTTTTTCATTTCGATAGCTTAAAAGCTAGCATGTAATTATTTTTTATATAATTTTATAATACGGATAGAGTGGAATAGAAGTGGTTATTAGTACTAGTGGTTATTTTCCTAATTCAAATATTGTTGGTTGTTCCTACAGTATAATGGGTAAATGGGCGAAATATAAAAAAATTTACCAAAAATCATGGGAAAAATAAAAGGACTTTATAGGATGGCTAGAAGACTGTTCTGGTAAGTTACATAAAAGCTTTCTTTTCCTGTTATCTTATGCACTATGCTGAAGACCAAACTTGTTATAAATGATTCAGATGATCCTTCGTATGCGTACTGTAAAGTATGCAAAAAAACGTGTAAGGGCCCACCATGCCGACCTGAAAAAGCACAAGGATACTCCACTGCATAAAGGGCAATATTCCAGAGTAAATCCATCTGCTCATCGCCAGCCATTACTGGAATCACATGGTAACTAAATTTATATTTGTTGATCACTAAAAATGTATGTGGTTGGAAGCTTACATCATAGGAAGAATGTATATTTGTAACATCTTTTAGTTTTATCTGTTCTTGCTCTGATCATTTTGTTAATCTATTCTTTAGGAATAACTGTGAAATCCATTTCAAGTAAAAAAGCTGAATGTATTGCTGTAGTGCATGTTGCCTGTTATTCAGCAATACTAACAGTAGATCATCTGGGAGAAATAATTAAATCGTCTTTTCCATGTGATCTGACATCCGACTTCAACTTGCATCGAACTAAATGCTCCCGTTTATTGACAAAGGCGATTTCATCATCTATGTTAGAGGAACTAAAAAGAGATCTTAAAGATCAATATTATTCTCTCTTACTTGACGAATCTACTGATATTTCAACAACCAAACAGTTATGCATTGTAGTGCGTTATTATAGCCCCTCGAAAAAAAAAGTGATTACGCAGTATTTAGGGATGGTAGAAGTGATTTCTACAACAGCTAATGCCCTGTTCGAAAAATTACAAATTTTTATGAATGATCTTGACATTCCCTTAAAAATTTACTGGCAATAGGAGTAGATGGTGCAAGCAATATGTGTGGGAAACACCATTCCCTATTCACAAAGCTGAGAGAAATAAATCCTAATTTAGTACTTATAAAATGCGTATGTCATTCCCTCAACTTATGTGTTGAAGCAGCTTGCCGAAAGCTTCCTTCAAACATAGATTTTTTACTAAAAGAATCATTTAATTGGTTTAACCATTCTAGTTTAAGACGAGATGCTTACAAGCAAGTGTATACACTCATTAATACCATCTCAACAGAGCCCACTCAACTTGTTCAGCTGGCTCCAACCCGGTGGCTCTCCAGATTAAATGCCATCACAGTTCTATTGGAGCAATGGCTTGAACTTAAAACTCATTTTGCCATAGCTAAAGATAAAGAGCACTGCTACATGGCACGAATATTATATGAAATGTATGCTGACGAATCAAATTTGTTGCATTTTCTTTTTTTAAAGCCAGTTTTACAGGAGCTCAATAACGTTAACTTACTGTTTCAACGAGAAAATGCTGACCATTTTTGTATTCTTTCAGAATTGAAAGGCTTGGCCTTATCGTTATTAAAAAGAATTGTGCATCCTAATCATGTCTCGTTAGAAACAAACGTTTCAAATTTTGAATCAATCTTTTTGCCATTAAACAAAGTAGATTTAGGATTTGAATTTTTACAAGAGCTGCATAAATGTGGAAAAGGTGTTAATAAGGATGTTTTAAAGGAGCGATGTTTCAACTTTTTACGTTCATTGTGCAGAAATTCTACAACGATTTCCTAGTAATTTTGTGATGTATGAAAAGGTAAAAAAATCTTTCTCCTGCACTCATTCTCAGTCAATGCAGAAAACCATTTTGTGAATTGCCACTAAAACTGATCAACATGGAAGGTTTAGAAATTAGCATGATTGAATCTCAGTGGCGATCAATAATTACTAAAGATTGGACCTTAGATTTTAGTGAAAATGTGCCAAATGACTGTCAGCAATTTTGGACTGAATTGTACCATTACAAAAATGCTGGAAATGAGTATGCATTTCGAGAAATTGCAACATCTCACTCTTCCTATCAGCAATGCATCCGTCGAAAGTCTTTTCCATCATGAATAACGTCAAAACTCCTCTCCGAAATAGAATGGAGTTACCTTTATTAGACGCAATCATTAGAATAAGAACACAACTTCAAAGTGAAAACAAATGTTGCAATTCTTTCATCCCAACTAATGGAATGTTAATAATTCAATTTATAGCGATGTCTTTTAATCTTTGATTTTGATTTGTATTTTTTTGAAGAATAAAAGTTTGTAATTTACGAATATTTTTATTGTATGGTTTATTTGTATTTTCATAATGTTCAGTAATGTTATTCGGAATTCCCACATTCTGGAAAGTCAGGGAAACGAAACATGGTCATGGAAAAGGGGCTATTTTCATGCATTGGGCGATTTTGGGCTACTAAAGTTCCCCAATTGGGCGACCGAATAGTGCCTGTCCAGATTCAAGGCAAGGTTAGTGGCTATCGGCCTGTCACAAGTCTACGGGAGCCAGTATGAGTTAACTTTCTCATCTGTCATCAGAATGGAATCCCTCCGCTTACTGTTTGCCATATTCAAATGCAGGGATGTCACTGCGCCAGTATGACGTCAAATGTGCCTTTCTTCACGCACCGTTAGACCACACCATATATCTATAACCACCCAAGGGATTACCAATTATGTAAGATGGCTTCATCGATTTTGTCTAGCTTAAAAGCTGCGAATGTTGTTTTGACATTGGGCGACGGGAAAACTGTGACTTGTGAAAAGGCTTACCTTGACGCTTGCAAGGATGGTAGATTCAGTGCTTTTGACTTAGTGATAAACGAAATCATATCTTCTAAGTATACTGCATTAGAAGCTAAAGTAGAATCCCTAAATGGGACCATTACAGAGATTAGAACTCAACTTACAAATATTGAAAACAAGTTTGATAGCATCAAGAATACCTTAAGTCGATTAGAGGTATTTCTAAATCAAGGGTCTGAAACTAAGAAGGCAGGCAGCTGCAGCCAATCCAATTCCGTTACAGATATGATGATTGATATTGGGGATATGTCCGAAAACATTGGTGAAGGACTGGAAAATGTCAATAGCGGAAGTTCCTCAGTGAAAACTAGTGTAAAGAGGAGGCACGAAGACGAATCCACCGATACAGATGGAGGTGATTGGCATGTTATGCATAACAAGAAAAACAAAATAGGAAAAGGTTTAAGAATCGTCAACATTCGTTCTAACGTTAATATCAGTGACACTATCTCTGTAGCACTTCGTAGCAAAATCAAGCATGGAAATTCCCAAACTAATGACACCCGCGAAAAGGGAGCCGTTTACATTCCTCCAGTCATCATTCGACACCACGGTAAACCAATCAAAGAAATTTTGGACGAGATTAAGAGCCACGTATCTCTAGACAAAATTACTGCTCACACAGGTCGGAAGGACACCATTAAAATCAAATGTCATGATGAGGAAACTCATAAAATTCTAGTGTCTGGGGTTAAGAGTAATGATGTGCTAAAGATACAGCATCATCAACTCAAGTCCGAGA
Organism: Rhysida immarginata; assembly: GCA_023313115.1. Taxonomy (NCBI): domain Eukaryota; kingdom Metazoa; phylum Arthropoda; class Chilopoda; order Scolopendromorpha; family Scolopendridae; genus Rhysida; species Rhysida immarginata. The sequence continues at coordinate 56,830 of JAHWFO010053610.1, read as the reverse complement.
AACCGCTTAAATACGTTGTCCGAAATATTGATACGACTTATGACATTGAAGACTTCTGCGAAGACCTCAGAAAAGCAAATTACTTTCCCGAAAAAGCAATTAGGCTTAAAAAAGCAAATGGTGCTGCTGATATGCCTTTAGTCTTGGTTCTACTACAAAATACGGAACACAATAGGTCCTTTTTAAGCTTGAAACGTATCGGTCCTCTAGCTGTTAATGTTGAAATTTTTAGAGGTAACAAAAGACCCCTGCAGTGTTACAACTGTGTGCGATTCGGTCACGTCTCCCAAGGTTGTACCGAATCGCCTCGATGTAACAAATGCGCTGGCAACCACGAGTCGAGGGAATGTAGCAATGTTAAGGGTAAAGACCCCCCTAAGTGTATTAGATGCGACGGTCAGCACACGTCTAGTTACACTAAGTGTCCTAAATATCCCCATGTCAAAAGGATCAAAAGCAACAAAGTGCTAGAAGGAAAAACCTATGCTTCGGTTGCATCCAGCGCAAATGACTCAGATATGGTTAATCCAAACCAGCTACGTAGTATTTATAGATACTTAGGGAATTTGTTAAACGTCAACAAGGAAAGTGGTAAAGTAATGCCACAGGTCGCGTCTGAGAAATCTAGCAAATAATCATGGATAGACACCCACACAAGATCATTAATCAAGGAAAACTCCGTTGCAATATTTGGAATGCAAGAGGAATTGCTCGCAAGCGCATCGAGTTCTACAATTTCCTCTTAAACTGGAATGTCGACGTCGCCTTCGTGTGCGAGACGCACTTGAAACCAACCCAAGTGTTCAAATTGCCTGGCTATCATGTCTATCGCAGGGACCGGCCTCTGGGTAATAATGCCAGCCGCGCGTTTGGTGGAGCAGCAATCATTATCAAGGATGGTATTATTCATCGTGAGTCTGTCACTCCCAACTACGAAGGAATGGAAGCCGTTTCCGTGATTATTAATGACGCTGATGCAGGCGAAATCAAAATACACAAGCTTGGTCTTTGCGAGCTTGATGAGCTTCTTTCCGGGCCCATTCCAGTAATAATGGCGGGAGACTTAAATGCCAAACACCAAGCATGGAACTCAAAATGCTCAAATCAAAATGGTAATATCTTATATGGTTACACCCTAAACGAGATTAACACCTTCGTTGCTGGCCCCCTTGAGGACACGTACTACTGTGACCACTCTCCTGTCAGCGATGTGCTGGACATAGCAGTTCTTAAAGGTTTCTTCAATCCCTATAATATATTTACGGTAGACGACTTAAACTCTGATCACGGACCAGTCATGCTTGTCTTCGACGGCTTAGACATTGATGTGAAAATAGGGCTTCGCACCAAACAGGACTGGAAGCTCTTTAAGGATATACTTCGAGAAAATAGCGTTCCATACAAGGAGGTTAACGACAACGAGGACATCAACAAAAATATCAGTGCAATCACTCGTGTTATCAAGGATGCTACTATTTCTAGTACCACCACTGCTGACCGAAAACGTCCCAAACACCTCGACCTCCCTCCTCACATTAGGCATTTCATTCTTGAAAGGAATTCATATAGGAGACTATGGCAACGCAAGCGACTACCCTATTTCAAGACTAAGTACAACAGGCTTTCTCGCAAGGTTCAGGAAGAGAAACTTTCTACGAGCAGAAAGGTGGAGCGAAAAACTGAAGTCTTTGTCTGTCCAGGATAACTCACTCTGGGGTACTGTGAGGGCCTTAAAGGGAAACAGACCCATCCAATTGCCACCACTGCTTGCAGACAATGGCAGCGTTGTCACCAGTGATGAGGAAAAGGCTCAACTGATCGCCGATTCCCTAAAAAGTCAATTTACCACGCCTGGTGAGACAGACTTGGACAGCCTTCAAAACACTCAGCTAGTTAACAATGGGTGCATCGCTTACCAATGCATTCATCGTGTTCCCACCCCTGTGGAAGTCATTAGTGCCCAAGAAATCTCCGACGTCATCAAGCGACTTAAGACAAAGAAAGCAGCGGGCATTGATTGCATCACTAACAGTGCTCTCAAGAACTTGCCATCTAATATTATCTCGATCATCACCAAAGCCATGAATGACTGCTGGAAACTTGGTTACTTCCCCGACCAGTGGAAAGAATCCGTCATAGTTACCATACCAAAGCCTGGTCTAAACCCTGCTCTTGCTGCCAGCTACAGAATGCAGAATGCGTATGCAGAAGCGGAATATTCTTTCCTAACCTAACCTCTATTACCCCAAAATGGCAAATTCATCACGAATGATGATGATAAAGCGCAGCTTATTGCAAATTCACTTTCAGAACAGTTTGTCACGCCTACTGATGGTCGGCAAATAGGACATGATATGTCTGAGAACGTAAAATCCTGCATAACTGGCTTCTATAATATTCACGGCAATGAATTCCCAAAACATAGCATTGATGTAAATGAAGTCCAAAGCATCATTAAAAATTTAAAAAAGAGAAAAGCTCCAGGTAAAGACTCTATTAAGAACAGTGCTTTAAAAAATTTACCTCAAAATACAATTCAAGATATTGCCAAAGTGATTAACGACTGCTGGAAGAACACTTACTTCCCGGATGCTTGGAAGCAATCAGTTGTCTTAAGCATTCCTAAGCCAGGACAAAATCCTGCAAATCCTGTTAGCTACAGGCCCATCAGCTTGTTACCATCAGTTTTCAAAATCCTGATGAAAAAAACAATTATCAAGAGATTCATTGAGCACTGTGATGCCAAAGATCTCATCCGCGATGAACAATTTGGCTTTCGCTCAAACCATTCCTGCCAACTCCAAACATGGAGGCTCGCAGCGGATATCAATGAGCCCCTTAATCTCTCTATGTATTCTGGGGTCGTTTTCCTCGATGTACACAAAGCCTTCGACCAAGTCTGGCACGATGGTCTTATTTTTAAAATGATTATGGATGGATTTCCTCGAGACATAATTATTCTGATACACTCGTTTCTCTCCAACCGGTTCTTTCAGGCCAGAGTTGGAGATAATCTATCTCCTATGTATGAAGTAAAAGCTGGTGTCCCACAGGGTTCAGTCCTGGGGCCAGTATTATTCAATTACTTTATGCGAGACTTTCCAAGTCCTTCTAACTGTAAGCTCTTTTTTTA
>JAHWFO010053610.1:41084-53297 GCA_023313115.1 Rhysida immarginata | reverse complement strand
TTATGCGCTGAATAAGGCTAGGAGAGCCAAGTTTAGCTTGATTGCTCTGCTGGGCCGGAATAGTGCTCTAAACATTGATAATAAACTCCTACTCTATAAGGTCATTGTTCGGACCATCTTGACCGTATGGTATGCCCGTCTGGGCCACAATATGTAAGACTAGGTGGAAAGAACTGCAAACGTTCCAAAACGTTATCCTTAGGACTATTGCGCAAAAAGATCGGAGATTTGACAATCGAACAGCGCAGGGAAGAAAAAAGAAAACGAGCGGTCCGGAAGCTATGCTTCTACTGCCATACTCATCCAGTAATATAGCCAAAAGAAATACGCTGAATTAGGAAAGAAGCCAGATGAACCTGGTTAAGTCATCCACAGGATACGGAGGAGTCCTTTCCTAACAGGACGATAAAGTTGATTGTTGATTGACGATAGGACGAGGAAGAGCTAGGTGATCCAGTAGGGTGGGAAGATGGCCTTTTGGATGTCATCGAAGTTGACGTCCAGTATGTGACGAGGCCTGCGATGTCTAAGGAGGCTTCTAAAGGTGAGCGGATGCCCAAGAATACCTGCAACCAGAGGATTGGGATGGTCCTTCATCTTCGGAAGAAGCTTCTTCAGCGACTCTTTGACGTGGTTTCCAATGGTAGGTATACTGAAATCTTCAGCAATGGAAGTATTAGTTGCTATTCTCCTGTCGAGTTGGGCAATGGTCTTAAGGGTGACGTTTTGGAATGTTTGTAGGTCCTTCCATCTGGATTTGCAGGTTGTAGCCCAGGCAGGCATACCGTACAGAAGAGTGGTTCGGATTACCATTTTATATAGCAACAGCTTGCTGTCCACTCCAAGCGAACTGTTTCGTCCCAGAAGGGCAACCAGACTAAACTTCGCTTTCTTGGCCTTGTTGATAGCATAAGAGAGATGGTCGCCCCAATTCAGCTTGGCATCTATTACAACTCCGAGGTATTTATAGTTCTTTACCCACTCGAGCTCCTTGCCAGATAGGAAGATTGACTTCAGGGGTTTTCTAAGTTTTTTGGTAACGAACATGGCTTTGCATTTATCTACGTTCAGGTTTAACCTCTACTTAGCAAACCATTTCTCACACAGATGCACAGCATTTTGTAACCGAGATATGACATGAGGGGATTTCGGTCACAAGTCATGATGGACACATCGTCAGCAAATAGGTATAATTCGCACTTTGTAAATGCTGGGAAGTCGTGAATGAAGAAGTTGAACAACGCAGGGCCCAGGACAGAGCCTTCGGGAACACCAGCCTTGATGTCACAAGGGTTATACATGGAGCAGCCAACCTTGACACGAAAAGTCCTGTTTGACAGAAAGGAACTAATCAAAGCGATCAGCTCGTCAGGAAAGCCATAAGTAATCATCTTGTATCTCAGGCCGTTATGCCAGACCTAATCAAAAGCCTTCCGTACATCTAGAAAGATAAGACCACCGTATTTGGCTCAATTAAGGGGAGTGTTTAGATCAGCAACAAGCCTCCAAAGCTGTAGTTGGCAAGAGTGACCCGGGCGAAACCCGAATTGCTCCTCGCGAACAAGATTATTGGCCACGCAGAAAGCATTAAACCTCCTTAGAATAACACGTTCAAGGACTTCTGACATCGTCGGTAGTAAGCTTATGGGCCTGTAGCTGACAGCGAGGGCAAGGTTCAGACCAGGCTTCGGTATCGTAACGATGACGGATTCCTTCCACTTGTCAAGGAAGTATCCATGTCTCCAGCAGTCATTTATGACCCTGGTAATAATAGAGACGGCACTAGGAGACAAGTTCTTAAGGGCAATGTTTGTGATAGAATCCAAACCTGCTGCTTTCCTGGAGTGATGGTCTCACGATGATCAATGCCGTCCTTGACAATGATTGCTGCTCCACCAAACGCATGACTAGCATTATTACCCAGAGGCCTATTTTTGCGATAGACATGATAGCCGGGCAATTTGAACGCTTGAGATGATTTCAGGTGTGTCTCGCACACGAAAGCGATGTCGACTTTCCAGTTTATAAGGAAATTGTACAACTCGATGCGTTTGCGAGCAATCCCCCTTGCATTCCATATATTACAGCGAAGTTTCCCTTGATTTATGGTCCTATATGGGTCCATGATTATTAATTAGATTTTGAGATGCAACCTGTGGCACTACTTTTCCACTTTCCTTGTAGAGGTTTAGCCAATTTCCAAGAGTTCTATAAATACTGCGCAGTTGATTCGGATCAACCATACCTATGTCTTCAGCGCTAGATGCGACCGAAGCATAGGTTTTCCTTTCTAGCCCTTTGCTGCTTTTGAGCCTTTTTACAAGGGGATATTTAGGACACTTTGTGTAACTAGATGTATGCTGTCCGTCACAGCGGATGCATTTAGGGGGATCTTTAACCTTAATATTAGTGCAGTTCCTCGATTGATGGTTGCCAGCACACTTGTTACATCGAAGCGTTTCGGTACAACCTTGAGACACGTGACCAAAACGCAGGATCGGAGAATTGTAGACAATCGACAATCGAACAGTGTAGTGTATCGGTATTCGTGCGGAACTTGAAGCATAGCTTCCATAATCTCACCCTTCATAATCAAATTCCAAGGGAAATACACTGAACTAGAAAAGAAGCCTGATGTACCCACAAAGGTCGTTTAAAGTATGAAAGAAAATTGCCTCCTCTTGGTGGAGGAAAATTTGATTGACGATTGTCTGAACTAGGAGTATATTACATAGTAAGCCACAGAAAAAAACGAAAGAATTTATGAAACCCAGTAATCTGAGAAGATGACATTATCAAAGTCATCAATATTGGCTTCAAGGATATGTCTTGGTTTACCATGCCTTTTTCTATGTAGAGAATGTTTTAGAATGCCAGAGACTAGATCATTATCATGATTGCCATAATAGGCAGCACGGTTTTCATGAGTTCTTGAACATATTTCCCGACATGGGTCATATCGAAGTCATTATGAATGGAGTAATTGCGAGCAATTCTGCTATCTAATTGTGCAATAGTCCTTAGGGTAATGTTCTGGAAAGTTTGGAGTTCCTTCCATCTTGTCTTGCAAATCGTAGCCCAGACGGGCATGCCATATAGCAAGATGACACGAACAATTATTTTGTATAACAGTACTTTGTTATCAACAGTGAGGGCACTGTTACGACCCAACAGAGCAATTAAGCTGAACTTTGCTTTTTTGGCCTTGTTCATCGCATAAGTCACATGCATATTCCATGATAGTTTTGAATCAATAACGCCAAGGTATCTATAATTATCAACCCATTCCAAGTATTTGACATTTAACTTTAAGGAGTCAAGATTTCTCTTTTCCTTCTTAGTGATAAACATTGCTTTGCATTTGTCTACATTCAGTTTTAATCGCCACTTGCTAAACCAGATTTCACATTCTTTAAGGGCTTTCTGCAAACGTGATAAAACAACACTAGGCTGGTGTGCCCATGTCAGTATAGCAGCATCATCCGCATAAAAATATAGCTTGCAGTTAGAGATTTCAGGGAAGTCACGTATATAGTAATTGAACAGAACTGGCCCCAGCACTGATCCTTGTGGGACACCGCCATTTATCTCACAGGTATCAGATAATTCATCTCCAACTCTGGCCTGAAATGACCTGTTGGATCGAAACGAGTGAACTAGACTAATTAAATCATGTGGGAAACCATCAGTTATCATTTTATAAATAAGGCCTTCATGCCAGACCTGATCAAATGCTTTATGAACATCTAAGAAGGTGAGGCCGCAATACATCGAAAGATTAAGGGGAGTGTTAACATCCGCTATAAGTCTCCAAACTTGGAGCTGGCAAGAATGTTCCGCCCGAAAACCAAATTGTTCTGCACGGATGAGATTATTGGTTGTGCAGAAATCTAAGAATCTTGTGAGAATTGTTCTTTCCAAGACTTTGGATATAGAAGACAGCAAACTGATGGGCCTGTAGCTTACAGGGTTTGCAGGATTTTGACCGGGTTGAGGGATACTTAGGACAACAGACTGTTTCCATGTATCCGGAAAGTAACAGTTATCCCAACAGTCGTTTATAATTTTAGTGATATCACTAGTTACATTAAGCGGTAAGTTTTTTAAGGCATTGTTATTGATAGTGTCTTTACCTGGTGCCTTCTTTTTTTTGAGTTTCTTAAAGCAATTTTGAATCTCAGCTACCTGTATTTTATGTTTGGCCACATGATGGCTATTGTTGTAATACTTTGTTATGCTGCTTTCTACCGTTTTGGATATCTCTAGTCCTTCTGGACGATCATCCTTTGGAGCCACAAATTGTTTTTTAAGTGAATCAGCAATAAGCTGTGCTTTGTCTTGGTCATTAGTTATGAAATGTCCATTAGTGTCTAAAAGCGGTGGAATGTTCATGGCCTTTTTGTTTTGTAAGGCTCGAATCATGCACCTTATAGAATTGTCCTGGCTTGACAAACGCTTCACCTTTTCATTCCATCTATCGTTACGAAGTTTATTTACTTCCTCATGTACTCTTCTCGTAAGTAGGTTATATTTGGTTTTAAGCCAAGGCTCTCGTGTTCGGTGCCATTGCCTCCTTACCCTGTTTCTTTGATCTATTAGATACTTTATTGCTGGAGTAAGATCGAGATGGTCAGGCCGTTTCACGTCTACTGGAGAAGCACAAGCATTGATGGCTTCAGTAATGCGTGTAGTGACCCTTTCAACATTTATGTCTATCTCCTCCGTACTATGCACGTCATTGATTAGATTACTGTCATTTTTGAGAAGATCTCTGAAAAGTTTCCAATCTTGTTTAAGCCCCATTTGTTCTCTGCAGTCAATATTGAGATTTTCAAAATTCAGTGCGCCCGTTTTATGAACTGAAGATAAATCATTAACAGTAAAAATATCGAATGGCTTATAGAAGCCTTTCAGCAAAACATCGGAGAATTGTTCGCAATTCCTCCATTTATAATGACTTCAACATGACTTATATTGGCAAATACGTTCACGGGCTCATGGAATCCATGCTGCCCAATATAGAAAATCATAGCAACGAGCTAGTCTCGGGCATTTTAAATTATCCTATGCATAGTAAGAGATATCGTAATCCAAGACATATCCTTGATGTCAATTTTGATGACATTGATAATGTCATCTTCCCAGATTACTGGGTTTCATAAATTATTTCGTTTTTTTCTGTGGCTTACTATGTAATATACTCCTAGTTCAGACAATCGTCAATCAAATTTTCCTCCACCAAGAGGAGGCAAATTTCTTTCATACTTCGGATGACCTTTGTGGGTACATCAGGCTTCTTTTCTAGTTCAGTGTATTTCCCTTGGAATATGATTATGAAGGGTGAGATTATGGAAGCTATGCTTCAAGTTCCACACGAATACCGATACACTACACTGTTCGATTGTCGATTGTCGGTATGCAGATTCCTCTAAACAAGATCAACATTACAATGAAGTTGGGCCAAATTGTCCCAACGGGGTCGGAATTGTGGGGGTGGCACTTACTTGGTCTTTAGAACTATGGCAACATAAGGCATGTCACATATCATTCGATCGGGAATGATGAGAAACGAGAGAAGATAGAGCTCTTTTTACTTTCTAAATACTACTTCGAGAAAATCAATTTATCGATTTACAAAATTGGAGAAGAGGGGTTAAAAACTGAGATAAAAGGGCAAAAATAGATGATCTCGGGCTTCCGCTACTTTCATATACCTTCCTTGGGAGGATTAACTTCTTGTTTTAAAAGAAGGATTCGTAATCTAAAAAATTTCACATAGAAATTAACGGATTTAGTTTTAAATTTATTTGTTAAGATTGAAATAAGACAAGTTCAAAAAATTATTTTTAATTGTGTGATTAATTTAATAGGTCTATTTTTATTAATGTTTATACACAATAAAACCCAAAGATGAACCAAAACATTTGAATCCAAAGTTGAAGTATACTTTTTATAAGCATAGAAAGACACTCAAGAGCTGCATTGCTGTAATTAAGGCTGCGTACAAGTGTTAACTCGAGTCGAATATGAATGCAGACGAATTCACTTTAAAAACACAAATTCTGCTTCAAATGAAACTAATGTAATTTTAAATGGATTCGGAAAAAAAGTTCAAAAAACACATGAATTGAAATCAAATCTATTCGATTGATTCAATTCAAGGAGGCTGATCAGTCCTGTAACCTCGAATTGATTTTATCCGAACGGTACCATTCGAAACCTTCGAGTACATCCGAAAATAAGCTTATAACTGCTTACAAATAATAGCTGATTTCGATGATTATTGCGGACAAATCCATTAGAAATCTTCGGGGACATTGCAAATGCTGTTTCAATTAGTTAAAATGCCTAATTTAAATGCAAAGACTTCAGAACTACTCTTAAGCATACGACTGCAGCGTTAACTTTAATGTTAGAATAATAATGCTAGAAATGGAACCAAATACATCATCTAGGTCTTTCATATGGAAACATTACAACAAATATGTTGAGAAAAGGGAAGAAGACCAAGATATGTTCAAGAGAAATATGTTCAAATAGTTTTGAAAGGAATATTCAAAGGCCATTCGAATAGGTTTCGAATAACGTTTTCAAAAGCTGGTATACAAATTAATTGAATGAATCACACAATTCGTTACAGCATCCAAACTTCAAATGCTAGTTCGAATGAATTCGATAAAAGCTCGAATGACTCGAGAAACAGATCAATTCATTTCGAATTGTTTTAATGTAGATTTGATAGAATTTTCGAATGCGTTCAAATCTAAGTTTTTCTTGAAATTATTCGACTCGCACGCAGCCTTAACTATAACGTTTATAAATGCATTGTACAGTTTGGTATTTCAGTGAAAAAGCTATAAAAATTAATGTGTAAATAAAATGAAAAAAAAATTGATGGAATTGGATAAATAAAATAAATTAAATAAATAAAATATTATAACCAAAATTTTATTAAAGTAATAAAATAAGAATACATTAATTAAATGATAAACAAATACAAAAAATAAAATAAATAAAGCTAATAATTAAGTAATTGAATAAACTAGACTAAATCAATAAATAAAATAAAATAAATAAATACACAAATTAATAAAATAAATAAATACACAAATTAATAAAATAAAATCGTGTAAAATAACAATTAATTTTATTCATTGCTCTGAAGACAAAATGCGTCAGCGAATATTCAATTATGTGAAATAATTCATCGTTTCAACAATGGTCTTGAGCAAGAGCCGTACTCACCTTTTTCTGCTATTTGATCAGTCTACTCAGGGCTCTAAATCTTGCGGTACAACTATACATAAATATCCACACGGGACTGCCTATTTACCACTCGTAATATTGATTACGAGAACTTGAGTAATCGTGCATCGACAAAGCGATTTCACGTGTGCGCGCCGATGTCAGTAATGCTTAAAAGATGAACAGAACGTAACAATGTATTCCTTCTTGATAAATCGATTGTTACATGACATGCCATTATCTTTTTTATTCTTTACACTCATTGTTTTAAGACGTGAATTCGACTTGAAGGGGTCCACTAAAAACTCTGAAAAGTTGATACCGCCGAGCTAAGACTTTGACGATTATATTTCTGAAAAGAGAATTTGAAAATGCCACCTCTATCGAGCCATTGATCGCTTTGATATCTGCTAAAATAATAGAGTCTTTGGATTTGAGATTCTCCGAAATGTCAACAGAATTAACCTCCCTTTCAACTACAATGGAAACACTCAATACTAGCAAAGGTACCCGGCGTTGCCCGGGATAATTACACTTGGATGTAAACAGAACAATGTCAAAAAATTAAATTAAATTTTGCAATATCTTAAAAATAAACACATGAAAATGCTTAGAATTAATACAGTAAAAATTCTTAATGAAAATTTGAAAAAAATCTTTTTAAAGGCTCACAATGGCTGGACCTCTCCAAGGATGCCACTGCTAGTCTAAATAATTTTTTACTCACGTAATCTTACCTCAGATGTATACTTAGTGTTGTTGCAATTTCCAGTTTTCTCTCGATGTGTTGAAGCAAAACTTGGCCATTCATCACTTTGTGCAGTCTAGCGGTCGCCGATTCTTCTATTTACTTGCTTCCCATTTGCTCAATACATCACGGAGCTAAAGGAGTGCTTCCTCTGTCGTCTTTCCACTCTTTCTCAATAGTCTGCTAACTCTCCATTATCTCCAGTCACTGATCATTTTTAAAAATTTTCAAGAAATCCGGTTTTTTTCTAGTTTCTAATGCGCATGCTCAAGCCATCTGGTGAGAGAGATGTGCAAAACTGGTTGGCAATAGCACCATTAGATCTGCCTAGGCTACGCACGAATATTTCTATTAAATCGTACATTTTTATGATGGAAAACGCGGAAAACCAGTCATTACGAATAAATTTTATTCTTGCTGTTTTTTGCTCGTTCATAACGTGGAATTTCATTACTTGGAACGTAATCTGGATGGTTTTCTTCTAGATGAGGCCGCCCTACAAAAAGTAAGTTTAAAAAATACTAGAAGCGAAGCCAGCCGATTGTATAATCGGGAAATAACCCATTGTTAGATAACTCATTGTTGGATTTTTTCTTTGTTGTGACAAAGTCCATCGTCGCTGATTTTATATAAATGATTTTCGATTTACGATTATCCTCTTAATATAGTTTATTTACCCACAATCGACAGTGCTTACCTGTCTGAAAGTGGTCACTACACACCCTTATTTGTTGACTCGGTTTCCATGCCTTTCCATCTTCAGTTGTATGTCTCAGTACTAAGATCCATCGTTTCCGTCTATCTGAATAATATTTTCGCGAAGGAAATCGAAAAAAATTTCACGTTGATCCCAATTTTATACCTAATAGTGCACCCACATGCGTAAAGCTAATGCCCATGATTTGTGCAAACTATAGGAAATAATGTAAAAGTTTATCGTGTTTTGAAATGAACGAAACGTGTAAACAATGTGTTGCCAACCAGTATTTTCAGGTTTTGACACCATGCGCGCTTCAGTCAAATAGGAAAAAACCGAATTGTTAAGTACTAAGAACTCTTTTTTCTAAGAAAAGCCTGAATAACAGGAATTCTATGCATTGTTACAAATTGAAACTTATCCATATTACATCATCATTTTATGTTCATTGTTATAATTCTTGGAAAGATTGCTTTAACATTACATCATTCTGTGCTCATTGTTATTGGTGAATTGCGCGTTGATACCATTGTTGATGCGAACACAATGGGCCTATTGTTGCACAAACTTTGCCTTGCATTGTTGGTCATGAGATATATATTGTTGGTTCATGCAGTGTGTTTGTGAATTGCGTGCTGATACCATTGTTGATACCTATTGTTGTACAAACTTTGCCTTGCATTGTTGGTCATGAGATATTTCTCATTAATATGCCTTGCCATAACCATGAATATCGATTTTTTATCGATATTTATTACTTTTCCGAAATCTGAGGTAGACAGTGACCTTCCTCATGCTTTGAAGGTCATGTATGCGAAATTTTATCAAGATCGGAATAAAACTGTAGATTTGTATAAAAAACATACAGACCCACAGACAAACAGACCCACAAACATCCTTCTTTATATACAGGGTGTAAATTTTAAGTTGACAAAGCAGAATAACTCGAAAAATAAGCTTCACACGAAAAAATGCGTATAATCCAAAGTTGATTATTTTCGAGGGGGCATCTGCTGGTGCTAAAATTAGCCCACCCCCCCCGGCCCCTGGGGGTGGGGCGGGGGGCAACTTTAAAATTTCAAATGGGAACCCCTATTTTTTATTGCAGATTCAGGTCCTACATAAAAAACTACGTACATTTTGTCTGAAACATTTTTTTTATTTTTGGTAGATGGCGCTGTAATTCAAGAAAATCCATTTTCTCATTTTTGCGTGGAAATGGTTACGGAGAAATAAAAAATACTTATTTACTTCGTAAATTTTGCCGCAAAGTTATTATTTTATTATTTTTTGCCGCGGATTAGGATAATTTTGTTTTGTTTCGTGGTCATGAGGCCACACAACTTTATAATTATCAAACAAATCAACTGATTAGCTAACTAACTAACCGAACATCCTACGTACTAACGAGTGAACTCATTAACTAACAGAGTAAAAAAGTAAAAGACTGTGTAAAGATGAAGTTAAGATTTGGTGGTCCTTAAAAGGACCGATTGTTTTCGTTTTATTTTTTCTTATTTGCAAATACTTGCAAGTAAATGAATTTCGGGGTGCTTGTACGTATTTCCAGTGAGTCCCCTCGCCTCTCACTTTCGGCCTGCTTGTTGTCCTTAAATCCCTTGCATCTCGCCGTTTTATGAAATTAAATGTTCAAATTGATGACCTCCAACTTCGATGCATTTATTGACTCGTTTTGTAAATTCCTGAACACATCTTGATAACATGTCTGGTGTAATTGCAGCGCAAGCATCTCTTATTCTTTGAATCATGTTTTCGCGAGTGGTTGGCGTTTCCTTATAAACGATATCTTTGAGGTAACCCCATAAGAAAAAATCTGGCGATGTAAGGTCAGGCGATCTGGCTGGCCAATTCACAGGACCTTCCCTGCCGATCCAGCGACCATGGTAAAGTCGATGTAGTACTTCGCGCGCTACTAATGAATAATGCGCTGGACAACCATCATGTTGAAACCACATGTGTTGTCGAAGTTCAATACTCAGGTCTTCAAGTAGATCTGGTAGTTCATTTTCAAGTAGGTTACGATATTTGTTGCCATTCAAATTACCGTCTATAAAATATGGACCGATAAGTTTATCGCCAATTATCCCACACCAAACATTAATTGACCAAGGTCGCTGATGGTTGACTTCTCGAATCCAGTGTGGGTTCTGTTCACTCCAGTAATGCATGTTATGTCGATTAACTTCCCCGTGGTTTGTGAATGTTGACTCATCGGAGAAAAGAACTCGTGCAAAAAAATGTTGGTTTGTTTGCATCTGCTGAAGTGCCCAGTGACAAAACGTTAGACGGTTTTGGTGGTCATTGCCATGTAGTTCCTGATGCATAGATACATGATATGGATGAAATTTGTGGAGCTTCAGCATTTTCCAAACACTCATATGTGAAATTCCTGATTGCCTTGATATTTCTCTTGTGCTCGCATGTGGATTATGAGCCACAGCAGCTAGGACTGACACTTGATTGTTTTCTCCACAAACAGTAGCTGCACGGGTTCTTTTTTTCTGGTTCACACTACCTTCCGCAGTAAATTGTTTAATAACTCGAACAAAAGAAGACCGTGATCGCGTTTGGCCAGGAAAACGCTGAGCATAAAGCGCGACTGCATTATCAAAATTTCTCCCACTTTCTCCATAAATGTACACCATCTCAATTTTTTCTTCCACAGAAAGATAATTCATAATGTAAATTCAAAAGCAATACGGCGTTGTACACTCACAAAAACAGTTGAAAAATTACAATCTTTTCTTCTAAAGATCAGAATTTAAAATGTAAACATTCTGAAAAAAATGCCAATGTTTACGTTATTTGTTTGTTGACGAAATGTCTTCAAATTACATTGTAGTTAAAACAATGTAGGAATCGAAATGAATAATAAATTAGTTATTTCCACGCAAAAATGAGAAAATGGATTTTCTTGAATTACAGCGCCATCTACCAAAAATAAAAAAAATGTTTCAGACAAAATGTACGTAGTTTTTTATGTAGGACCTGAATCTGCAATAAAAAATAGGGGTTCCCATTTGAAATTTTAAAGTTGCCCCCCGCCCCACCCCCAGGGGCCGGGGGGGGGTGGGCTAATTTTAGCACCAGCAGATGCCCCCTCGAAAATAATCAACTTTGGATTCTACGCATTTTTTCGTGTGAAGCTTATTTTTCGAGTTATTCTGCTTTGTCAACTTAAAATTTACACCCTGTATATATATCCTTCTTTCTATAGATTTCTACATTTATTACAATGTTCCTTTTATAGTTTATTTTGTGTGGATTTATATCTATTATTCTAGTTGAACCAATACTTAAACAGAGTGTCATGATATGTTATAAATTTAATTTAATATATATATTTCATTGTGATTTATGCTATCTAATCTTGTGTTCATTTAATTAGACTTTGGTTTCTTTTTGTAAGATTTATATACCAACCTCGCCCTTGTATTACTAACTTTTCGTTTAGACTATACTAACATATAATTGTATCCAATTGATTGTAACTTTGTTGCCC
>JAHWFO010053610.1:19887-40984 GCA_023313115.1 Rhysida immarginata | reverse complement strand
CCGTTTTTAAGTTATCGTGCAAACGGCGGACGGATAAACGTACAGACCTAGGGCGCATTCTTATAAGTAGCTTTTATGCTAAAGCTTCTAATAAAATAACGTCCATTATTAAAATGTTACAAATGTGCTCTCCTTTACTCATGAAAAGGTGCACACGACGCGTTCTGACGTCAGGTTTTAAAATGAGATTGTCTTACGCCTCCTTTCGGACAACACCCTTTCGAAGACTATGCCTTTCCCGCGGAGACGCTGGTTTTTTTTGTTTGTTTTTTTTCCTTTTTCTGACCAGGCAACTCACCTGCGATCATCAGATTTTTCCCTCGATTTGGAGTCTCAGTCTGGAACTCGGTTTGGGGTTACCTTCACCCTTCGGAGGTGGGAGAGACAGGTCGGCAGCCCTTTAGAGGGCTGGTAGCATAAAGCAAACTGTCATCAAATGTTAATTGTTGCGTTTATGGTTGCTCAAATACCTATAAAAATACTCAAGGAGTACAGTTTTATCGTTTTCCTATGGAAAACTTCATCAAGTTATCCTTGAAAAATGGATTCAAGCTTTGAAGAGACAATGGTGAGCGCTGTGTTGTTAACATATATGGAATACCTAAGAAGAAATCTCCCAGTAGAAATTTTATTTTTCCTATGTATGATTTTTAGCTATTCTTTAAACACTGTTTACTTTTTCATCCTGTGTTTTAATGTCCGAAAGTAAAGGGGTGCTCACAATTTCTAATCTTTGTTTTTCTTCTAGAGTTAGAGTTGACACTGCTTCTTTACCCTACGTAATGATGACATTTAGCATTAAAATGAAAAAAACATTTTGCTTCAATGTAGAAAAAAAATAAAATAAATAAAAAGTGCATCGCTTACTGTAAAATTAAATACTGTCCTAATTAAAGCGTCTTGCACCCCAGTCTTTTCACTTGGATTTTTCCAAGTCATGGGAAAATTAGTTTTCCCTTGTTCTTGCGCCTCATTGACATAAGCTATGACTGCTGGCACATGCTTGCAACCACCTAAACCAGCTTTACATTGCTGAAAGCTAATAAAAACGATTAAAAATTATAAAGAAACAATTATATGATTTAGAAAAAATTAGTTTGTTTTTTTACTTTAATTTCATTGATGTAATTTCAATGAGCTCTGAACAAGTTCTCCTACCAAAATGTTTGATGGAATATCACTAGGTGGCGAACTTGTTGTTTTTCCCATGAACTCCTCACACTCTTTTGTAATTTTTGGGTGAAATAAATCTTGTTATACCTTGTTCTTTCGGAATTACCTGCCTCACTCTCCTGTCTTTCCTATCCTACTCTGCACTCTATACTTCACACGCCCCACCTACTTAGTGTGAAGGATGCGTCTGAAGAATTTTACTTTCAGGTTATAGTTTGTACAGGGAGGGGGAGGGACTGCTTAAATAATAATTGGATTGGGATTATCGAAAATTTGCTTAACAAACTTCTTGGTTTTAGTTGCAACTACGGAGTTTGGGTTTGCAACGCGTCTTAGTTAGCGGTTGTCATTTCTTTACTTGGAATTGATTTCTAGACTATACAAATTGATTTCCTTGTCTTAGTTCACACAGCGGAGATGACAAAGATTTTTCATCCGTATACTGATCCGTATACAGATACAGTGAACATACTGGAAAAGACAAACCCCCAAGGACACGAACCTCTTGGATTTTCTATTCCTTTCGACAAATAGGACAGTCTCTTGAAAGGGCAGAATGGGCTCCCTTGCAATTACAGGCCAATCTTCCGTCTCATGTCCGGGCAGGTCACACTTGCAACAAACTGCATTAAAATGACAGTTTGTTCTCGTGTAGCCGTACTTCTGACATTGGAAGCATCGCAACGGGGTGGGGATAAAGGGTCTCACGTGACAGTTATAACGTGCTAAGAAAGGAAAACTTCTCGGCACGTACAGCCACCAACAAAGCAAAAAAAAAAACCTATGCTGGCTACTTACCCTCTCAGAATCAACTAGAAATGATTCTGCCAAGATTAATGGTTTCTTCCCTTAAGACATGAAAATTAAGAATTCCACTAAACCTCAGCAAGTGCAAAAATCGTAAGAGATAATAAAGCTTTAACAATTAATATCTAAGCCTCGCCAGAAAAAGAATTCAATTAAAAGATAAATAAAATAAAAAATGGACTGTCTTTTAAAAAAAACTATCGATATGTATGCGAGTATCGAGTACTTGATACTTAGTACTAAAAGTATCAAGTACTTTATCAGTTAAGAAAAACACTAGCTACAATTATTAAGCGCGTACACGAGCGCGTAAACTGTAACATTATTGTACACAACAATAAAGAAAACTATACATAAGTCATCGATCTATATTAACTAACAAGTTAGTTAGATAATATAGATCGAGGCATTAAGTGACTGAATATTTTTCTTCTACAGTTTGGAATATTTTATTCTATAAAAGCTTTAAACATGACAGGAAAGAAATATAAAGCTGAAATTGACCACATTCTGAGTTCTCTTTTCTCTATTTTTGATATTTTAAATAATTATCGTAAAATTTGTCAAGCAGATATTTAATAAAACTATGTAAATTAAAATAAAATTTAACTTACTATATTCACAATTCTTGTTATTACAAACTTGACCTTCTTCGCAAACATTTTGTTGGCATTCTGAAATTGAATAGTAATGCTCATTAAAGTATGTAACGTCAACTGCGTAAAGAATAAAAACATGGGATTGTCTAACAATTGGTTTAAAGTTTACAAAATCCGCATGAATAATATTTTAATTGCCATAATTGAACTATTTTTAGAGCATTTCTCTTCAAAAGTAATGGGAAGTCAAAAAGTAGAATTAAGACTTAACAAACAATATGGTTAAATGAAATTCATGAATGTTTAAAATGATAATACATCTGAATTTACTCAAAAATCACAGATGGAGTCTCCGATGAATCAGCGATGGACAATGTCACAATAATATGAAAAGAGATGTGTGTCAAAAATCTAGCAATGACAATTATACAATCGGATGGGTTATTTCTAGTATAATATAGAAACTACATTACCTACCAATAATTATCCGGACACCCCTGTCATCAGTTGAAATGAGCGATTTTGTGAATGCAAATAAGAGGGACGACCTTCATTTAAATAAATAAAACAATCAGATGTTTTTAAAAATTGAATAGTGGTATTATCATAACACGTCGGGAACTGAGAGGCTCAGAGAGGTGTCATAGAGGGCTGTCATGTAGCCAGTATGTTAATACTTAACAGCGTTAGTCAGTTAGGCCATCCAAAATCAACAACTGGTGATGTGATATACAAATAGAAACGTTCCGGCATTACCACTGCAGGAGTATGCCCTGGTCATTACAGAGGAACAGAAGGACGTTAAAGAAGAATGTGGCAAAAATCATGCAGACTATCCGTGGCAGTGTTGCCAAGTTGGGGGATTTTCCCCCAAATTTGGGGGGTTATTTTTCAATTGGGGGATATTAGGGGGATTTTATTTTCTGGGGGATATTTTATTTACCATTTATTTAAAATAGAAAAAGTGTAGTTACGTTTGAGACATTGGAAACATTCTCTTCACGACAATCTCAGAAGCTATTAAGCGTGATTGGTTACAAGAAGTCACATGATTCGCATTTCGTATGTCTCTAACATCTTTGATCTTTTACTTTTGATTGAGGTTCGGTTCGTTCTCCTTATGACTGGACGCGGTAGTAGTAGTTAGTTGTTGTAGTCGTATTACGACTTGTGTGTGTTAAACATGCCTCCGAAGCAGCTATCCACCGCAAAATATAAGCATAAATATGTAAAATCTTGGGAAACAAATCCACAGTTGAAAGGTAATTTTTTTTCTTTACGTATAACTTTTAGCATTGTCTGCACGTCCATTCATTAAACCTATACTGAACACGTGCTTTCTTTTAAGACTGGATCGCGCTTTGATCCAACTGGGGACATAAACAATGCATATTGCCACCTGGCAGTTGCGGCCAATCACTTCGTGATGTCATCATTAGGATTAATATGAGGATTAACATCACTGCAAAAACTTCTGTTTAAATCTCTATACGCGTAAAATTGCCAAAATAATTTTCTTATTTTGGGCGATTTGGGGAGGGGGGGGGGCTCTTTCAGTTTTAGAGGAAATTTGGGGGAATTTTCGATTTGTCTGGGGGAATTTGTGAAAATAACTTGGCAACACTGATCCGTGGTGAGTTCCAGAGCACCAGTATACACCCTAAGTAATGCCTCGCAAAGAACTCGACGCCTTGATTTTAATGGAAGAGCTACACACAAGCGCAAACATGGTTGATTTTCTGGCTAAGTATAAAGAGCATGTGAACAAGACACGACCAATCGACAATCAATCATTGTTCGATTGTCGATTGTCGACACGACCAATGGAAGAAGATGCTATGGAGCGATGAACAGAGCTTCGCCACTTTCCAAGCCGATCGTAGAGTCTGGGGGTGGAGGCGGCCTGGAGAATATCTATTACCAGAGTGCAATGGAAATTGCTGGTGATGGAATGCTCTTGTGCGGTACGTTCAGCTGGTTTGGACTTGGACCACTGGTTGTTCTTATTTAACAATAACAAAATACCCCGATATTTTCAAATTTAAAAGATGATTTTTACTTCTTAAAATTTGAACCTGAAAATGCTAACACTGTAAAATGAACATAAAAAATAAACATAAAAAATTAAAATAAGTATAACAGGCTAGTGTGAAGAGTCCAAGAGGATATAAAAGAGCTTCGCGACGCTAGATGGAATGAAAAACTCAAAAGCTTGTCGGCTCGCGACAATTCTATTTGGAGTATGGTCAGAGAAGAGGAAGAATGATACGCTTCCTCCACTACGTACTCCACAAGGTGACTATGTGCAAACTGATCAGGACAGGGTCTAAGTCATTGCAGATTCACTGAAAATGCAGTTTGTTACTCCTACCAAGGATAAGCCCCAGAGCCAAATCATGTCTCAGCGTGTGGAAGAAGGTATTGTGAACTTTGATCGACAATCGAGCAGTGTAGTGAAACGTTATTCGAGTGGCACTTGAAGCTAAGCTTCCATAATCTCACCCTTCCTAAATATGTGCCAAGGGAATTACACTGAAGTAGTTAAGAAGCGTGATGAACCCATAAAGGTCATCCATAATATGAAGGAGAAAATACCCCCTCTTGGTTGGAGGTGATTTTGATTGACGACTGTCTAGACTAGAAGCAGACCACTAGTATTAGATAAAACACGACCTATGAAGTCCAGTAATCTGGAAATAAGACATTATCAATGTCTTCAAAATTAATATCAAGTATATGCCTTGGATCACGATATCTCTTTCTATCATAGGATGATTTAAAATGCCCAAGACTAGCTCGTTGCTATGATTTTCTATATTGGGCAGCATGGATTCCATGAGCCCTTGAACGTATTTGCCAATATGAGTCATGTTGAAGTCATTATTAATGGAGGAATTGCGAACAATTCTCCGATCTTTTTGCGCAATAGTCCTAAGGATAACGTTTTGGAACGTTTGCAGTTCTTTCCATCTAGTCTTACATATTGTGGCCCAGACGGGCATACCATACGTCAAGATAGTCCGAACAATGACCTTATAGAGTAGGAGTTTATTATCAATGTTTAGACCACTATTCCGGCCCAGCTGAGCAATCAAGCTAAACTTGGCTCTCCTAGCCTTATTCAGCGCATAAGTTGCGTGGGGAGTCCAGGTAAGTTTAGAGTCATTAACAACACCAAGATATTTATAAGTTTCAACCCAGTCCAGTTTTTTACCATATAAAGTTAGAGAATCTAATGATCTCTTTCTCTTCTTGGAGACAAACATCGCCTTGCATTTGTCTACATTCAATTTTAGCCTCCACTTGCTAAACCAGCTTTCACACTCCTTTAGAGCCTTCTGCAGCCGCGAGACTACTACGGCTGGTTGACGAGCACAGGTCAGTATAGCAGCGTCATCTGCGTAAAAAAAGAGCTTACATTTGGAAGGACTTGGTAAGTCTCGCATAAAGTAATTAAATAATACTGGCCCCAGGACTGAACCCTGTGGGACACCAGCTTTTACTTCATACATAGGAGATAGACTATATCCAACTCTGGCCTGAAAGAACCGGTTGGAGAGAAACGAGTGTATCAGAGTAGTTATGTCTTGAGGAAATCCATCCATAATCATTTTAAAAATAAGACCATCGTGCCAGACTTGGTCGAAAGCTTTGTGTACATCGAGGAAAACGACCCCACAATACATAGAGAGATTAAGGGGCTCATTGATATCCGCTGCGAGCCTCCATGTTTGGAGTTGGCAGGAATGGTTTGAGCGAAAGCCAAATTCTTCATCGCGGATGAGATCGTTGGCATCACAGTATTCAATGAATCTCTTGAGAATTGTTTTTTCCAGGATTTTGGAAATTGATGGTAACAAGCTGATGGGCCTGTAGCTAACAGGATTTGCAGGATTTTGTCCTGGCTTAGGAATGCTTAAGACAACTGACTGCTTCCAAGCATCCGGGAAGTAAGTGTTCTTCCAGCAGTCGTTAATCACTTTGGCAATATCTTGAATTGTATTTTGAGGTAAATTTTTCAAAGCACTGTTCTTAATAGAGTCTTTACCTGGAGCTTTTCTCGTTTTTAAATTTTTAATGATGCTTAGGACTTCATTAACATCAATGCTATGTTGTGGGAATTCACTGCCGTGAATAATATAGAAGCCAGTTATGTAGGATTTTACTTTCTCAGACATATCAAGTCCTATTTGCCGACCATCAGTAGGCGTGACAAACTGTTCTGAAAGTGAACTTGCAATAAGCTACGCTTTATCATCATCATTCGTGATGAATTTGCCATTTTGGGCTAACAGAGGTGAGATATTAATGGCTTTCTTGTTTTGCAAGGCTCGAACCATGCACCAAATAGAGTTATCGTGGGTCGACAGACTCTTAACTTTATCGCTCCACCTGTCATTACGAAGTGCTTTTACCTCCTCGTGAACTCTTCTAGTGAGCCTATTATACTTGGTCTTAAGCCATGAATCACGAGTTCGGTACCACTGCCTTCTAACCTTATTCCTTTGTTCAATTAAATGTTTGATTTCTGGGGTGAGATCAAGGTGATCAGCTCGCTTCGACTCTAAGCACTAGAGTCAATAGCTGCATTTATACGTTTAGTAAGCCTTTTCATATTGGTATCTATGTCGCTCGTACTGTGTACGTTATTTAGTGGGTCGTCATCATTTTTGAGAATTTCTCTAAAAAATTTCCAGTCTTGTTTGAGCCTCAGTTCTTCTTTGAGGTCAATGATTACGTTATCAAAATTTAGTGCAACTGGTTTATAGTCTGAGGAAAGATCAATGACAGTATAGATACTGAATGATTTGTAGAAGCTCTTCAACAACACAATATCAAGTACATCGCTTGAAGGAGAATGATCACAATAATATGTATCATCCACAGGGCCTACTGCAATAATATATAAAATCGCTTTTGCACGTAGCCAAACAAAAGGACACCGTTTTGGTTATGGCATCTTGAATTCCAGTGCGAGTGCTTAGCGTTCAGGTCTCCCGCCATAATAACGGGAATATTCCCGGAAAACAGCTCGTCAAGCTCATTGGCATCGAATTTATGCTTGGGCGCATTATATAGAGCCACTAGTTTCACCTCTCCCTGTGTGGCATCAGTAATGATAGCAGAGACAGCTTCCATTCCCATATAGTCTCGGGTTGGTTTCTCCCGATGATGAATGCCTTTCTTAATAATAATTGCTGACCCACCAAACGGGGATTTTACTGCAGTGGGAAGAATTCTGTCTTTACGATAGACACAGTAACCAAGCAGTGTGTCTCACATAGAAATGCTATGTCTATATCCCATTGGGTTAGGAAGTTGTAAAACTCAATACGCCTCCGGGGGACCCCCCTGGCGTTCCATATTACGCAACGAAGTTTACCTCGATTTGTAATAGAATAACATCGATCAGCCATACTGTCAGTGTTTATTCGTAAGTATTCCACTCATCAGTGGCATTTTTTTGCCCAGTTCTTTTAACAAATTGCATACACTGCCAATTTGTTTATACATTACTTGAAAATCATTCACGTTAATGCTCTTATCTTGTTTGGAGACCATTGAGGCATAGGAAATCTCCGGGGACACAATAGCACCTTGCACTCTCCTGACTTGCGGATATTTAGGACATTTTGTGTAACTGGAGGTGTGTTGTCCATTACATCGAATACATTTTGGGGGATCTTGTCCTTTTACATTAGGGCCCTATGCGGGTCACACTTTTAAGTGTCTTATTGTGTTCAGTGTTTGATAATAGAACTAGGATCATGGGCATATCTATTGATCCTTTGGCTTTTTAAGCCTAATCACTTTCTCAGGAAAGTAGTTAGCCTTTTTCAGGTCTTCCTTAAAATCGTTAAGGTCATAGGTCACGTCTAAATTTCGTATAACGTATTTGAGGACTTTTTCCGATTTAAGTTGATGATGCTGAATCTTTAGCACGTTATCAGCCTTAATGCCAGACACCAATTTACTATGCGTTTCCTCATCATGACACCTTATTTTGATCGTCTCTGCTCTGCCTGTGTGTACAGTAATTAGGTTAATCGCCACATGCTTTTGAATCTCGCCCAGGATTTGCTTGATTGGCTGACCGTGAGTACGTATTATGATTGGCGGAATATAGGAGCTGCTCTTGGTATTTGGCTTTTCAACATTTTTTCGCTGTTCGGACTTGCTTTCTCGAAAAGCAACAGCGAATGTATCATTTATATCAACAACATCCTTAATGTTGTCA
Organism: Rhysida immarginata; assembly: GCA_023313115.1. NCBI lineage: Eukaryota > Metazoa > Arthropoda > Chilopoda > Scolopendromorpha > Scolopendridae > Rhysida > Rhysida immarginata. Next base: position 32,167 of record JAHWFO010053610.1, on the reverse strand, counting down.
ATTTCAACCCTTTTTTAGCCCTTTTAGATTTTGCAGGTGTCCATTTATCCGTATCATTGTATAGCCGTTTGCGATTTGTACTAATCGGGTCTTTGTCATCGTTATCATTACTCCCTAAGCCGGAGGGGATAATTTCCATAGGCTGAGGATTCACACTTAGATAGTCAGAAGTTTCACCTGTAGGCTGATTACCTTTCATTGACAGAGCAGAGAATTGATCTTTGAGAAACTGCTCCAACTTATTAAAGTTCTTGCTGGCTTCATTACGTGCTGCAGATATTTCAGCATTCATATTAGCAATTTTATCGTGGATTTCAGTTATGTTCCCTTTTAGTGACTGGACTTTTCCTTGTAAATTATCATACTTAGTGCACATTTCTTGGCGCAAAACCTCTAGCTTATCCTTAATTATAGCATCAAAAGCTTCGAATCTGTAATCTTTACAGGCATCTTTATATATCTCGCCATACGTATATTTACCATCACTTCTTTTTTGGCTTGTAATGCCACTTAACGCTTTGCCTGAGTCTGGCATTATGATAAATTTAAAATAATAAGTAAAGAATAGTCAGACTGCTAGCCCTGAAAAGGGCTTTTCCAGAATAAGATCTGTAGAAAAAACAGCCTTAAAGCATAGGATATAAAAAACCGCTGACCTTAAGAGAATGTGCCTTCAATTAACGTTCCGTCTCCAATCTATACCACCAAAGAGTAGGATGTCCGGTGAGTAGTCCGTGTCTCCCTAATGTGAGTAATTTGGTTCGACAATCGAACAGTGTAGTGAGAAAGAAAGACGCGAGTGGTCCAGGAGCCAAGCTCACTTTGCACGCAAAACCTCACATTAGTGAGGAAGTACACTGAACTGGGAGAGAAGCCTGATGAACCTCTTTAGTCCTCCAGAGAATGAGTCCCGAGAAGGGACCAGTGTTGGGAGATTGAAAATCAGAAAACCTCAATCACAGACCCCAAAATCCTTCGGATTCGGGTAAAAAACCTCTAAAACGGTTTCGTAAAATTCCCTGACTTTTCCCGGTTGATCACGTTATTTTCCCTGAACATAAGCAGCAAAAAAAATAATTTTCCCTGATAGAATATTATTGATATTTTTCAAAATTTTCGTTACCATTTCAGAGCTATAAATCGCATATTAAATGTCAAACTAAAAAAAAAAAATTGAAGCTATTGAAACTATGATATAATACTCTTTTATTCATCAACAAAAAAGTTCATTTTCGTTCTCACTATCAGCAGAGACAGGACATTGATACACATTGCTAGCACTAATCATACTTTTAGTCGGTTCAAAATCTGAGCATTTCACTCCTTTCAATTTTAATCCATGTCTAACTTTTATTATCGATTCATTGGTTGCTACTAGAAGGCGATTTCTGCTTTTGCATTTCACTACGTTCATTTCAGAAAAAAGTCGTTTCACAGCAGCATTAGATGAAGCGCCATATCTCGAAACGGGATTGGCTACTGTATCCGTTACAATAATAAAGTAGGAGCAGAGACACTGATATGACGTAATGACACCTCTGGTCTTCCATTGGTCAGTGATGAGTGTTTTTCCTTCAGATTTTCCTTCAAAAAAAAAAACCCTCTGAAAAACCTGAGCCATTCAAAAAAACCTTCAGATTTAAAGGTAAAACCTCTGATATCCCAACACTGGAAGGGACGAGTCAGATTGTGGATTGACGAATAGAGTCCCCAAAAATCAGCAGGATCTAGAAGATCCAATAGTTGGGGAAGACGGGCTTGTTAACGTCATCAAAGCGGACATCCAGGACATGGCGGGGTCTTCGAAACCTGAGGGGACCCTTAACAACGAGTGGGTGGTCCAGGATACCAGAAACCAGGGTGTTTTCATGATTCTCCATCTTGGGTAGCATGTTCTTCATAAGAGTCTGGACAAAGGTGCCTATGTGGGTCATCCCCAGATCCTCATAGATAGAGTGGTTGTTGGCAACTCTTCTGTCAAGTTGGGCAATGGACCGGAGAGCAACATTTTGGAAGGTCTGGAGATCCTTCCACCTAGATTTGCGAATAGAAGCCCAAGCAGGCATTCCATGAAGTAAGATAGTACGAATCACAACCTTGTATATCAAAAGTTTGTTATCCACACCAAGTTTCACCTGTAGGCTGATTACCTTTCATTGACAGAGCAGAGAATTGATCTTTGAGGAACTGCTGCAACTTATTAAAGTTCTCGTTGACTTCATTACGTGCTGCAGATATTTCAGCATTCATATTAGCAATTTTATCGTGGATTTCAGTTATGTTCCCTTTTAGTGACTCGACTTTTCCGTGTAAATTATCATACTTAGTGCACATTTCTGGGCGCAAAACCTCTAGCTTATCCTTAATTATAGCATCAAAAGCTTCGAATCTGTAATCTTTACAGGCATCTTTATATATCTCGCCATACGTATATTTACCATCACTTCTTTTTTGGCTTGTAATGCCACTTAACGCTTTGCCTGAGTCTGGCATTATGATAAATTTATGAATAAGATCTGTAGAAAAAACAGCCTTAAAGCATAGGATATTAAAAACCGCTGACCTTAAGAGAATGTGCCTTCAATAAACGTTCCGTCTCCAATCTATGAGATGTGAGGCTGGCCAGGCCTGGTATTTATACAAACTATACAGAGTGTTAGGGCCAGTGGAATAATTACAGAATAAAGAGAACATTACGACAAACGAAGATAGGTTAGAAAGGAAAAGCGCGGACCTTATGGAGGTCTTAATTTCTTGTTCGGTTGGAGGTGGCTTTCATCTTGGTGAAATTAAGGAGCAGCTGGATCGTATCCGTTCTTTTGAACATGGTTTGGTTATTGAGTATAGTTGTTGGTTTCAGTTCTTTGTGTTTTGTTATTTCATATTCTTCACGTAGTAATATCTTGGCCTTGTCTTTTCCGGTCCATAGTATCTGCATGCACTGGTCTATGTCGACCATACGGTGTTTGTTGGTTATTAGATGTTTGGCGTAGGCGGATACATTGTCCTTGTTGATCCACGACTGTCTGTGGCCCTGTGATCAAAAGCTTCCAATCTGTAATCTTTACAGGCCAAGATTACAGATATATATCTGCAATCTTATATATCTCGCCATACGTATATTTACCATCATGTCAACTTTGATGAAGTCCCGCAACATTTAACGAAGTACAACATCGAGGCTGGAGAGATCGCCTTGGGTTGGTTAGGCTTCTTGACTACCTCGGTGTATTTCATTTGGAGTTTATTCTGGTTGGATGAGCTTTGTGGTTTGTGACACTGCTTTCGTCACATCCTAACAAATGTACACTTCACTGTTTGATTGTCGATTTTTACCTCCGAACAACTCGTGCCTCTTTTTACGCCTCTGTCAAACTTTAAAGCGTCTAGATATGGAGGTAAGAGCTCTGATTTGGTACCACTGCTTCCAGGCAAGTAGAAACGTTTTCAGGATTTACCACTATCATGGGTGAATCAGAAGTACTGGGAGCCCATAAACTCCTTCATGATATTGCCAAGGTTAGCGAGGCCATTGGCAGGCTCTAAAGTAGCACTTTGAACATCCCTTTTTAAAACTATCAATTTTACTACCAAGTTCCTTGGACAGTGCTTCCACCCAAGGTGATCTAGAACAAGGTGGGGGTCAGTTTGCCGGAAGTAATAAAACTTGCCTTACTGCGCAAGCGTATTTTGACGTCACTAGATGACATCGAAACCTATACCCGCTAAATCAAAACCTCAACAGAAACTAAAACATGGCGGCAATGAAAGCAGTCGTGCGATAGCCACACTTGACGACTCGTTCATTTCCTTCACAATTCTCATTCTTTATACTATATATTTTAATTAAATAATAATGCCATTATATGAAGGGACTTACGTAATTTATAATTATTGTAAAATGTACTTACGTATTATCTTTTTAATGTGAATACAGGGTTGATGTTAACTATCAGCACATCGCGCGATAACTGATCATGCGACCAAGGTAAGTGAAATTTACTGAGACTAAATAGAAAAAGGGGTCATATATCAGTTCGTTAGAAGGGGAGTGGGAGTCTTTAAAATGTAAAATCATTTACCTTGTTCTCATGTTCACTCATCGCGCAATGTGCGGATAGTTAAGCGAACACAGAGACAAGGACGATAACGTATTTCTCATTATCATTAGGCCTAGTTATCGTTCCTCGTTAAGATTTCGAAATTGATTCGTCGGAACCGTTGGCAGTTAAGAGACAGATGACAATCTCGATATTATTTCTTAATAACTTTATTTATGCAGGCATTAGAAAATTTTAATTTATAAAATAGTAAGTTTACAAATAAACTTTTCTTCAGAAACCAACGTAAGAGTTTTGTTTTTTTACGTGAAAACGTTTTCTTTTGTGACCAGAATAATGGCTACCGCACACGCCCGAAGTATAGCCATAAGTCATCCCGTGACGTCACAATACGCATGCGCGTTAAGCACTTCTGACAAACTGGACCTACCTGTTATTCTAGATTACCTTGGCTTCCACCCTTGATTCTAACTCTAGGTACTTATTGTTCAATAATGCCTCAAGTTGTTCGTTAATAATAATATCAAATGCTAGAAATCTCGGGTCCTTACACGCATCTTTATAGGCCAGTTCACAAGGTAACACTTTACCATCAGTACAAGAAGAAGATTTTGACGCAGTGCCTGATGTCGCCATGAAGCAGATGTGGTGCGGGGTTTTGCTGTCCTTGGAAGGACGCACCTACTCAAAACGACAGTTTAAAAGACTTTAAAAAGTCCTACCTTGTTAGTCCTCTTGGAGATTCCACCGATGCACTCTCAATTGTAACCAGGTTCAGCACTTCGCACCCGAGCACAACCAGAAGTCCAAAGTGGTTAACACAGATCAACGATATTCTGTATGATCGATACGAAGTATGGGACTCCCGACAATCGAACAGTGCAGTGTTGGGAGGCCGAAAACCAGAAAATCTCAATCACAGACCCTAAAATCCTTCAGATTCGGAGTAAAAACCTCTAAAATCTTAAAACTTATAGCAGTGTGTCTAGCAAAACGATTTCGTAAAATTCCCTGACTTTTCCCGGTTGTTCACGTTATTTTCCCTGACCATAAGCAGCAAAAAATCTATATTATTGTTATTTTTCAAATTTTTCGTTCCTATTTCGCATTTATTTTGCTGATTTTGTAAAATTCTCTGACTTTTCCAGGTTTTCCCGGTCGCTAGTCACTCAAAAAAACCACAATTTAATCGTTACTTGCAAACATGTCTTCATGAGCGCTATAAATTAACCTAAAAACTATGAAGTCTATTTAGGCTAAACGATCGACAATCGAACAGTGAAGTGTACAAAGCTCATCAAACCAGAATAAATTCCAGATAAATTACACTGAGGTAGTCAAGAAGCCTAATCAACCCAAGCGTAGTTACTTGCCATTCTTGCTGATAGTTATTAAGCTGAGTTTAAGTTCTAACGTACAGGGTTACCACAGAAAATCTATATCTCATTTCCCTGACGGAATCGTAATTTTTTTTAAAAAAAAAACATGTCTCTACAACAGCTTTTGAGACCACAATTTTAATGTTATTATTATTATTACTAGTTGTCACCTTATATAAAATTAGTATTAGTATCAGTATTACGAAGCTTGTTCAAGAATTTTTGACTCATGGTCCGTAACTGGAAACATCAGTAGGATTAATCAGTTATTCCATAAATAAGTTAATGGCTCCAGTAAAATCTATTTCCCTGACTTTTCCCAGGAAGAGTGTCATTTCCCTGACAAATGCATGAAAATAGCGCTTCTTCCCTGACCACGTTTCATTTCCCTGAATTTCCAGAATGTGGGAACCCTGAACGTAGCTTATTGCAAACTATTTGGAATTCATGCAAGGATTCAAATTTATTGGGTTATTTATTTACTCAAGGATTATTTATGCTATTCAGATTTGTTATCTTTTTGTTTTATTTTATAATAAACATTTCCATTTATATCTTTACGCCTTCTGTCATCGTGATTTCTTTCCACTGCGCAATGCTCACTTGCTAATAATTTATACGTGGCAAGTATGCACAAGTTCCATATCTTCAGAAGACAACAATAATATGCGACAAAAGCGTTCAAGGAGCATAAGATGGTATCTAAAGATATTATTCCTTAAATATTTTGATGCCAATACACCTACTTTTGTAAACGTACAATATGCATATGTAGAGCATCCAAAACTTTCAACATTTACCATCAGGGCAGTGTTGCCAACTTTTTTCCTCATTCTCCCCCCAGATGTCGTCACGCATCCCCCCAAATTCCACCAGAATTTTTGAAAAACCCCTAAATATCCCCCCAAATTCCAAAATTAAAAAAACATAGTACTTTTTTAATTTCATTTTATTTATATGAAAATATACAATGACAATTTAAACATTTAGTGTTTCCAGTACATACTATTTCTAAGCAGTCTTCTTCCATGGCATTCAGTTTGTGATCGTACATTGTCTGATTGAATTTTTGGTACATGGGTGTAGTAGGTTCAAACTGAACACAATTAATTCCTTGTCGTTTAAGTTGGTACCTTATGGTCATCACTGATAGAACAACTTCAAGTGATATCTTGTTTCTAATCTTTGTTTTTACCAAGCCATATTCTGAAAACGCTCTTTCTACAGCAGCATTGCTGATTGGTAAGCACAAGGCTTTCATAGCCAACTTGGACAATTCAGTGAATCTTTGGTGGTTTGCCGAGTCCACATCTTGTACCAGTTAGTTTAGGAACTGCTACTGATTGGCGCGAACGCACGCTACGATTTCTTGTAATTGACGCATGTCATATTCAAATTTCATTGTTTCAATTTAAGCTAATATTTTCAAACCTTACCCCCAAATTTCCCCCCCCCCCCCATTTATCCCCCTTAAAAAAATTTTTCCCCCTAGATTTAGGGGGAATCCCCCCAAGTTGGCAACACTGCATCAGGGAAACTACCATGTATGAGATTAAAGCCATAAGCATTCATAAGAGCTTTCTGTTTTTGTTTCGTCACAGACAATAAACATTTGAAAAATTTATTTCCTTATTATAATGTAGGTAAGTTGTGGATTTAAACGATAAAAAGTTTAAATGACATTTTCGTCATGGTTGCAAGTTTTTAGCTAATGCGTTGTGAGGAAAATGTCATTTAAACTTTTTATTATTTCCTTATTAGTTTTACTTATTAATGAATCATAACTTACGATATCCACATTTCTTGGTGGTAGGATTGCAAATTTGATCTTCTTTGCATACTGTTCCGTCACATTCTAAGCAATAAAAATATAAATGATAAATGGGAGATATTAAGCAGCAGAACTTTACATTTCAAAACATAATAAAAGTTATGTACAGATCTCAATAAATATGAACCCAAAATAGCATTTAATGCAAGAAAATGCGTTTTCCAGGAAAGTAATTAAGAGTATATGCAACACTTCAGTCATTTTGATCACTTGGATTTTTTATATAAGCATTTAAAAATCGTTCCCGAAATAATAATATTTACTTCCGTTTCGGTTATTTTATGCTATAACTAAAAATTAAACGTGCCCCTTTACAATATCATTATAAAACACAAAGCACTATCTATGTAAATTATGAACTAATTTTCTAAAGCAAGTTTATTTTTTCGAAAACTGAAAATGCTCACCTCTTTGATTTTGAGCCATATACTGGATAATCAATCGACAATCGAATAGTGTATTTTTTTATAGTGTATCGGTATTCGTGTGGAACTTGAAGCATAGCTTCCATAATCTCTCCCTTCATAATCATATTCCAAAGGAAATACACTGAACTAGAAAAGAACCTCTTTTAAAGAAGTCTGATGTACCCACAAAGGCAGTGTTGCCAAGTTATTTTCACAAATTCCCCCAAATTTCCCCCAAAACTGAAAGAGTAATAAAATTATTTTGGCAATTTTACGCGTATAGAGATTCTAACAGAAGTTTTTGCAGTGATGTTAATCCTCATATTAATCCTAATGATGACGTCACGTAGTGATTGGCCGCAACTGCCAGGTGGCAATATGCATTGTTTCTGTCCCCAGTTGGATCAAGCACGATCCAGTCTTAAAAAAGAAAGCACGTGTTCAGCATAGGTTTAATGAATAGACGTGCAGACAATGCTAAAAGTTAAACGTAAAGAAAAAAATTACCTTTCAACTGTAGATTTGTTTCCCAAGATTTTACATATTTATGCTTGTATTTTGCGGTGGATAGCTGCTTCGGAGGCATGTTTAACACACACAAGTCGTTATGCGACAATCGACAATCGAACAGTGTAGTGTATCGGTATTCAAGTGGAACTTGAAGCATTGCTTCCATAATCTCACCCTTCATAATCATATTCCAAGGGAAATACACTGAGCTAGAAAAGAAGCCTGATGTACCCACAAGGGTCATCCAAAGTATGAAAGAAATTTGCCTCCTCTTGGTGGAGGAAAATTTGATTGACGACTGTCTAGACTAGAAGCAGACCATTAGTGTTATGCGACTACAACAACTAATTTCTACTACTGCGTCCAGTCATAAGGAGAACGAACAGAACCTCAACCAAAAGTAAAAGATCAAAGATGATTGGTTAGAGACATGTCATCCGTGACGAAATGCGAATCATGTGACTTCTTGTCACCAATCACGCTTAATTACTTCTGAGATTGTCGTGAAGAGAATGTTTCCAATGTCTCAGACGTAACTACACATGTTCTATTTTAAATAAATGGTAAATAAAATTTCCCCCAAATATCCCCCAGAAAATAAAATCCCCCTAATATCCCCCAATTGAAAAATAATCCCCCAACTTGGCAACACTGCACAAAGGTCATCCAAAACAGGGTGACCAGATACCTCTTGTTAAAAAGCGCCCTCGCGTGGCAAAAATTACGCCCAAAAAATTAACACAACGTTTCTCTTAAAAAATTGAAAAATTAAAAGAAATTAAAAATTAATTAAAACAAAAAATTTTTTAACTTATAATCCAATTTCTTCAAATATTTCAACAACAGTAAACAATTCATTTTCTTCAGCATCTTCTAAATCTTCGTTGTTTTTACTTGCATATATTGTTGAGTCAAAACGGGATAACACAGTTTGTGAAGGAATAAATTCATTACAACATTTTTTCATCACACTGTTATGAATCTTAATCCTCATTATAGACTCAAGTGAAGTGAGAATCATAAGAATTTTTAGTCTTGTTTTAACACATGTTATTACAGAAAATGCCCTTTCTACTGTAGCATTTATTAATTTCCGTATTATTTTAACTTACCTTTGAACTCCTCTTTTGGATATTTTGTCCATTTTTAAATATTGCGTCAGCTTTGCTTGTGGTTATCTATCGTGTGGTGCAGTGCGAGCGCGCTGCTAAACTAACTATACAATAAACTATTCATATTCATGATCACCTATATATAATGTATAGTAGTTTGTTTTGCTTGATCACATATTGGAGGCATATGACAATATTACAGTAATATTTTTACTATGTGGACTTGGATAATATCGAGGCTAACGAAAAATACAGGCTCCGGCACTGAAAAGTCACCTGACCAAGATAGGTCTATTAACAATCCAAGCTACGTTGTTTCCAACATAGGGAAACACACTGATTGTTAAAATACAATTTGGAAACAATGAAAGTTACATTGTTAATAGACCTATCTTGGTCAGGTGACTTTTCAGTGCCGGAGCCTGTATTTCTCGTTAGCCTCGGGATAATATCGGGGCCAACAATATAATGGACCCCAGCCAACACCTTCTAGACACAAGGCCTCGACACGGAAGACTCTGACGTCATACAGTAGACAGCAAGGCCAACTAAAAATATAGGCCTGGGCAGTCGAAAATCACCTTTTACATTGTTTTCCACTGCCTTGGCCTGTATTTATAGTTGGCCTTGCTGGCTACTGTTTGACGATAGAGTCCTCCGTGCCGAGGCCTTGTGTCTAGAAGACGTTGCCCCAACGCGGAAAAGTCACCTGACCATCTTAGTCCGACCAACAATCCAACCTTCATTATTTCCAACAAACGAAAAAATGCTGGTTGTTAAAATCCAAAATGAAAACAAAGAAGATTACATTGTTACTCGGACTAGCATGGTCGGGTGACTTTGACTGATTCTGAGATGCGTGCAATGACAATCGAACAGTGAAGTGTACCATTCCTTCAGATGAGACGAAAGCGGCGCTTTCGCAAAGTTCATCGAACCAGAATAAATTCCAAATGAAATATACTGAGGTAGTCAAGAAGCCTAACCAACCCAAGCGGTCTTCTATTTTATACAAACAAGAAAATAAGATTGACGATTGTCAGAAACAAAAATACAAACGAAATGAAAATGCAAGGTGAAAGAAGATTTTGACATCTTCCAGTAGTCCAGGAAAGAGACGTTGCTGATGTCTTCAAAGTTGATGTCAAGAATGTTCCTTGGTATTCGATACTTCATATGCCACTTCATATCTATTGAGTTCTTCAGTATTCAGTCACTAGGTCATTGTCATGAATCTTCATCTTCTGCACCATAATCAAAAGGAGGTCCTGTATAAACTTTCCGATATGGACCATATCTAGATATGAGTGGATGGATTGGTTTTTCACCGTCCTTCTGTCCGGCTGAGCAATGGTCCTCAGGGTAACATTCTGGAATGACTGTAGTTCACTCCATCTGGTTTTACAGATAGTCGCCCATGCAGCATGCCATAGAGGAGTATGGTCCGGATAATCGATTTGTACAGAAGTAGCTTGTTGTCAATGCTGAGAGCGCTGTTGCGACCCATGAGAGCTGTGATACTGTACTTAGCCCTCTTCGTTTTGTTCAGAGCATAGGACATATGTCGGTTCCATGAGAGTCTTGAGTCGATAATAACGCCAAGATATACGTAGTTGTCTCCCCAGTCCAGTTTCTTATTGAATAGAACAAGAGAATCTGGGGGACGCTTGAACTTTCTGTTGAAGTACATAGCCTTGCACATTCCGACATTAAGTTTCAGCTTCCAGCAGTTAAACCAGTCTTCGAACAGCTTCAACGAGTGATAACGTGAGCCAGCTTGTGTGCCCACGTCATAATGGCTGTATCGACAGCATAGAAGTATAGATTACAATTTTTGGGGTTCGGGAAATCATGGACAAAATAATTAAATAGCACGGGCCCGAGGACAGAACCTTGAGGGACATCAGCCTTTATAATACGGGGCGTGGATAGATTTTCACCTACTTTAGCTTGGTAGGACCTGTCGGCGAGAAAGAATTTCACCATCAAAATCAAATCGGAAGAAAACCCGTCTCTAATCATCTTATAGACAAGGCCCCCATGCCACACTTCAGGATTCTCCCCAGGCCCTTTTGAGCGGGTGCGCCGCCCGGCTGAATACTCGAAAAAATGCACACCACGGCATAATATTTTTATTTTTAATTTTTGCCCGCCTGGCTATTTTATCTTTCCACCCACCAGATAAAATCTTCTAGGGAGAACACTGCACTTGGTCAAAAGCTTTACTGACATCAAGGAAAACCACTCCGCAGTACCAGATCAAGGGGGTGCTCAGGTCTTTTACAAGCCTCCATATCTGCATCTGACAAGAGTGGGCGGCACGAAAGCCAAACTTATCTTTCTGAAGTAGTTCATTGGCGAGCCAGTGTTCTTGGAATCTGACGAGGATCGTTTTCTCCAAAACTTTAGACATTGAGGGGAGCAAACTAATAGGTCGGTAGCTCGAGGTAATTGCTGGATTTTGTCCCTGCTTGGGAATACTCCAAACAATAGATTGTTTCCAAGATGCAGGGAAGTAAGAAAATTTCCAGCAGTCGCTAATGATGTTGGTGAGATAGTCAATAAAGTTCTCTGGGAGATTCATAAGGGCGTTATTGCTCACCATATCTCTTCCTGGAGCCTTCTTCTTTTTCAGTTTACTTATGATGGTGGCGATCTCTCCGGCCTCGATGTTGTTCTTAAGGGTTCCCACATTCTGGAAAGTTAGGGAAAATCAGGGAAATGAAACGTGATCAGGGAAAGTCAGGGAAGAAGGGCTATTTTCATGCATTTGTCAGGTAAATGAGATTCTTCCTGGGAAAAGTCAGGGAAATAGATTTTACTGGAGGCATCTATAAGTACATTTATATGTCCAGTTACGGCCCAGGAGGCAAAAATTATTGAACAAGGATCATAATACTGATACTAATACTAATTTTATATAATGTGACAACTAATAATAATAATAATAATAATAATAATAATAATAATAATAATAATA